>LOEQ01001518.1:176307-186767 GCA_001685075.1 Bramus lutescens | reverse complement strand
GCGGGAGCTGGGCTGGACGAAAAGCAGGGCCCGCTCCCCTTATTACTACAGAGGCTGGGAGGAAATACACCATGGTGTCGCCATCCCCAGCAGCCATGGTTTTCTCTTCAACTCTGGCCATTTGTTTTGCTTGTAATTTTCTAACCAATATATCAGTAGAACCTGACCATGTGTCTCAAGGTCCTCAGGTTACGAGGCATTTCCTTCTTGAAGCTATTTCTGAGTCCCTTAACTGCCTACATCTTCCATCTTTGGGCAATGCTCACTTCTCATGACTGCTTGCATCTTCCATCTTTGGGCTATGCTAACCTTTCATGTTTATCTTGGACCTTGTTGTTAGTGTTTTTACTGGGTGTTTGCCCTGACTCTGGGCTCCCAAACGCCATATATTTTCAAACCCATTCTTTCACTTAACCCCTAATACAGTTATGTGAGTCCAGTGTTCCCATATTCACTTTCCTGGCAGGTAACCAAGGCTCAAGTGAAGTTTGCCGCAGGTGCAAAGCCACATCAGAGAGGCCGCAAGATGGCTTAGCAGTTAAGAGTACTGATTGCTATTCTAGAGGACCCATGTTTATTTCCCAGCACTCACATGGTGGCTCACAATCTTCTGTAACGCTAGGCCCAGGGGATCCAGTGCCCTCTTTTGACCTCCTTAGGTACCATATGAGAGGTATACAGATAGACAATTAGGCAAAATATTTGTGTGTGTGTATGTGTGTGTACATATATCCTATTTTAAATAAATATTTAAACACATATAATAAAATCTCATAGGAAAAATTTAAAAAGCTAAAACCAAGGCAGAGTCCATTCCTGGAGCCTCTGCCCTTTGCCCAAGGTTTCCTCTCCAAAGTCTGGTGTCACATGCTGCTCAATCTCATATCTCTATAAAGCATCTAGATATTTGGTTCCATACGTTTTTATATTCACTCAGCTTCTTCATTGACCCAGCAAAATGGTATGTCTCAGAAACTCACATTAAAAAATATAGAGAGATCTACAGAAGGAATTAAGGTGACATTTTAATGACATTTTGACCTCCCTTAGTAAGCTAGCATGTAATAGAGTTCACAACAGACAAGCAATGAAGAAGGCTGAGCGTGATCCACTGAGGGACTGTGAAGCCTCCCTCTGGTGGCTGTGATCACTCTGCCCAGTGGAAGTGACTGCCAGTTAATTACTGATTGTTTGTTGCTGCGTTGGAGTACAAGCTTTGTATTATGGCTTTTTTTTTTCAAGGAAGGCAGAAAATTTAAGTTTGGACTTATTTGTGCTATTTCTTTATAGTCAAGTTTTGAAAACTATCTTAGTTTTTTTTTAAAAAAAAAAAGACTGAAAAGCTAAAGAACATGTGGTTTGTGTGGTCACTATGTGTCACATTGAAAAGCTGCAGGCCAAACTGAGGTACAACCCACAGGATCTATATTTTCAAGGTTGAAAAGCCAGCACTATGGAGCAGTAAAGCCATCCTTTCTCCTCTTGGTCCTCATTAGTCTGGAGGATGGCCTAACTTTGCAGTTATTTTGGGGTCACTCCTGACCTAATTTTCCCCACTTCCCTCCCTATCCTGCCAGAGATGACTGACCTGTATCCTTCCCACAGAGTCTCATGCTCTGGATCCTGCTCTCTAGTTCAGATGGCCAGCTTTGTTGCAATGGGTTAAGGTGCACAGAAAGGCAGAAAGCCAACGTAGCCCTTGGTCTGTCCAGTAGCTTTATGTCTTTACTGCCTAGGGAAGCCCTATTCCTGAGCAAGTGGTATCTGTGAGAGCAAAGTTCTGTCCTGGGGCCTTTTGCCAAGTCCTGGAGGAAGTTAGAGGTTAGGAAAGACTTTATCAAAGATCTACAGAAGCAGAATTCATGATGGCCTGCTAGGAATTCTCTTCTTAGCTTTGTGATTTAGTGACTACACATCAATGGAACTATTGTTATTTGAAAGTATAATGGCTGGTTAGTGTTGAGGATGTTTGATCACACTGTGTGAAAATGTGTCACTGTTTTAACTTGTCTGCCTAGGCACCTTCTAATTGGTTTAATAAAGAGCTGAGTGTCCAATAGTTGGGCAAGAGAGGATAGATGGGACTTCTAGAGAGAGATAGGAACTCCGGGAGAAATCTGAGAGATGGGGAATTCACCAGAGAAACACTGAGGAAGTCAGATGTATGGTTGGAAGAAAAGAAATGAGTCATGTGGCAAAACATAGATTAATATAAATGGATTAATTTAAGTTATGAGAGCTAGTTGGGAACAAGCCTAAGCTAAGGCCAAGCTTTCATAATTCTAAGAAGTCTCTTTGTCATTATTTATGAGCTGGTTGTCCAAAGAAAGTTTGGCAGCAGGTGAATGACCACTATATGCTTGTATCAGTGTATCATATCTCTGCTTTGGGCCCATGGTAGCTTGAGGTGTGGTTTAAGAACTAGCAGTACCAGGTTTACTGGTTGTTTTCAAGATGGTCAGTGCCCCTCTTTCCTTGGTGTGTCATCAAAGGGTCTGCTGTCATTATGGATCACTGTCTAATCTTGCTGCTCATATAGATATCGTATGAACAATTTCATATCTTTGACCTGGAGTAGAAGTGGGTGAATTGTTACTCTGTGGCCTTTGTGGTCAGATGAGTATGAACAGCTCTCTCTCTGAGCCCTGGAGTAACTCCGTATTTGTACCAAGTACACAGTAAACATTATGGCAAAGTTGGCTTTCATGTTCCAGTTCATCTCCACCTTTTCCATGTCATCTGTGTCAATAGAGTTGTTTTGTGCTGGAACTGACAGGCTTCAGACAGTCATCACCACTGGCTTTGGAAAGCCCCAGGGTCCAGTGGCCACGTTTCTATTGGCCATCCCACCATGTCCATCTTCATCAAGTGAATACAAAAACCTGTAAGGGATGCCCTCTCAGGGACAAGTTCAAGTGATCTGACTACCAGAACAAGATCTATCTCTCAAAAGCTGGCACTTCACCAAGATTAGTACAGATGAATTTAAAGACCTAGCAGCTAAGAAGTGGTTTATTCCCAATAACTATGGGGTCATCAGATATATCCCTAGTCATGATGCCCTAGACACACAGTAGATTTGTAAAGGCTTTCACTGTGATGAGTCAAACATGTTTGCTAATAAATTTAATCTCCTTTCCATTAAAAAGAAGAGTAAATTTCTGAGTTTCACCCCTGGTTCTCTGATCCAGGAGTATGGTTTCTGGAATGTTCTTTCTAAAAATTACAACACAGTTTTAGCATTTCCCTCCATTCTCCTTCCTTCCTCTGACAACTCGCACCCTTTCCTACTGTCCTACTCTCTCTCAAGTTCCTAGTCTCTTCTTGAATCGTCTGGGCACAAATATATAGCTTCAGTGTTGCTTGAATGGATGTGTTTTCTGAGTTTAGCACTTGGTATTAATAACCAATGAGGAGGCTCTTCCAAGGGGGAAGACTGGTTCCACTCTCAGCATCCTTTAGTTGCCTGGAGTTCTTTGTTTAGGAGTGGGGCCCAGCAAGATTGCCCCCTTCCATGCTAGCATGTCTGTTGGTAGAATCTCAGGAGATTCTGCTCATGGTGTTTAATCTGTACCATGTGCCAAGGGAAGCAAAGACCTCATTATTCCATCTGTAGTGTGCCTGTGAGGTACTGGATGATGTCTCAATGTGTTGGGTGATCATCACTCTTGCCAAGGATGTTTTGGGCACTACATAGATGAATATTTTTTTTTTTACTTTCAAAGGGTTTTTTTTTGTTTAACTTTCATACAGCATTTGTGTGTTTCATTAACTCTCTAACTCATAATTTTGTGAGTTACTTTGCTTAATAGCCAGATTTATTTAAATAAAAACTGTGAATCAACTTAGGAAACAATAATAAAGAAATCTTAGCTCCAGAAATAAAAACTGTAGAGTGGAAACAGCTGATATTCGGGAAGCATTTAGACAGCTGAAGAGTTTCTGAGTAAGGACTGAAGATGAATTAAGGTGGAGTTAAGTTCTTCTTGGCCATGTGCCCTTGGGCACATATCTTCTCATAGCCCGAGTTTCACTTTCAGAATAATGAAAGTATTAAAAGCCAGTTTCATTGGGCCGTGGTGAAAGTCCTTTGAGAAAATATAAATGAAAAGTGTGTTCTGAGTGGTCAGGAAATATTGTTGAATGCGAACATTACTGGACTCTCCCTGAAAGTTTAATTGAACATGCATGTTTCATGTGGACAGTGCGTGATCCTCCCCAGAATGTTAGAAATACGAGCTGCTATTTTCTCACTCCTCTCTCTGCATTTACCAGATAATAGAGGGGGAGAGCACTGAACGGAGTGTGAATATTTGGCTTCTAGTTTGAGTCTGCGCTACCTCCAAAGAGACAAATCCTGTCTCACTGTGCTCCAGTTTTATAAGCTGTAAAGTGAGTTTGAACTAACAGGCTTTCCAAGGCTTTCCCCAGCCCAGCATCCTATTTGTTCCTGTGCTCATTCCCCATCACCTGTAACACATGGAAACTCTCAGAACACATGATTAATAGCATTGCAGGTACACTATGCTAGGGTCACCCAGCGGAATGATTCGCTTTCAGGCCTTCATGTGGCAGTGCAAATGGACAAGGAAACAAAAACCAGAAGATACTAGAACAGGAAATCTGGAGCCTCCTCAGCGAGAGATAGCTCCCAAAAGAATAAAGGCTGCTTCTATCTTTTAGCACCATAATTTGGCAGTGTTGTGCTGCTCACAGTGGGATCACGCCAACGTTAGATTGGAGATCGAGATATAACTAGTTGCATCTGTTTCCTACTCTAATAGAAGGAGTAATGAATCTGTATTCTTCAAGCTGATCTTCAGTCTCTGACAAAATGAATTAATTGCTGACATGGCATGGTTGCCTGGCGAAGAACTCCAGGGAGACAGGTTGGTTTTTTTTTTTTTTTCAGGTCAGCTCTCTCAGTTAAGCAGAAATGTTTTTCTCATGCTGGAAGTATAAAACAGAAAAATGGGATAGTGAAATTGCTGAACACACACGAAGTGGTGCCATGGTGTCCCCACCCTGTGCCAAAGCAAATTTCTGAGCCTTATGTAATTTCTCCTTGGCTGTGAGTTCTCATGATCCTGTCTGAGGTTGATACAGCGGGCTTCGCCTTAGCCAGATCCTGCCCAGCCCTCCCTTGGTGGGTGACATCTTGTAGGCATTAGGGACCCATGATGGTGATTGATGAGAAAAACTTGTATCACTTCAGCTCATATTCAGTGTCTGGTCATCTCTGTAAATTCATGCTGGGGCCAGGGGTTGCTAAAAAAGATAGTGTTTATTGGCAGTAGAGTAAGTCACAACTTCCAAAGGCACATTCGTTCATTTGGAAAATATTTGTGATCATTCCCTGGACCAATAGCACTATGGGGAATTTTTTAAAAATATATTTTATATAGTTTAAAAAATTATATAGTAGGGATTTTGCTCTTGAGGAATTTACAGCTCTTTGGTGCATCAGGGCGTGGGAGGGACTTGTTTGCAAGCCGAAGAATCAGACAGTGTAGCGGTAGTAGGGGTGTCGGGATAATCTGAAAATAATAACTCCAAAATTCTAAACTTTCTGACCACTGACATGAGTCCACATACGGAAAGTCTCCCGCTTAACCTCATGTGACATGTCGTAGTCAAAATACAGCTGCTCCAAAAGCATTATGTGAAATTGCCTCCAGGCTATGTGTGTCAGGTAAACATGAAACAGACACATTTCCTGTTTTCACCTGTATGTTGTCCCCTCCACTGATTCCGTGTATTGTATGTTAGTGGTACATTGTACAGCCTGAAGAAATCTGAAACACGTCTGGTTCCAAACTTCCCACGCTGGGAATTCTCATGCTGTAATAGTAGAAGCCAAATCTACCACCAGCTTTTGTCTACTTGGAGGCAGAACCTGCAGGCTCATAGACTCTCTGCCGCTTCTTTCTCGTGATTTCTGTGTATTTTGCAGTTATAACGAGACCAGCTCACCCTAGAGTGGAGCCAAATGATGGCTCAGGACCAACAGTCTGTATTAGTCCCAGCGACAAGACATCTGAGAGAAACAGCTTAGGTGGAGGGGAGTTTGTTTTGGTTCACTGTTTCAGAGGCTTCAGTTGGCTCCACTGGAGCTAGGATTATAGCTGGGCCGAGCCTCCTGTCAGGGAATGTGGAACCGAGCAGGACTGTGTACATCTTGCGGAGGCTGGGAAAGCAGAGGCTCGTAAGCAGGGTCCCAATAACCCCTCCCAAGGCCCACCCTAATGGCATCACTCCATTTCACTAGGTCTCACCTCCTAAAGGTTCCAATAATACGATCATGATGCTGCCAGGGTCCTGAGAGAAGGGGGTGCGCGTGTGTGAAAGTTCAGACAAGGTTGAGGTTTCCCAGGAAAGGCTAAGCGACGTCTCTCTATGACCGAGTTGTTATCTCTCTCTTTGCTTGGAGAGGGATCCCGGGCCATCTTCTGAAAGGAATACTCTGTGAGTAGAGAGCTACAGCATTCACATGTCCAGGTAGACTGCACAAAAGGGTTGATCTCATTTCTTAAAAGCCAATTGTCTTGGAACACTTTGCCTAGATGGAGAGCCTCTCCTGGTCCACAGGAGTGGAAAGACATGGCTTGCAGCAAGGGATGATTCCAGCCATCAGCGTTAGGCTTGCCTTGGATAGCAAAGCTCCTTGGCATAGAAGTGGGGGGATCCTTGGCCATCAGAGACTAGTGCTGAGTTCCCTGATCTGGTGCACCTAGCCGCCACTTCCGCTCAAGTCACCCATACACCTGCCATCCCTTCCTTTGCAACCTGTGCCCTGAACAAAAACACACTTTGCCTGCTGTGTTCTAAGTGTTTGGATCCCACTGCCATCCTTTTGATTTTCTCTTTGTAAAGATATCCTGTCATAGTAGCAAATAAAACTAAAACTAAGCTATAAAATCAGTAATTAGAATGTGAAA
Source organism: Bramus lutescens (assembly GCA_001685075.1). Classification (NCBI taxonomy): domain Eukaryota; kingdom Metazoa; phylum Chordata; class Mammalia; order Rodentia; family Cricetidae; genus Bramus; species Bramus lutescens. The sequence continues at coordinate 179,829 of LOEQ01001518.1, read as the reverse complement.
TGAAGAACAATGCCCGTAACCAGTGGAAAGCGCCCTTTCAGTTGCCTGTCATGTGCCATCTCAACGGATGCTCTGCAGAGCCTAAATTACTGCCCTCCATTGGCCAGTGAAGGAGATGAAGCTTGGAAAGGTTGCAAAAACTCAACGTCACACAGCTAGAAGAGTGGGGAGCAGGGAACAGGACCCCATTCTGTTTCCCTTCAGAGCCCAAGATTCCTTCTACTTGACCACATTGCCTATAAAACGAGGATGGTAATAGCAGTTGCAAGGCTGGCTTTGCAGGCCTGCGGCAAGGATCAAATGAGACAGTAATTGGGAAAGCACTTTAGAAATTGCAAAGCACTATATAAATATATGGTATTATTCTAATGTATCACTGGCCTACAAAAACACTGCTCAAGCATTGCGTTTAAGGGAAGGCACACCAGCCCATTATTCAATAAGATAACACCACATGTGAGCCTTTTATCATCGAAAGAATGTTTATGAAGTCCGCAAAAGCCAAGCCATTAGGAAGGTTTTGTTTTCTGGGTAGACTCAGCAAACTTGGAGCCAGCTCAAGAAGTCTTTAAACAGTCAGGAAGTTAAAATGAAGAGAAGCGTTTAGTGTCAGAGAATTAAATGTTCTTTCATGGGCTCTGGGAGTTGAAAATATACAACGTTTGATAAGTTAGATGGTTCCTCGGAGAGTCTTTCAAGTGGTGAATGGGGATGCCGTTGGCATAAACGGGAGTTGTAACAGTGATGTCAAATGATGACAGTAATTTTCAGCGGGGTAAAGTGGGAGCATTGGCTGTCCGATCAGACTTCTGGTTTCCCTGGGACCTGAGTAGATGGCTTCATCTTTATGCGCCCTGGTTATCTTATGGGTAAATGGGAATAAAAATAGCACCTACCCTGTAAGGCATTTGTAATGGTCCCATGAGTCACCAGAACTGAGCCTGGCACATAGCAAGGCATTGGCAAAAGTTACTTCATGCCACTGTTATGCTTTGCACTGCCTGCAAAATATTCCTGAACAGCACAAGAATTGAAGGGTAGTGCCAAAGGCAGCTGAAATCGTTTAGGGCCTTGCACAGGCAGTGCAAGTGCTCCGAGCTCATGATACATTTCTTGTGTGACTTTTCCTGGGGACATATGAACAAACGTGGGCTCACTCCAGATAAGGAGCCAGCAGCAGACCAAAGAGGGGATTCTACCAAAGTCCAACTTAGTGAAGCTGTAAGTATATTGAAGTTACTACAAGAGCATTGACACAGTGTTGGAGTCTCGTCTCCCTCAGCCCCTGTAACTGTTTTCTGAGTCTATAACCTTGAGGAGTTCCAGGCTCTCTACAACTTGGGATATTGTTTACTGTTTCCTGAGCCTCATGAGCCTCCCTCCAGGAAGCAAAGCTCCCATTTGGAGGCTGTTTCTACCTGACAGCATTGTTGTCTCATCTTAGCAATAGAAGACTTTGTCACGGGTGAAAACACTGATGTCCAGAGACTGTGTGATGATCTGAATTGTTTATAAAAGTTTCCTCTTTCTTTACTCCTCCCCCCCCCAACTCCTATAGCTCAATGGTTAGTTGCAGGCCCTCCATCCATGGATGTGCTCCTGAAAATAGGGTGTCCAGTGTCCAATACATTTCCACTCTACTAAGACACAAGCCGCAGGGGCAAGAGGCCCCTCTTGAAGCAATGCCTAGGACTGCTGAGCCTGGCTTTCCACACCTTTCAGGGCTCTGGAAGTCATCAGCACTTACCCCACCTGATGGAAGTGCTTTGCACTGGATTTTAGAGAAATAATCAGTGTGGCGGAAGAACAGCGCTGGCATTGCACAATCCATCAGGGGTCCTGTCTGCAGCTGGGCTGATTTAGATGACGTCATGTAAACGGAGACTGCTCATTCATTTCCTGGCCACCCAGACCCGAGTAATCACACAGAAACTATATTAATTGTGACACTGTTTGGCCAATAGCTTAGGCATATTTCTAGCTAACTCTTACATCTCAAATTAACTCATTTCCTATTAATCTGTGTATCCTCACAAGGCTGTGGCTTACTGGGCAAGGTTCTGTTGTGGCGTCTTTCTCCTTCAGCAGCTACATGGCATCTCTCTGACTCTGCCTACTCTCTCTCTATAACTCTGTTTGGAATACCTGCCTGGCTTTACTCTGGTAAGTCATTGACCGAAACAGCTTTATCCATTGTCCAATAAAAGCAACACATACAAAGTAGGCCATCCCACTTCAGCATCACCTGCTCTGTAGTAGTAAAGGTTTACTTAACTCTGTTACTCTGGAGAACAAGTTCTCGGTCTTCAGGATCAGTAGATTAGAAGTGTAGCTTTCGAAGTCTCATAGTCTTGGTCCGAATCTGTTATTAAGTGACTGTGAGGCTTTCAACTGAAGTTAATTCCTCAGAACCACAGTTTCCATATTTACAAAGTGATGCTTCCTTGCTAGATGCTGTGATGATTAAATAAGAAAGAGCGACTGTCTGGCCCCTGTAGCTTATAGAACCTAAGTACCAGAAAGTAGGTCTCTTTCTTTCACTTAACAAGGTGCGTGTAACCCTTCCTAAACAGATTTCACCCTCCCCATTTATATTTGCATGTGCATATGCCTGTGTGTTCATGCCCTATATAGTTTATGGAGACCACACTGAAGCATGGCATTCTCAGTTTCGGCACAGAAATAAGACATTTAGGCCAAATTGCCTAGCTTAATTAATGTTTGGGACAATATGGCCTCTAACTAAGGTGGAATGAATGAAGGTGGTCTAATGACAGATAATAAGCTTGTTGCTAATATTTTCCTACAAGGGGTCACCAAATTTCCTTGGGAATCTCAGATTTAGAATTGGCCAATCATTAACAGAGATTTCAGCCTGCGTCACGTCTTTCCTAAATTAAATATTTGTCATCCGAACCCCAGCCAGTCACATTTAGCGGCTAGCCATTAGTCTCTCCTTGGAAGTATGCCACATGGAAGATGATTAAACTGTATGCTTAGCTATTAGGGGCTCAGTCAGAATTGTGCCCAGCTAATTCCATGCTGGGGCCTAGCCCTGTAATTATGTTAGAGTGTAGAATCCTCTGTTGTTTTCATGTTCACTTTCTTGTGTCACACATAAGGTTCTATAGGAGTTTCTGTGCAGAGAGCCCTTGGTGGGTCACGTAGCCTTGAAAAGTTGGCTCAGGAGTGCACAGGAATGCAGTATCTCCTGAAATGGCATTTAAGATCTTGACTCTATATGCAATATTCTTATGATGTTTCTTTTTGTTCATTTCCATGTGTTAGATAGCTAAAAATGAATGTATACAAAATAGGAAGTCTCTTGTTTGTACAGTGACATGATTTATCTGGCAGTGCCAGCCCTTTAATTCTTTACTTACGTGGATTTTCTAACAAATTAAAGCATTCTTCACTAAATTCCCAACAGTCTGTTGTTGAATGGAAATTGGTTTTGGTGGATTGCCCACAGGTCTCTTTCTTCCCTGGCAGACTACCTGTCACAGTACTGCAAGTTCACCC
>LOEQ01001518.1:123099-165427 GCA_001685075.1 Bramus lutescens | reverse complement strand
CCTATCAAAGGGCCAAGGCAGTTTCTTTATTAACCAATGAAAGTAACACATAGACAAATAACCCTTCTACAACACATCACTTCATTGAAGATGGCTCAAAAAGGTGTGGGTCCAGGGAAGAATATGCTCTAGGAGTCTTTCTCGTAGATAGTTCTTTTCCTCTTAAGAAAACCAGCACACAGAATAGATGTTCATTTACCACTTTGCAAGGCCCAAGATAATAGTTATGGCTTTCATCTGAAATGTCTTGTACAAGGTCATGGTTTGACCTATTCCCCAGCTTGTAGTCCTGGTCTGAAGATTCTGAAGTCTTTAGTAGGAGGGTTTGCCTGGCAGAAATGGGTCACTGTGGATGGGTCTTTGAAGGTAATAGCCACTCTAGGTTCTGGCTCATGACAAAGGTCCTTCTCATGTTCCTGCAGTCATTAATTAAACAACCTGCCCTAGCATGACTTCCTTGCCATGCCAAATTCAAATCCCTCTGGAACCACCAGCCCAAATGTAAAAACAATACAATTGTATCCTGGCTGAATGTGAAGAAATCCAGACTTGGGCATAAACTTTGCCTAGGGTGAGTGTTACAGCCAACCACACCACCTTGGAGAAATAAATGCTGTACTGGTTTGAAATGTCTCCCAGGGGCTGGGAGGCATGTGGAAAACACAAGGATTGTATCACTGTGCTTTCGGTACACATTTGCTGGTTGGTGCCTTGGAAGCACATCATCTTGGTGACAAAACAGAACACTCCAAAACATTCTGCTCACCTTACAAAGTGAAAAGTGTCTTCAGGGAGCAGGAGACAGAATACTGTGGGATTGCACGGGAGACCCTGGGAAGGCTTCTGGCCTCTCTTTGGGCTCTGCTTTATGTTTTGCTGTATTTAATTCTCATTATTGATCTTCCAGGCTATCAATAAAGACATATACAGGAAACCTGGTCCAGAGCAACGAAACACTTAAACCAGAACAATCTGAGGCAAATTATTTGAAAATTAGCAGCTAGCCTGATGCACCATGCCCAGGCTGATGTGGCTGGAGGAGAACCATTTACATTGTGTAGGGTGATAGCCACCTCTTGAATTTACCTCTCAGAGTAAAATGATTTGCACTAATCCCGGGACCCTTCAATGCCGTTAACTTAAATATGATTTTTCAGGGGCAGCCAGAATCTACAAATTATACTTGCAGTNNAATCTCCCCTGCTTCTGCCACCACTTGTGATTCCTCACACTTTGGGAAGTTCAGAGAATTGAATTGAGAGCACAGAGTTTAAACAGTTTAACAGTTAAAACAGACAAACAAGCAAACAACCCCCCACCCCCCGAATTCTAAAGCGGCATGAAAGCTACCAGGGCTGCAAGCAGCCAGACTGAGGCAGAGCTGGGGAATGGGAGGTCATGGGTATGTTCTGCTGACAGCTGGTAACATGTCAGGGGACCTGAGGCAAGCTTTTCTGCCTAGCTCTGGGTTTCTTCAAATCTAATCAGACCGCGATAATCTTGGGCCTTCCCACATGGAGTCATGAGTTAATAATGCCTGTTTGTGAGCTGCCTTTCTTGAAAGGAAAAGTAAGGCCTAAATACAAGGTGCTCATCTCACTAGGAGGTGCTTGAGATCTTAATGGCATCCAAAGTGGGCTTCTCCACGGGAGTGCTGAAGGTGGCTGGGAATCAAGGCTGCAAAGGGGTTTGTGTCTCTCTCCTTCCGTGCCTCAAGTAGGATTATGGCTTGCTTTTAGGGTGTTCTCAACTTGCCCATCTCACAAAGGGCTCCACAAACGAATTGAGAGCCTGTGTAGCATAGAAAATGATTAAGACAGTTCTGCTTTGCTCCTGATGTGGTCAGCCTAAAAATCTATGTGTCAAAACTAGTGGGCAAACAATTAGGGGGGTCTTCAAATTATAAATAGCATTTGGCTTTGAAAGGCTCTCTAGAAGTGCCAGTTTGTTTCTTGGTTAATAACCATTAGTCTATCTCAATACTGAAGGAATTACCCCAGTAATCTACAATTCCCTTTCCCTCTGATTTTGAAACCACTTTGAAGTTCTCAAGTCATTTGATGCTTCTCCTATTTCACTCACTTAGGAGACCTATCAGTATTTGAGCTTGTCACCTGAGTGGTCTGTCAATGACCAGTGCTGGGCTATGAAATATGTCAGACTCACCCAGCGAGATTCAAGGGTTGCAAAAAAGTCCAGGAATCTCTACTGGTTGCCACACTCCCCACCTGGGTTCTGGAGTTGCTGAGGTGAACACCCTTCGGCCGGGTCTGTGGTTAGCGAAAGTCTTTATCCGCAGTCATCAGAGCTACCTTGCGAAAGGCTGACTCATCTGACCCATCTCCAAAGAGTCTCGAGAACAGTCTGTGATCATGACAATTAGGCCCATTTAACAAGTTAGGCACTGGGGATGTGAAGCAACTCTTCCCCGGGTCATGGCCAGGTTGTGGTAGAGCCAGGATTTGAACACGTCCAACTTAGAAACCAATTCTTTACCTCCTGCTTCCTTCACCTCACCTTGACATTCCCCAGAGCTTTCTGAAGTCATCAAGGGCAGGGAGGAGGTCAGAGTCTTGATCCTTGCTCCCAAGACATTTCCCGTCTAACTAGAATGGAAAGGAGGGAACACTTGATGGCCAGAGGGATGTAAAAGGGAGTGACAGGTGTAGAATAGAAAGGTTAGGCTCTTCTATTTTTTTGGTTTTGCCTTTTTAGTAGTAAACTGAGTATCACAGAATCACCATATTTTATTTTTCCTAATGAATTGCATGGTTATCCTGTTGTGATTTAAGCTGCACGAAATAGAATCATTCTGTTTGAAGCTCCAACATGAGAAAGATTTTACTAGTGTCATGAGGACATTTGTTCACAGAGATGAAATTTTATGTTTTGATACATACTATTTGGGGCCAGGGAAATGGCTCAGTGAATAAAGTACTTGCCATGAAAGTATGAGTTTGGATCCACAGAACCCATGTTTTTTTTAAAAAAAAAAAAAACTATACAGGCATGATGTCTCACTTGTAACACCAGCTATCAGAAGGAAACCAGAAATTCTCTGGGCAAGATAGGCTGAGTCAGTCAGTCCTGTTAGGCTCTATGTTTACCCGGCTTCAATAAAGTGGACAGTTATTTAGGAGGTCACCCAAGGTCAAACTGACTTCCACACCCATGTGCACACACTCCTCCACATTTGCAACCCTCCACACTTGCACCCACTTACATACAAACCCACATATATGCATCCTTGCACACCACACATACATACACATGTGTTTATAATTTTAGCAAATGTGATCTCAGTACTTGGGAGGCTTAGGTAGGAAGAGAGTGACTTCAAGGCCATACTCCGCTCCCTTGCAGTGCCTCATCTCCAAAAACAATGACAAAATGTTGTAGTGCTTGTGACTCGGTGCCAGAATGCTGGCCCACCAACTCAAGTCCTCATGGTAAGACTCCAGCACCAGCCCCTAAAAAAAACACCCACTTTTCTGTATTGGGATTTGACATAGATCTCTACACAGGCAGACTAGAGCGGAAATCATCAAACTTTCCATGGTATCATGCTGAATGAGCAATGATTTTTATGTCTCTTAGTGACCAAGTATATATTAAACGGTAAAAGGGAATGAAAGCCTAGACCCTGCTGCGCGAGTGTTAATGTGTTAGGTCAGCCTTCCAACCCCAGCAGGTGCCAACGTTGCTAGGGAGATAAAAGCACAAATGACTCCATGCTGGTTGAAAATCTACCAAGGATAGATAACCCGGGGCAGCCTCTGTGTTTCCAGCAGAAGGATCTCTCAAGCGCCCAAGCTGTGCAGGTAAAGGCAGCTTTGTGCTCAGAACAGAGACGCCACCAAAGACTGCCCTTCCTCTGGCGACAAGAGTTTCTGAAGGGGGCTGCTGGCTTCGCTGGGTCTTTGCAATTGTTCACTCCTCAAAAACCTTCAAAGGGGACATCCGGAAGATTGAGAGGGTGCCATCCTAATGACTGAACTTGCCACCAACCACAGGAGGCTTAGGAGCAGCGCTTTCAGTCAGGACTAGCTCTTCTGAGACTCTGCTCACCCTTCCCTGCCAAACCCCCACAGCGTTCGTTCACTCTATTTAAATTCTTTATTTTCCTGTGTCCATTCCAGACCCTGAGCTCTGTGAAGCAAGCACTGCCTTGGAGTCATTTGCTACCGCTGAGCTTGTCTGGGTCAGAGCTCAGTAAATATTTGTTGAATGGCTAGATGGATGGATAGGCATTGGATCAATGAACAAGTGAACTCAGAGGCATTAAGTTCTAGGTGGAAAAAAAAAGTCTTTTTGTTCCTTCTGGTCATTCATCTTCCACACTGCTACTATATGTACTGTGGCTTTAGGGAACAGTTGATACAATTTAATTCCATGTGTATAGGTCTCAACCAAAGCTCCATTTATTTAGCAAAACTCAAGAATAAATTCTCAGGCAGTGTTGGAACAGCAATGCTAAAGGCTGCTTTCTTGAATCTCTTATTTTTGTTTTTTGAATAGCCAATGGCCTTGCTACACAGATTTTTACTCTAAAATGGACTATAGAATATGAAATGGGACTATATGTAGGCCAAGAAAACCAGGAAAAAGAGATGGATAACACCACGGATGAAGATGCAGAAAGATGAGGGAAAAGGAAACGTGGCCAGGAGGCACCTTCAAGGGGAAGAAAGTGGAATGAAAAGTCACATGACGATAGAAATCTAAGAGTGAAGTGTGTTGATGTCCTTAGACCTCAAGGTGTCTGCAGCCACCAGGAGGAAGGGAAGTGGCGCTTCCAGAATCTTAGGTCCGGTTTCCAAGCAAGCATTTTGCAGCATGATTCTCTTTTCACTCTGCCTTTGCCAGCTTACCATGCAGCCAGAAACAAACTAATCTGCTACTGTACCAAGCATCCATTCAGTACTTAGTGGCCTCAAGGGCTGGTGGAAGATGACGAACATCGCTTCACTTCCTTGAGACTCTCCTTGAGTAAGATCAACATTAACCTATTTTGAAATTTCCCTTGGAGTTTTGCACTGTCCTCAGAGAGATCCTGCTTCCTCAGTAACAGGCTAGATGCTGTATTTTTGTCTTGAAGAATATTGACGCATACACAATTGACACATGCACACGCACACACAACTGATAACAAGGAGAAACCTAGAAGCCTCTAACTGGAAAGCCGTGTTATAGCTGTAGATAAGTAAAGCCATTGAATGCTTTCTGAGTGCTAGTCACAGATGCCATTGTCTTTGTTTCTTCCCCTTGCATTTTAGCATCCTTTTCCCCATTGTGGTATACATTTGTCCTCTGTGTTGTCTTATAGCCCTCTGTCTCTAGGTGATGTATGTCTATTGCATTTTTAATTTTAGGGCCAAATCCTATATTTAAATGCTATAACATGTCCAGTTGATCAACTTGTTATCATTTCCTGCCTCCAACTCTTTCACTCTCCATCCAATTTCCCTTTGATTGAAATATTTAATGTAGGCCAAGCGGTGGTGGCGCATGCCTTTAATTCTAATACTTGGAAGGCAGAGGCAGGTGGATCTGGATCGCTGTGAGTTCAAGGCCAGCCTGGTCTACAAGAGCTAGTTCCAGTACGGGCTCCAAAACTGCAGAGAAACCCTGTCTCTAAAAACCAAGAAAAAAAAATAGTTAATGTAGTTTAGAAGCTTGTGAGTGGATTTAAAAGCATCTTCTTTTTCTGAGACAGAAATGGAAAACTCCTGAATGCCAGAGGTGACCGGGCCACACGTGTACTGCACAGATTCCTTTCTACAGCACTCTGGAAGCAGCAGAGCTATAGAGATATAGGTGATCGGTGCTTGCCAAAGGATAGGCATGGGTGGGAGGGAGTGGCTGTCAAAAGGGTAGTGGGAGGAGTCTTAGGGGATTAACTAGTCCTTTATCTTGATGGTGGGGTGGATGCCTAAATCTCAATGAAATGTCAGCGCTGTAGGCAATCCTGGAATAGTGTCAGGTTGCTGGGTTTTGCTATCCTGTACCTGTAGCTATTAGGAGGGGGGGTGCATGTGGAATACACAAGATCTCTGCTCTTCGCACAGCCTCTTGAGATCTTGTAGACTTCTTTCTTCCCTTCCCTCAAGTCCCAGGTCTTACTACCTTCTTTGGACCACCTGTGGAATTATTTCCAGCCTCTTGTCGCATCATTAAAAACAAAACAACCTTAAAACATTGTTGTCTTTTACAACACTTGCATAAATTTTATACATAAAAGATGAGTTGATTCTACTAAAGAAGAATATATGACTTTGTTCTCTTGTCCAGTACAACCTCCCGGTCCTCTCTTATGCCCTCATATGGATGCTTTATTAAACCCCACAGACTCATAGATAGTTTTAGATGTCTAGATTCACACACACACACACACACACACATTACACCACTCTAGGACTCAATGGCTCTGATGAAGAACAGCAGTTATGTCTGCTGTTCTTGGCATTGTGGCACCAGGATGCTACTGTCTCCATGCATCGAGTGTCTCTGGGACCTTAATCATCACTAACTCAGGTATGTTTATACAGTGTGGCTGGGTGCTTCTTGGAGCTCCTTCCATATCCCACACTTGTTATGTCTCCACCTGCCCATGGCTGAGATGAACCTTTTGTAGTGGACAGTTCCATCACTGAAGGAGAGTCAAGACTAAGTTTTCCTTTCTTCCAAATGACATTTGCATCATTCAGGCTTAAATATCAGACTCTTAGGTTTTGTGGAGTCAGTGCCAAAGAGTCAGCCATCAGCTTCAAAGATAACGGCTCTGAGGATCAGGCTTGAGCAGGAATAGCTTTTCAGGTTTGCTCTCTCACAGAGGTTGAAAACACTATGGACTGAAGTTTCCTAAGACGTTTGATTTGCTTAAATGGAATAAAATCACATACAAATGCTTACATTCCTTGAGACTGGTGACCAACTCAGGGAAACTTAACCTGGAAAGACCAGCTCTGATCGGCAAAGCTTATGAAATGTAGTCTCTTTGAAATCATGGGAATGCATTGTTTCAGACACAGAGACAGCAGTTAGCAATGTAGAAGATGAGGACTCTGCCTCTGAGACAGAAGAGAAAGCACAGGAGATCTCAGCTCCCTGCTCTAAGCCACAGCCCACAGGATCTTTTTGATCTACTATTAGATTCAATACTTATTACGGTCTGGTGAGGTAGCTTTTATTGTTCTCATTGTACAGATGAGAAAATGGAAATCAAAAGACGTCATATAAGTTAGTTGTGATCACAGCATTCATGGATGGTCTTTTACTCCAGGTTAATAATTAGCACATTTGACTCATTGTGTGTGTGTGTTAAATATCTACTATTAGGAGGAAGAATGGCTGATTTCAAGTAAAATATTCAGCCTCTCTTTTAAAAATGACACTTAAACTGGCTTTTAAAAATTTCACTTTTCAGGACTGGGGGACCCACCCAGTGGTTAATAGCTCTTGCAACACACCTGAGTTCAGTTCCTAGCACTCTCACTGGGTGGTGCACAATTGCCTGTCACTCCAGCTGCAGGGAATTCAATGTCCTCTTCTGAACTCCGTGAACACCCTCACACAAGTGGCACACATACACACATGCTCACACATGCACACCGCCCCCACAAACACATACACACAAAGAAATAATAAAAACCAATCTTAAAAACATGTGCCATAGAGTTATGATTCATATTTTAAAATATCTCATCTGTTTTAGTTATTTCTCTGAGAAGCTGAAAGGATGGCTTTTGAGCTAAGAAACACTCCTCAGAATCAGCCTAATTAGGTAATGAGCTTGAAAGCCCAAATTATCCTTGCCATTGCCCAAGAAGCGACTGGTAATTAGTGTCTAGGGACACTTGGGGAACAGTTTCCCTGTTGACAGTACCAGCATTCTGTACTTTTGTCATTTGTCCGAAATTAAATACAATCAGTAACCCAAACTCAGGTTGGAAACACAGAGTGGCACAGCCTTTACATCCTGCGGAGCTGATGCTGTAAAAGGGACCCTGGATTCCTGGCAGCTTCATGGTGAGAAGCAGTAAGATGAAGCTTTGGAAACACTTCCTGTAAATGCTGTCAAGGTCTGTCTTAGTCCCACCCCTCACCCAACCTTTGCTCCTTGCCCGTGTTACCACCCTAGCTGGCTGGCATGCTTCTGTTCCCAGGCTCTCTGGTCTGGGTGTTGGAGTGTTGTTTTTCATCAGATGGGCCATAGCAATCTGTCCTATAGCCAAAGGAACACTCGTGGTGGGAGGAGCCAGAGTGGGTGACAGAGATGGGAGTCAGGATGCAGTGGAGGTGCACTGTCTATTAACACTTCCTAGTATATGCACCTGCAAAGGCGCCCATCCTTGGACAGAAGTCAGGAGAAGAATCCTCCTTCTGTGGATTCACAATAAGCGGTTTCCTACTTGGGTCCATCTTTCTTTGGGGATTCATAGTTCAGCATGTAGCGTGCTGTTAGATATACTATTGATCATCTGACTTCAGCTGCCCTTAACAAATCTATTCTGGTTTTGGCTCAGGGTGAAGGAGCAGACCGGGACCATGGGCAGGGTATGTGTCTATTTCCTTCCTACCTATTCTAGGACAGGAAAATAAGTCCTCCAAATGCCCATGTGTTTCTGTGGACAGGTTGGAAGTGATCTTGGCAAGGTTTCCCTAGACAGACATCAGTCTCTTGCCCAAAGGACAAGGACATGTGCCATCTCTAGCCATTTGGTAGATGCCCAGATGTTGATAAGGAAATACGGAAAGTGCTTATTTCTGGACAAGTGAAATCCAGAGATGAGGTGGGTCTCATAGCCTTTGGTACTAGGCAGCCCAGGTCACCGAGAGGCTTGTGGGTAAGTCAGGCACTATGCTCCAATGTCAGGGCTTCTACTTAATAAAGTTCAGTTTACTTTCCAATTCAGACCTGGTTTTAGTGGATACTTAAAATACTCTATCTTGCAAAGACTGTATCACAGCTGCTGAGCTTAATAGGCAAAAAGAACCATAATAGATTCATGATGTTTACAAAGGATTGAAGGTGGGGTGACATCATATGTGTGGTGTCTGATGACCTTGGTCCCCTCAGAGCCTACCCAACCCTAATAATGTTCTGCAATACTGTATGGGTGTCGTTTGTACATAGCCCAAGGGGAAGTTACAACTACCCTACTTAAAATGTTTGTAAAATGATGCCATGCTTGCCTTGAACTTTACAGAAACAACAAAGCCATTCTATGTGTAGCACCATCTATTATTGAAAAGTTTTTAATTCTTCATAGAACATTGTGTTCTTTAGAGGGTTGATTTGCATACTTGCTTTAAATTATGGCAGCTTTGAAAATTACTGATTAAGTGTAGTTACCACAGATGACACTGCACATTCAAATGCCTCACTTTCATTTGCCTTAACTCAAAGACGCAGTGTCGAGAACTGAATTTCTCTGCCCATAGAGTCATACACCCAGTGCATGAAAGCAGCAGGCAAGGCAACATTGCCCATTTTTCTCCCCGTTTGGACTTCTCATCAGTCCGAGGCTGGTCTTCTGGCAAGGCTCTTTTGATAAAATGTGGTTGTCTTTGTAGGTATGGTTTTCTGTTAACATAGTTCTTTGCATTTTAACCCTCAGGGTAGAATTTTAAAGTAAAGGCTTGGCCTGCAGCTTGGCTGGCTCAGAGGGCCTCTGTGATGGGGACCACAGCTGGCCACTGGAGCTGCGTCACCTATACTAAGCCATAATAACATGGCAGTTTGTCTCGGAAGGAAAGCCCTTAGGATATAATACTTCTACCAGCCCAGAAGTGACCTTATGGAATAATGCCCCCCCCCCTTCTTTCTCGTTGCAGAAACAGAGCTGTCAGTCACTGCTGAGCTAGTGCCTACCTCATCGTGGAACATTTCAAGTGATGTCGACAAAGGTACATGGAGGGGAAAACATGGGCCAGAGGAGGAGGGAGAAGATAAAGCTCACCCATAAGCCCGGCCTGCTCTTCCTTGTAACGAATCTCTGTCCACATCAACAGGGGGAGGAGAAGGCGGCTGCAAATGAACCCCTGGCTCACATTGTTATGACTTAAGGCTTAATTATTTGGAATTATTTCTGAAGAACTTCTCTTTCCCTTTTCTTTTTCTCTTCTTCCTCTAAAACATTCCACATGCTTAAAATGCTTCAAGATGTGAAGCGGGGCCATTCCTGACCTTCCTGTCTCTGCATCCAGGGCACCTTGTTTGGGGGATTTGCTTCAGCCTAAGCCAAGTCTGATCAGAGCTGTTGGCTGGGTGACCTTTCTGGACCAGCATTTGATGTGCTTGTGGGGTTCAGGACCCTGCATTCAGAATGCTTGTAATTGCCTGTGTGTACAGACAGCAGCTTCCTATGTTCACGTGGGGAGCATGTTCCCAGTGCGGAGTTGTGGCTTTGCATTAATTAGGGGCTGCCATATGCTTTGGCTGGTCTAAGGAGATCCTATGGCCTGGACACAGCAGAGCCCAGGTGTGCTGGCTCTGTCTGCCTCCAGCCTTGTTTCTTTTTAGTCCGCCTTGTCTTGCCTCTATCCCTAGCTGGATTTCTGCTGCTTCTAGTATTTCCTGTTTCTCAATATGGCTCATCCTTCTGTTCTTCCTTTGCTAATACCCATTCCCCACCTTCTGCAAGGAGCTCATTCTTTCTCTTTTAAGACTGAATGCAAGCTCTATGCCACCCATAGGCTTCTTCAGTCCCTTTCAGGAAGCACCTTTTCTCTCCTTGGAACGTCCATTGCCCCATCCATCCATCCATCCAGAGATACATTGCTTAAATTCTTATTAATTCCTTCTCTGGCTACTATTTGTAGAATTAGGATCCAGAAATGGATTTCTTTCTGTATATTCTTCTCTTAACTAACTAGGTACTTTAAACACCCATCTTCCCTTAAGGCTGGGAGAGATTTATAAGTGGATTTCTACAAATCTATCTTGGTTTTGGGTGGTGGGGCTGGTAGTGATAAGGGTACAGACTCTAGTCCTCAATGAAGGTGGATAAAATTATGAACCCACCATACTATGCAAGAGGGTATTTTTGATACTTCAGATGTTCAAATACTCATGTTCAACAACCTACTGGGTTTCTTCTTTAGCTCGGGTATGATTCTGAGTTCTGAGTCTGTAAAGGGAAAAGGAGTTTGCACCCTTTTTTTTCTTATCACCATAATAAAATATCTCAAAGGAAGTGGGGCAACCCTGTCCAGGCTGACAGTTTGTGAGGGTACAGTCCATCATGGTAGGGAAGTCAAGGCAGAGTTCACAGTGGCCCAGAGCTGTGGCCAAGGGATTGGGAGGTTCATGGCTGTGGCCGTGGGACTGTGAGGCTGCTTGTAGACCTGGGGACAGAGAAGTCAGACTGGAACTTGGACTTGGCAATAACCCACAGGAGACCCACTACTTTTAGCTTTCATCCTGCCTCCTAACAGTTCCACCACCTCCCCAAACAGTGCTACCAACCAGGAACCAGGAATTAAAACACACAAACCTGTTCAAACCCTTAATAGGTCAAAAGTCACCTCCATCGTTTCCTTTTGTGACGAGCTCTCCTGTCACTAAAAGCCTCACTGGGAGTGTTTCCTGTCTGAGGAGAGAGTTCTTCATAGGAGAGCATAGTACATAGCATACGTTATTAGGCATTTCAGAATGCCAGCAGGAGACACAGAGAGAGACAGAGAGAGAGATACAGAGAGAGAGAGAGAGAGAGAGAGAGAGAGAGAGAGAGAAAGATCTCATACTTTTTTTAGCATTGAATTGAATCTAGATTTTTTTTAAAGTGGTATTTCTGTTATTCCTCTTTCTATCAGGTGGCCAAACAAGAGCTAGGAAGCAGTAGAATTCCAATGCATGCTTATGGAATGGTTTGAATGGGGAGAGAAGACAAAGAACACCAGTTTGCTTAGTGCTTGTTCTGTGGTAGCTGCTCTGGCAGATGCTTTCAGTGTGTGAATTTACGGTGCAAATCCTTGTAGCAACAACAGAGTCCTCATGTCCAGGCCACATGCAAATCACCAGCCTCCCGTTCTCAGTACCAAGAAACCTGAATGGGCCAGAAACGCCCCAAGGCTGCTGGTGAGAAACTCACCTGCCCAGCTCGCGTTCTCCGCACCAGCATTGTTTGCAATAATAGTTGCCTTTTGAGAAGAAAGCAGTATCTACTTAGCGCTGGTAGTGGGCAGAGAAAAACCCGCTCAGGCTCTTTCATTTGTTCCGGAGAACCTTGCAAAAATGTGGGAGCTTCCTAGTGATTTTTGCTGTCATGTTGTGTTATATGATTAATGGGGACTGGTCTTTCATTCCCATCTAGAATTAGAGAGCTGCTTAAGTAATCCACTTACGTATTCATTGCCTAAATCTTTATTGATTTCTTTTCTAGGTCGTATTTGAGCAATTAGGATCCATAGACCAGTCAGGAAAGGGATCCTGTTCCTTGTTCCATGAACTTGGAGCTTCATTGCAAATAGCAATATCCAGACATATTGTTAAAGCCTTTGGGTTGCTTTCAGAGATGGAGCTATGGCAGGTGGAGCCCATTCCCTAACCACATAAGCAAGCTGGTGGGAATAAAAATGAAATCCACTGTCAGGCTGGCACACATAGAGATCACTGGGTTGTAGAGATCATTGAGTGTACTCAATGCTTTAGTGGTGACCAGTGATGGGGAGATAAGATGAAGGTCCTGTGGGAATGTAGGAAGTATGTGTGATTCTTAGGGTGGTGCCAGGATCCCAGCCATGGTCTTTGGTCCTTTCTGCCCAGTCTGCCAGCTGAGCATACTGTCTCGCTGCATCCACATGAAGAAGGAAGGAAAGAAAAGCCCTACTAGGCACAGGAGGATACTTCTAACCTATCCATCCCAGCTGACCTCCACAGCCTTACTGTAAAAGCTGCTACTGATGAGCCAGCAGGGGGGTGAGGGTGGGGTGGGGTGGGGTTTCTGAAACGAATATTTCAGATATTTCAGAAGGAAGTACCAGCTAAAGTGGACTCAAGGGCTCATCCTCAGGACTAGCAAGGGATGCTGGAATGGATGTGTTGAGAGCCCTGTTCCCTTCACAGGTTCAATCGCAGGTTGTTTACCCAAGCCAAATGTTTCTTTTGGAAATTGACTGGAAATTGCACCCATAGGGAGCAGAAAGGCAGGGAACCTATGGCTGCAAAGAAATTGTAAGGCCAGCCTCCAGCTATAGATCGTTCTCTGTGGTGACAAATGGGCTTGAGAGCATTGTTTAATGGAGATTTGCCTTTCTTTCTTAGCTTGGAACTTTATACATTACAGAGACATTGGCTCTGACTAGTACAGGCTCTGGACTTTACCCAGAGTTCTGGCTTCCTTTTATGGTTGTATCTATTGCCTAAGATTGTTTTCCTGGCCAAGAAGAACACCTGTGGTGGTGTCGTCTGTCTTGGCAGAGCTAGGGTGGCTACTTGCACACCACGACATACAGACCTTGACTTGGCACCTTAACCCAGAGTTTCACCATCAAGAGTCACAGCAAGTCCCTAGTTCAGGGGTAGTTGCTTCCTCTTGTGGCTTGATTCATCCTTGACACACAAGTAGTTTGTGTTAATTGTATTGGGTGACCCGTAGCTTGGAAATCCATTATCAGCTAGACAAGATGAGGCAGCAATGGCATTGTACTGTGCTCCTAATTATATACATTTGGAACAATGGCAGGGCTTAAAGGTGAGAAGGTACTTTGACACTTAGAATGCTGAAAGTCCTCCTGGAACTTGGGTCTCTGAGCCCTTACTCCACTTTGTGTTCCACCTTCAAAACTGGCATCTAACTGAAATGCGTTCTCATCAAATCCCTGGGATTGCCACGTGGTCGTGAAGATTCTCAAGTTGAGCAGTTTGAGTCTTCAGCAACATCTACTACATCTACTCATGCTTACACAGAGGCCAGCAATGGAGCCATAGGACAAACCAGAGAATCTCAGCTTGCCGGTAATAATTGGTCCATGCACGGAGGACTCAATGAGCCAGCCGCTGCCATTTTATCCTGAAATTCATCTTGACCTGTGCCCTGTGCTAGCTCTGCACCCAGCACACTGGCTCCCTTCTGTGCCTCTGGAAAGCCAAGCTCTTTGCTGGTGGAGCTCTTTGAGCTGCTCTTTCTTCTCCTCAAGGCCTGCTGGTACTCGTTCTTTCTCTGATCACCTCAGTTGTTGTAAGGCAACCCTTTTTAAACAAGCGTGCTACTGGTCTAGAAGCAGCTCCCTCCAACAGCAGGCTTTCTCTGAGACTTTTGTTAGTCTGCTCGACAAACCCATTCAGTTTTACAAATGGACTTTCCAAAAGGAGGCCTATGGGATTCTGTCTTAAAAGAGGATTAGGGATGTTTGTGGTCCATCTTGATTCTTTAAAGCTGCTCATAGGAGAGACTCGCCATTAGGCACCCTTTCTTGTCTCTTCCGCTTCAGTCCCTCACACCATGGCTCCTCGTCTGCAGCTCTTAAGGGACATTCAGCTGAGAGGAAGGGTGCTCAGGAGGTGACCAACATCCTTTTTAAAAAAAAATCCCCAGCTTCACACAGTTAGAGCAGCCCAACAGCTTGGCAGTGTGTTTTCAGGCATGCCTCTTCACCACTTATGACTGAAAGAGATATTTAGAGATATATACCTTCCCCCCTGCCATGAGTATATGATTCCCTACTCCTTTGGTACCATTTTCAGTAATTTCTAGCCAAGACAAGGCACGTTTTTGACTAATAAATTTTAATCTCAAATCACAGAGAGCAGCTTTCTTGACTTCCCCTGACTTTCTCACTCCTGCAGGTTCCATGGGTGGATTCCAGCCTGCTTCCTTCTGAGGTTGTGAGGGATCCTCCTTCAGGATCCACTTTGGTAGTAGCTTTGGAGTTTGGCTTTAAACTCCATCTAGAAACTGTGGACCAGGATTGTGCTTATAGGTATCATAGACAGCCATGGACTTATGGTCTTGGTCAACCCAAATAAAGGCCTATCGGACTGTTAGGTGGAGAGCCCACTGGCTAAGGGCCTGGGGAGGGGGTCAACCCCTGCCTTAGCTCCTCTGGTACTCTCTTGGCTATGCTACTGTAGTGCCAAGCTTTCTACTGTCCCCACCCTAATTTAGGCATTTGTCACACTTGGCTGTTTTCTCTGGTGAGAATCTGCCCCCACCCCCTGCCCAGTCTTTTGTTGTTGAGAAGGGCCCAGGTCAGACATCACTCACTATTTCCTATAAGACTTCTTGACTCCCCCTTCCACGTCGGTGTTCACCCATGTTCCTTGTCTCTTGCTAGGGCATATCTTTTTCCCTGTATGTTCTCCTCCTCACAGTCCTCCATCTCTCAGGAGAGGAGTCTGTGTTGAACGTCTTCATCTCAAGTAAAGCTCTCCCCGATTCCCCCTTGTAGGGACAGGGCCGGCCGGGAATCTCAGAGCGCAAGTGGCTTTGGGAGGGCTCGGAGTTCTACACTAAGAGTCTCAGGACCAGGAATCAGCCTCACTTTCTTGTCCTGGTTGCTCAGTAGTTTGAATGGTTAAGTGGATGTGTTAAATCAGAATGTGGAAGCAAATGTTATTAGTGTAGCCCCCAGAAACTGTAAGAAGCAAGGAATGGGTTCTACCTCACACCTGAGAGGAAGCTCCATCCTGCTAGACTTTGAACATCTAACTCCAAAACCAGGATAATTATTTTTTCATTGTTTTGAGCCTCCAAGTTTAGGCTAATGTTGTCACAGAATTGTCAGGAGCGTAATAGACCTAGGCAAGTTGCCCAAAGTCACAAGAGAGTGAACCTGAAGTTTGAACCCAATCTATTAATATTAGATTATATTGTCTCAAATCAAATAAAAATGTTATAATAAAGTTTCCTTAGATTTGTTTAATGAACAGAGATTTACTGAGCGAATACTGCAGTTAGCTCTGTGCTGGAGGCCAGAGATAAGGAGACAATATCGAACAAGACAGATGCAGGTTAACCTTTGGATGGTGTTACAGATTTGAGTGTGAAACATCTCGTGGGCTCTTGTGTCCCCAAGATGGCACAGTTTATGCAAGGTTGTGGAACCTTTAAAAGGTGGGGTCAAACTGGAGGAAGAGGATCACAGGCAGACTTCGGGCTGTTATAGATTTTCCTGACTCCGGCCTAGGTCTCTGTTTCCTGATTGACACCAGGTAGCAAAGCCCCTGCCACACAGTCTGCATGGAGCCACCTGCCATGTCTTTTCTTCCCATCTTTCCAAGATGGCTCAGACTGTGTGCCTAGATAAATCCTTCCTCTTCTAAGCGCTTCATTCTGATATCACAGAGATGAGGAAAGTACATTAGACAGGTATTTAACTCCAGTTCAATGGGAGAGACTTTAGATGATGACTTTCACCTTCATAGATTTACTCAAAATCATGTCGATCCCACAGTGAGAGGTGCTGCAAAGGAGGAGTCTAAAAGCACAAGACTTTATTCTGGAAAACAAGCAAAACAATCCTTGCCTGCTCCTTGGTAAGCCCAACTAAAAGCTGCCAAAGGTAGGGTCAGCCTTGTGTCCTCTCTAACCTACTCCTGGGAGTCTGAACTTGAAACTGTACCTCAGCCCTCCAGGGCTTGTGGAAGTTGGTCCGCCATGAAGCAAGGGAGGATAGGGACCCACGAAAGGAGGCAGCGAAGCTTGCCTACATGCGAGCTCTGCAACCCATTACAGACATCATCAAGAGGCGGCGGGGTGTGGGAGGATTTCTTCAGACAAGGTTGCAAACTTTGGCATTCCTGCGCCAGGCCCGATTTCCTGGAGGGCTGTGAGAAACTCCCTAATTACCCTTCACTCTGGGTGATATTGTTTCAGAACAGCTCTTGCCAAGAGCCTGTGCTTAAATGACGCTTTGCTTGGTTGTCCTGCGCACGATGCTCATGGGTTCGGAAAAACTACCCACAGCCTTGCTGCCTTGGCCGAGCAGGAGGTTCAGGCCCCAAATGTCTCTGGGGCTCTTGGCTCTGCTTCCAGCTGTCACGATGAAAGCTGATTTACTTCTCACCATTTTTTTTTGCAAATGAGTCCATTTTTGTGGACCCTAAGTTCCACTTGACCATCTCAGATCCCTGGAATATGCTAGGATAGAGTTCAGACTGACCTGTAAGGGTGTCTTGTCTGTGATCTTCACTTATCTTCTGGACTCGGAGGGAGGGATTCTTCTAAAGGACCTTTTCTAGTACTTTAGCGTCAACATTGCTCCCCCAAATCATATCCACTCATTTAGTCAGTAGTCACATGGACTCACTATGTGTCGGGACCACACAGAACTGAAGCAGTTGGCAAAAACATCAAAGTCCCCACTCTCTGGGGGGAGTTAGTGAATCCCAGATGCCATGTGAACCCTTCCTGAATGGTTCCTGCTGAGCTCCATCAAAACCCTGGGCACATGCTGCTGTGTCCATTTTATAGATAGGAAAGCAAGTCAGAGCAAAGTAACTCAGCTAATAAAATGCAGAGCCATAATGTTGGGCCTCAGTACCCACTGTAAGCCGTCTCTATTATATTCTGATTCATTAGACTTAGTACAGTAGTTGATTCTGTGATTTAGCAAATTTCCAACTTTGTATCTTATGTGAGTCTGGTCCTAAAATGTTTGTATGACTTTTTTTTTTAAGCAGGAGAAGGATGTAGACTAAACCCTGTTCTAAATAATAGCTTATTGGATGTAGTAAACTATCTCTTAGACAATTTTAAATAGTTCGGCTCTCGTCTTTACAGAATCTACAGACCAAATTTGGCATCTTCTTATTTCCCCTCTTTTCCCCCTTATGCCTTCTCACACGCTTTTGCTGTTTTCTTGCATACTTCTTCCTGTGCCAGCTAATCGCCCCTGGAGGCAGGGTCGGCCACACATCCTCTCTGGCCTGTTTTCCTGTGGTAGTAAGCTCCGAGTAACCAATTAACATGTGTGCTCCTCTCTAATAGTCTAGCAAGAGAAAGAAACCAGAGTGGGTACATATCTTAGTTTGTGTTTCTATTGCTGTAAAGAGATACCAAGACCATAGCAACTCTTATAAGGAAAACATTTAATTGGGGTGGCTGCTTACAGTTTCAGAGGTTCAGTCAGTTATCATCATGGTGGGGAGCATGGTGGCCTGCAGGCAGACATGGTACTGGAGAAGCAGCTGAAAACCCTACATCTTGCAGGCAACAGGAAGTCAACTGAGACACTGGGCAGTATCCTCAGCATAGGAAACCTCAAAGCCTGCCCCCACAGTGGCATTTTCTCCAATAAGGCCATAGCCATTCCAACAAAGCCACACCTCCTAATAGCGTCACTCCCTATGACATTATGGGGGCCAATTACGTTTAGACTACCACATTCTAGTCCTTGGCTCCCAGAAGCTTATAACAATATCATAATGCAAAATTCATTTAGTCTAACTTCAAAAGTCCCCATAGTCTACCACAATCTGAATAATGTTTTAAAGTCCAAAGTTCAAAGTCTCTTATGAAATTCATGAAACCTCTTAACTGTAATCACCTGTAAAAATCAAAATAAAAAGCAGATTAACACTTCCAATATATATTAATAGCACAAGATATATATTGCCATTCCAAAATGTAGGAAAGGGAGATAGTGAGAAAATATTGGACAAAAGCAAGACTGAAACCCAGCTGGGAAAACTCCAAACTCTGTACCTCCATGTCTGATGTCAAAATGCTCTTCAGATCTCCAACACACTTCTTTTCCTTGGGCTGGTTCCACTCCCTGTCATCAGCTCTTCTTAGGACTCTGGCATCTCTAACATTTTGGATACTCCAAGGCAAACCAGGCTTCAGTTTCACAGCTTCACACAATGGCCTCTCTAATTAGGCCTCCATTTAGGGACACTTCTGTCCTTTTTTTCTATCCTTACGCCTAAAGCCAAAACCATGCAACCTAAGTTGCCAAATTTTGCTGCTTACTGGAGCTTGAACATGTTCCCCTAATTTAGTTACATCTTCACCAGCTTTCTGTCCTTCAGTGTTCAAGCTTGACTGTCCTGAAACCAGTGTGGTATTTTGAATGTATTTGGCCCCCATAATCTCATTGGGAGTAGCACTATTAGCAGGTGTGGCTTTGTTGGAATAGGTATGGCCTTGTTGGAGGAAGTGTGTCACTGTGGGGGCAGGCTTTGAGGTTTCCTATGCACAGGATACCACACAGTGTTTCAGTGGACTTCCTGTTGTTTGCAAGATGTAGAACTTGCAGCAACTCGAGGATCGCATCTTGTGCACGCTGCTATGTTCCCACCATGAAGATAATGGACTGAACGGCTGCAACTGTAAGCGAGACACCCCAATGAAATGCTTACTTTATAAGAGAAGCTGTGGTCATGGTGTCTCTTCACAGCAATAAAAACCCTAACCAAGACAACCAGGCTGGCCTCAAACACAGAGATCCACCAGCCTCTGCCTTCTCAGTGCTGGGCTTAAAGGCGTGCCTCACCAAACCTTCCCCAAGCTTTTCTTTAGTTCCTTTTCACAAGATGGAAACATAGCTGGGTGGAGTCTTGTCCTGAGGTCATCACTCCTGTATTCCATTTTTTAATCCATTTATCTCCTGGAACAAAGGATTTAGCTCCATTCCAATTCCTAGTGCTCTTTCTCCTCAAAAATTACATTTTGTAATTTACCCTGCTCAGCTTGTTCCTTTTCATTATAAATCTTCTTTAGAGTTACCACTAATAACCACACAACAGAGTCTAGGCTAGGCTGTTTTGAGATTTCTTCTGCCAACGAAATTAACCCAAAACCCTTTATGTTAGCCTAAGGCAGTAATCCAAAAACTCTTTATTTTAGCCTCAGGCAGAACTCTATGGATAAGAGCAAAAAACAGCCACTTTCTTCACCAAAATATCACAAGAACCATCTCTAGGCAACATAATAAAATTCTTCAGGTCTGAAACCTCTTGAATGAGCCCCTGACGGTTCAAATAACTCTTAGCACCACTGTCTTCCATGTTCCTACTAACATGGCCCATTGAGCAGTGTTTAAAGCATTCTATTGCTTTCATAACCCAAAGTATCAAAGACCAAATTCCTTCAAACAAAAACATGATCAGGCTCATCACAGCAATACCCCAGTGCCTGGTACCAACTTCTGTCTTAGCTGGGATTTTTAATGTTGTGAAGAGACACCATGTCCATGGCAACTCTTATAAAGAAAACATTTAATTGGGGTGACTTGATTACAATTTCAGAAGTGCAGTCCATTGTCACCATTTAGGGAGCATGGCAGCAGCCGTGTGTGGCAGACACAGAATTGGAGAGGTAGTTGAGAGCCTTACATCTTGCAGGCAACAGGAAGTCTACAAAGACATAGGAAACATCAAAACACACTCCCACCGTGACACACTTCTGTAGCTGGGTTTTCTCTCACTCAAGTCCCATGTTGGAACGCCAAAACGTTGTCATTGGTTTTTTTTATTCTTTGCTCTTTACTTTTTGGACCATTGGGGGCCTGCCACCCTGCTCCCAAGTAAATCATGACAGAGGCTTATATCTACTTACAAATGCCTAGACTTAGCTTGACTTGTTTCTTGCCAACTTTTCTTAAATTAACCCATCTACCTTTTGCCTCGGGGCTTTTACCTTTCTCTCACTCCACGGCTGGCTGGGTGGCTGAGTGGCTGGGTGACTGAACCCTGGCATCCACCTTCTTCTAGCTTGTTTCGTCTCTTTTTTCCCAGATTTCTCCTCCTACTCTCTCTGCCTGCCAGGCCACCCTATCCTTTCTCCTGCTTTGCTATTGACTGTTCAGCTCTTTATTAGACCATCCAGTATTTTAGGCAGGCAAAGAATCACAGCTTCACAGAGTTAAATACATGCAACATAAACAAAAGCAACACATCTTTACATCATTAAACAAATGTTCCATGACATAAACAAAAATAAACACCTTAAAATAATATTCTACAACAAAACACTTCCTCTAACAAGGCCACACCCACTCCAACATACCCACACCTCCTAATACTGCCTATTCCTATAAGATTATTGGGTCAATTACATCCAGACTACCACAGTACATGATAGGCAAATGAGTGATGTACTCCATACAACTCAATGGGGATAGCAGCTGAGTATTATAGGATGGAGAAGAAATAGGAAACAAAGGAACACATCTGGATATGCCCTGCTTCTCTTCTCCTCTGCCCAAACGAAGGCCAAAATTGTATGTCTATTTTCTCATGTAATTCTTCATGGATTTTTTTTTCAAACAGTATCTCCTTTTTCATAATCAGGTTTCTTCTCTTGGCATTCTTGGAGATATAACTGCCGTCCCAGAATGTGAGAAGAAAGGATGGGCACCATCCCTTAGGAGAGGCTTCTAAGAAGTGTTTATATCATCAAACAGCATGTGTGGCTCTTAGGTTTTACCACTGAATCAGTGCTGTTAGCAACACTGATTATAACAACATAATAAAAAGTATAGCAATAATTCTTAATGATTCTAGAGTAGCTTCCACATAGTGGGCAATGTAAGTAGTCCTCTATGCAAACGATCTATTTCTACTTGCTCCCAGGAAGCTGGGCCTTAGAAAGACGAGTATCTCTGTTTTGTTTCTGATGCTTTGATAAAATACCCTAATCCAAAGCAGCTTAGGGGAGAAGGGCTCTATTTTAGCTCCCAATTCCAGGTTACTAGAGGAAGTCACAGCATCAGGAACCTGAAACAGCTGGTCCCATCTGATTCATAGCCAAGAGCAGAGAGGAAGACCACACACATCCACAGCTGTTTGCTTGTGTTCAACTCAGCTTCTCCATTCCCTCAGTTCAGGATCCTCTGCCTAGGGAATGGTGCTGCCACAACTGGATTTGGTCTTTTCACATCAGTTAACTTTATTAAGACAGTCCACGGACCCTGTTCCCA
Source organism: Bramus lutescens (assembly GCA_001685075.1). Taxonomy (NCBI): domain Eukaryota; kingdom Metazoa; phylum Chordata; class Mammalia; order Rodentia; family Cricetidae; genus Bramus; species Bramus lutescens. Next base: position 143,560 of record LOEQ01001518.1, on the reverse strand, counting down.
GACCAACACAATATAAACAGTCCCTCACTGGGACTCTTTTTCCCAGGTGATAGGCAGTGCCAAGTTGACTCTGGAATAGGAACAATGTATTTATTTCCGATGTTTTTGGGTCTGTGTTGAGGCAGATCATAGGTAAGGGAGGACAAGTGGAGCCAAACATCTCCTTTCATGGTGGCCCAGAAGCTGACAGAGGGGTAGGGCCCAGGGTCCTAATACCCACTCAAGAACATCCCTCAATGACCTACGGTCAATCCACTAGGCCACACATAGGTTTCATCATCTCCAAGTAATGCCACAGGCTGGGACCAAACCTTTAACACATGACCTTTGGAAGACATTTAAAATCTAGACCAGAGCTGGGGACATTCTTTGGCTAATTTTGCAGTTTTCTTCCACTTTTAAAAATTGTATACATTGGGAATTCTTGACATATCCTTGACAGGAGTTTAATGGAAACAGACTCATAAATCCTCCCTTTTCCATCATTTTATGAAAAAGATTTATTATAAAACTCTTACTGGGATTATTACAAATTATCATTAAATCATTTCATGCATTGTTTTCCCGTCATATTTATGAGACCGTCTGGAGGGCACTGCTTTGGGAATATCTTTTCTAATAAAAATTGACCGGCTTTTGGACAATAGGAGCAGTGTTTTTCAACTGAAGTCTGAGCTGTCTGGGGGGAGAAAGAAAATATGCCAGAGTTGTCACTGGGCTCTAAAGTCAGAGGGATGGGGTACTTAGCTCCACTCTCCTGATGACATTCCATGCTGAAGGTGGGTCCCTGTAGACTGCTCCCTCCGTATCAGCTTCTGGGGCAGGCAGCCAACATCCTGAAGCAGCTGCCATGTTCCTTGGGTGATTCATATGTGAACACGTCTCCCCCAGAAGAATGTGGGCCATCATGTTCTTCCCAGAGTGCTGCTCTTATCATCCCCGAAGTGTTTTCTCATGTTAATGGATCCCAGTTGGAAAGTTTAAGGATCGTGGAGGATGCTTGCCCCATCCTAATACATAACCCTTTGGTCAATAGTATCTTATATCTGGCCACATTAGTTTTCAGTTAACAGAACTGGACCTTCCATATGTAAGCTGATGTACATTCTTGTATTACATCACAGATAAATTTAGAATGGCCCTGAATCTCTGTCTCACAACCCAAATAGTTTAGCTCAGTTTTCCTATCATCCATCATGCAGCCTTGAATTTGGGCATAAGCCTCTATACATGTACATGGTGCCGGCTATATGGGAGATATCCAGATCTATACTATCTAATTCTTCTTCACTCTTGAGGACAGTGCAGAATAACTGCCAGGCACATTCAGAAGGAGTCCATTTCTTTTCTTTCCTCCTGTCTTCTTTTCCTAGGAAAATAGATAAACTTCTTCACTCATGTTTTTATTATGCAAAACGGGTCATTTCTGAGTGAGAATTGGACTGGGAATGATGATATTTTTGTGGAAGGTAGAAATGTCATTAAAATGTGACTATGAGCTTGACATTTCTTGGGGATCTTTTAGCCCAGTCTCCCATATGTTTAACAGACATGACCCAGAGAGAAGAAGAATATTAGCCTTAACTGCACAGATTCTCAGTGGAGGAATGGGGTAAGGATCAACCCAGCAGGCTTTAGGGGAGGTTATCAAGGCATTATTGGCTTGGCTGTAGTCCTATAGAAACCTCCAGATGAAATTCTCAGCTAGCTGACATTGTTCTTTGTTCTCAATCTTAAAGACAAGGGTTAAAAAAATCAAATGGGTTTTATTACTTACTCTGTATGGTGCTATCATTTACCCATGTAAAATTTTACTGTTTTTAGTTGGGTGTGTATGTGCCCATGAGTGTGGGTGCCCTTGGAGGCCCCAGGTGTTGGCTACACATAGAGCAGTGGTTACAGGCAGCTGTGGGCTGCAGAAAATTGGTATGTGAAATAGGTTCTGGGTCCTGGGAAGAGCAGCCAGTGTTCTCAACTACTTGGCTAGCTATCTGGTCCCCATCTTTTCATAGCTTAAAATTTATACTTTACATGGAACCTAGAAAGTTCAAAATCATAGAGGGAAAAATAGAAAGGTGGTTCCCAGGAGCTGAAAGGAAGGGGGAGAGAGAAATAATATTTGCTGAGTGAGGGGGTTTTAGCTTAAGAATATGAAAAATGTCTGGAGGGGGCTGGTGTAGAGTACTGTGATGACCATAGGGTACTATGATGACCAAGGAGTACTGTGAAGGCCGTGGGCTACTATGATGTCCATGGAGTACTGTGATGATCATAGAGTACTGTGATGGGGTACTATGATGTCCATGGAGTACTGTGATGACCATAGAGTACTGTGATGTCACAGTATTGTGATGCCTCAGTGTCTGATGCCTCAGAGTGTTGTGATATCACAGAGTGTCGTGATGTAACAGAGTATTGTGATGTCACAGAGTACTATGATGTCACAGAGTATTGTGATATCACAGTGTTGTGATGCCTCATTGTTATGTTGTCACAGAGTATTGTGATGTCATAGAGTGTTGTGATGTCAGAGTGTTGTGATGTCACAGAGTATTGTGATGCCATGGAATGTCATGATATCACAGTGTTGTGATGTCTCATTGTTATGCTGTCACAGAGTATTGTGATGTCACAGAGTGCTGTGATGCCACAGAGTGTTGTATTGTCAGAGTGCTGTGATGCCGCAGAGTGAAAGTACTTGATGTCACAGAACTGTTTTCTTCAATGGTTGTAAGGAAGATGTTGCAATGCATTTTGGTCACAGTAAAAACAGCGTACAGTTTTCTTCACAACATTTGGAATCTCCAGTGCCCTTTCCACCTGTCACTCCATTAAGGCTTGGGTGTCTTGAAGGAGAATCACAACAAAACTGAATTTTTAATTGTTTTGTATTTTGTTGTTTTCAAAATGATCTCACTCTTGTCATTGCAAAATGTGGAGAAAAGCATGACTGGCCTCCTTAGCGCCATTTTATAAATGAGTTAACTCAGCCCCAAAGTTGCACAGCTGTAGGTACCAAAGTGACATCTGGAACCCAAGAATGATGTTCTCAAAGTCAAGCATGACTCATTGTAAATGTTTCAGATCGATGCCTGACTTTTTTTTATACTTGTTAACCTTGGACGTGGACAGGACATTTAGAAGGACTTTTTTTTTTCAGAATCTCCAACTCTGACTTGATTTGAATATTTTGAACACAAATTAATTATGTTGCCGCATTGTCTGAATACAGGTTAACTGGGGTTTTGCTGTATGGTAATGGCCATGGCAAGAACCTCTAGATTTTATCATCTGCTGGGACCTGTTCTAGGTACCCTCACTCTGTTAACTCACTTATCAAAACAAGTGACTTTTTTTAACTTAGAAGTCATATTTCCATTCATCAAGGGTAGGATTGTTGGCATTTGAGGGCACAGGAGGCACAGCTTCCCACCGTCACCCTCCTTGCCTGAGGTGTTCCCCTCAACTTTTAAGGAACTTATAAGGTTTAAATCAGAATTGGCAGCTTTAATGCAGAAAAGAATTCCATGTCCACCCAGCATTTGAAGCAGTAAGCATGAAGGCCAAGCAAAAGACACCCTAAAAACGTGAACGTGGATAACTAAGAGAAGAGGGGCAGGAAGGAAGACATGCCCAGATGTGGACGTGGGCTCCCAAAGGGCCAGCTGCAGCTCACCTTTTTGTTTGCTATGTTGTTGTTACTTGCTTGTTTTGTTGTATATGGCTTTGGCGGGATTTGAAGTTATTACACTTAAGGGGTCCCTAAGAAACTGAGTGGAGGACACCTGGTAGTTCCTGAGGGGCACCTGAAGGATTTCCATTGGTTAATTAAAAGCCAGACCTCAGGGACCGGGGGTATCAGTTTATTTAATATGCTCAGGTGATTTCTAGGGAAAGGAATGACGTTCACCTCAGGGTCCAGTACGTTCTGGCCCTAAGCCTGAGTTGTTTTTACTTTCACATTAAATATCTGTGTACAAAAGGGACAGGAACTCTGTAGGCAGCCCTTACAGAAGATATGAATGGTGTTGGAATTTTTGCTTTTCAGTGGATGTGAGGCATCAATCATACTCTAGGGTGGAAGGCTCTTTCCTTCTTCTGTCTCCAGAGTTTTCTGTGTTCCTCTAGCCTGCCTCTGCACCTTCTAGCCACCCTCCATGTGCTTAATACACTTTACCTCGTAGAACCCACACATCAGTCTGAGGCAGCAGATCCTACAGGAGCATACCATCTAAAAGAATTTGCCTGTCTGAGGAGGCAAGCGGAATGGACAAAATTTGAACCCACGCCTCCCCACTGCTTCTCTGCTGCTCCGATTGCACACTGTGTCTTTTGAATCACTGCCGTCTCTCAGGATTGATGATGTTATCTGCGCAGTTGGGGCAGTGTCCAGGGATGGGCACTAGTTGGTTCGCTTCTTGAGGGACTTCTAAATTTCACCCAGAAATTCTGGCTAGAAATCTGATTCAGTTGCTGAAAGCACTGAAATACAGTTTTCATGTTCATGCGCAATTTGCCTTCTCGTTTTCTTTTATTATCCTGAGACTTACTGTAAATCACCTCTGCCATCAGTCCTGGGGGTTCTGATTATGTTCCTGGGGTCCTGCTAAGAGCAAGGGCAGTAAATTGCTGCCACTTTGTTTGAAAATTTTTTTAGCCACAGTACATTAGCTGCTTTTGTTTGCTTTTCCACTGGCAGTGTGCACACTTCTCTTTCAGAATTTGTGTTTCTTGAATGTCTCATTTGTGAATAATGTAGCTCATATGATGGAATGATCAGAGAAAAAAAGCATGCAAGTGGGTGTCCTGTTTGTCGTCTGTAGGATCTTAAAGCTTCCGTCATGAGAAATGATTTATGGAGTCTTTCTCGCTCTTTCCCATGGGCGTGCACACATGCATACACACACACTCACATGCATGCACGCACACACACATTCACACACGTGCACACACACATTCACACACATGTGCACACACACATGCACACACGCATGCAAACACACTCTCACACACGCACACGCACACACATGCCACAGACACTTAGTCTCCTGTTTTCTCCCAAGCTTTTCATTTGCTTCCTTTCCCTGAGAGTAGTTGCTAAATGACCAATGCGATGCTTACTGTGGAGCGAATAGGAACAAACGTGCTCTCCAGGCCTTCCCTGGGTAGTTTTGTTTATTTGGAAGATTTATAGATCAGAAGGTCAAGGTACATGTTTTATTGTAAGTTTCTGTTCCAAATTTCTTGACATTTTTTAGTAAATGGATAGAGAAATAAACAGATAAATAAATAAATAAGCAAGCTCTTTAACAGATAAAAAATGAGACTCATAAAAGACCCTAAAAGATTGTCAACATTTTAACAGTAGCTGCATTCTCTTAGATCAATAGCACTGACCCTGAGGCCCCCACTTCTGGTAAGGTGACCTAAAAGCTTCTTGATTTGCTGATCCTACTGGGCCATCCTCGAATACAGTGACACTTCAGACGTCACTCAAGGCCTTTGGTGGTTTGCACTGAGTTCAGGGGCGACAACATGTGCTTCTATCTTTTGATTAAAGTGGAGAAGAAGGAGGCCCTAGGCAGCGTTAGTGCCATGGCTGCAGACTGTGCTTCAGCCTGTGTGGCTGCACTTGCTCAGTAATCCCATAGATGCTAAGAAACTGCAGTGCTGCGCAGAGTCCCGAGGACTTTGAACATTAACTGGTTTTCCTGAAATCACCCCCCAACCCCCGTCTGAAGTGGCTTTGGAAAACAATTCAGTGGGTTTGAGGAGCAAGCTTAAGTTAGAGAGTTTTCAATCCTAACCAATAAGTCATATTAAAACCATGAGTATATTTTATTTTACTCTATATTCGATATCATTGGGGAGGCTGCCTACCTATATACCCCTTTCCATCTGGTGGCTGCCTCTTTGACTCATGTGGGAAGCTCCCAGCAGCTGTGATTGTATTTCATAATCTTGTCCCATTGGTGAAAGTTATTGGCCAGACTGATGGCACCTGACCCGGGGGCACCAATCGGATTATCTTCTCTGGAAACATGGGTTTCATTCTCAGCTACGGCCAGTCAGTGTTTGTGAGCTGTATGTTTTGAGTGGGGGAGGGGTTGATCATTTACCATGTGTACAGAGAAATAAAATAGCTGACCTCCAAGAAGAGATGAAAGCATATTCATGGAGAATCAGATGTCAGAGCTGGAGGGAGGGTCCGCTCAGAGCTCCTGTCTAGTTTCGAGCTCCTCTTTCTGCCAAGGCCCAGGCAGATTCGTTGGCAGGGTTCTCAGAGAACCTCTTGAGCCCTTGAGTCACTTCTTCTGCCCCTCCCCTTCTTACTCAGCCTTGTTAGTTCCTGTTACATTCTACCACAGGTCTTAGGACAGGTGTCTGTCTCCAGTACATAGTCACACATAAATATGTTCATCCTACCTCTCTGGTACCCTGGAAGGCTGAAGTTGAGAACAGACTTCAGATAGCTTAGTCTTATCATCTCTTGTCATAGCTGAGGAATCTGAAGACAATGAGTATAAAGAAAGTGCTGGTCAAAGCAGGCTTCCTAGGAGCTACTAGAACATTCTGTGTGGGCGCCTCACCTTCGTTCCCTAGCAAGCAATCTAATATAACACAGGTCTTGAATATATCTACAGTTCTAGAAAATGAACTTTACCCTTTAGAATCTAAAATGGGCACTGTGCATCAGGGACCTTTGGTTAGGTAACAACATACTGTATAGTTACTGTCGCCTCCCTTGCTTCTCCTGGGCATTGGCCAACGTCAGTTGGATGCCCCTTCTTGTTCAGGATCTCTCCCGTTGTCTCTGCTCCATTCACCCTGGAGGTTTCATTATTTAGTGTGTGGTGACTGGTCTAAGGGACTGGGGCAGCTGGGCTCTCAAAGCCTGCCCTCCCTGTGGTGGACTATGGGTATCTCATAGCTGAAAGTCCCCAAAATGACTGCTCCAACCCTCTTCTAACCTAACCCCTGAATTCACTTGCCCAGAATCACTTTGGCTTTAAGGCTACAGGGAAAAGACCAGGGATTTCTGGTTTTAATGGAAAGAAGGCCAATGAATTTGCACACTTTCCAGTTCCCACGTACGCACGCACGGGTGGGAGGAAGGAAACAAGCACCGCCCACGCTGCTCAGAGCTTTTGTTTTGCGTTGGAAGCCCTCCCTCATTCCCGGACAACTGCTAATTTCAGGCTTTAATAACAGTGACATGCACTGCACTTTGTGGCTGTTTGAACGAAAATGGTCCTCATAGGGAATGGCACCATTAGGAGGTGTGGCCTTGTTGGAGTGGGTGTGGCCTTGTTGGAGAAAGTGTGTCACTGGGGGTGGGATTTGAAGTTTCAAATGCTCAAGCCAGTTCCAGTACCTGGCTCTCTCTCTTCCTGCTGATTCAGATGTAGAACTCTCAACTGCCTCTCCAGCACCACCTCTGCCTGCATGCCGCCATGTCCCACCATGATGATAATGGACTGAACCTCTAAACTGTAAGCCAGCCCCAGTTAAATATTTTCCTTTATAAGAGTTGCTGTGGTCATGGTGTCTTCACAGCAACAGAAGCCCTAAATCAGACCTACTTCTTTTGTCCGCTCATTCCCAGAGTTGTGCAATCAGTGACCAGGCTTGAGCCTAGACAAGTGGCTTGGGACAGGGTCTCATTTATCATGCAGCTCTCTGCTGAGAATTTCTTAGTCTGTAGTAGACAGAAAACTCATTTGGGTTCTGCTAGGAAAGAGTGAACGAAGCTTCCAGAAACATAACCTAAGGAAATATTGCAAAGGGGGAAGAGAAGGTTTAAGCTTAAAGATTTCATTAAAAAGTATTTAAAGACCAAAGAGATGTCTCAGTAGCTAAGAAAAGTTGCTACTTTTCCAGAGAACCCGAGTTCAGTTCTCAGCACTGGTTTCAGGTGGTTCCCAATGCCTGTAGGTATAACTCCAAGAGGATCCGATGCGATGAGAACACTTGAACTCTTGTGCAGGTATTTACATACAGATAGACACGCAGCCCCAAAAATTAAAAGTAAAGCTTTTTACATCTTTAAAACTTAAGAGTAATACAGTAAGGCAGGGATCTAACCACTCAGCTAATGCGGACCTTGGGTGGCAGCCTCTGAGCAAAACCTACTTCAGGGATTCTGCATCTACCTTCCCTGGATTTGCATAGTCGTGTGTACTGAGGAAGCAGAAATAAGAACCCCAGATCGGGACACTGGCAAATGCCTCTTCGTCCATCCGTCTAGCATAAGGAAGCTGAACAAACTCCTGCTGTTTGTGATATAAGCTCAAAAATACAAGTTTGTCCTTAACCAGCTGAAAATGTTGAGGAGGGCCGTTCCAAGTTCACGGTCATCCTGGCCAGCTGGGCTTCCCGGAATTCTGCTCAGCCTTGTGTTTTTGGCTACTGGTTCCTGACCAGACGGGTGCATTTATCATCTCTTCTAGTCTTGCGTTAGCCTGGGCCAGACCTGCTGGTCCTGCCTCCTGCCTGCCTGTTATACCTCATCAACGGCCTTCCCTCAAGCAAGAGCTGTTATTGATTCCCAGTTGTTCCCACCCACTCTGGACTGTCACACCTCTGGGCCTTCATATGGTCATTCCTTATCCCACAGGACAGTCTCCTCTCCCACTCCAAACAGAGTGAACTAATGGAAAGTACCAGAGGACTGGGCTGGGAGCTTCTGCAATGACATATTCAAAGATGTGTTCCCTGTTTAAATGTAGAGGTGCAGTGGGAACACGAAGGATAATGAGACCATGCTGTAAACATGCCTCAGGGCTGGCCCTTCAGGTGGTTGAATGTAAGCTGATAGTTGTCATAACAACTTCTCTATGGCACACGGTGGATATTTATCTGGCAGGGACTTGGCACGTGAAACACCTGCCATGCTGGCAATCCTGCATGAAGAAGAACTTCTTACCAAAAATGTCACTAGTGTCCCTTCAGGAAAACAGTGGGGAGGGTGCTATAGGCGAGGGCAGAGGTTACCAAAGCTGCCCTCTGTCTTGTGTGCCTTGTTCTCCTTAACAACTGCACAGTTCCTGCCCCTGGCTCCCCGCAACTGGCTCTGCCCTCTTCTCCCAGGCTGGACATGCTCTGCTCTGAGCACATAGTGGTCCTTTCCATTCCTCTTCCCTTATTCTCATCATTTTTATGGATTTTTCTTATAGTTAATTCTGTTCTCTTGCCCTTTGCCTGATAAAAAGCCCATTACTGCCTGGTCTCTCTATGACAGTGGTTCTCAGCCTTCCCAATGCTGCACCTTTAATACGGTTCCTCACGATGTGGTCACCCTCAGACACAACATTATTTTCATTGCTGTTTCATAACTGTAATTTAGGTGCTCTTAAGAGTCATAATGTAAATAATTGTGTTTCCCAGTGGCTTCCCAATGGGGTGGTGACTCTCAGGTTGAGAACCACTGCTTTGTGATGACCTGGTAACACTGCCTGTCTCAACCTCTTTCTCTCTCAAGTCCTTCAACATCCAGCTTCTTGACCTCCCATGGATTGTCAGGTCACCCTGGCCCATTCTTTCCTATCAGTTCCCTGGAGTCCTTCTCCTGTCCTTCCTCCAGGAGCTGAAGGATACAGCCTATGCTACTTCTCTCATGGAAACACCAGTTGCTAAAGGTGGCTTTCTTTGAAGACCCTTTGGAACTCCTGGCCTGTAAAATGGGTTGTTTCACTCCTCAAGGGCTTTGGCCATCCTGCCTTGCTCATATCACACTCTGTCATTATGATGAACACACTGGCCCGGCTCTAGCCAGGATCAGAACTATTGAACACAGGCTCTTAGCACGTTCATCTGCCTATGGGGCATTTGACCCAGCTGCCCTTAGCAATCTAGTGTTAGCCTGACCAAGCTACCATAATGAGAAAGACCTGATTAGAACTCTAAAGTTGACAGTTTTCTGTGTTGAACTGATAGTTTCCCCTCTTGCTGCTGTGAAATTAGTGCTGTATTCTGTTTGTTTGGTATGTGCATGAGTCTCCACATGTGTGAACACATGTAAATGAATGCACTTGCCTTGTCAGGCCCATGTGGAAGCCAAAGGCTGACAGAGATGTCTTTCTCAACTGCTCTCCACTTTACTATTTCAGGTGGGCTCTCACTGAACCTGGAGCCTTTTTAGCTACACAGACTAGCCAGTAAATCCCAAGGTCCTTGTATTCCTAGCCCCAGCCCTGGGGTGTCAGACACAGGTGAACAGAGCCCGACCTTTCTATGGGCTCTGACAATCTTCCTGCAAATCCTCCTGTTTACAGAACCAGCATGTTAGCCACAGAGACAGCACCCCAGCTGTTCTCCTAGTCCTTGTCTGCAGATTGCTCAATGTTTGCTTTGCTTTGGGTTGGTTTTTTTGGCAAAAGCTCTAGAGCAGTTAATGTCAAACAGTTGAAGAATATGGCTCAAAATTTTAGAGCAAAACCACCCCGTTGATAAAAGAGACCATCCAGGTGACATACACTTCACTAGGGACCTGAGATGTGGTCAAGTCAGCAGATTCTTTCCGAATAGGAAGCAAGTTGAGAAAGAGGGTGGGGGAACTGGTCTGTGCGCTCTTTCACGGCCCCAGAAGTTTACACTCTGGGAAAACCTGAAAGCAGATTGCCAATCTCTGTGGAATCCAGTTGGAATATTGACTGACACCTGAAGGGATTCAGGTCCTGTTCAATCAAGCTAGGATGGGAAAATTGAGATGCTCTAACCACATGGTCCCCATAAGACTAGAAATTCATTGATCAGAACAATGCCCTTTTGTTTTGAAAACCACCCAGGCTCCACTTGGAACCATGAGCTGCTTGAGAATGTATTAGGATGGGGCAGGCTGGTGCCTCAGACTGATCAGGGCAACAAAACAACAGATAGTCCTTGAGCAAGGCCCTAGATGCGTCCTGGTTGTACCTTGCTCAGGGTTCCTGGACGGAAAGCACAGCTGTGACCTTTGCATGGCACAGACACAGTCCCAGGCTCACACAGAGAGGACTACACAGCAAGCTGATGCCGAAGCCTGCCTCCCGTTCAAGGTACTCAGAGCTCAAGACTGACTTACGATGTGTTCTGTTTACATTGGCCTGGAGCCCAAACCAGAAATGTATTTCAGGCCTGGCCTTCTAGATCCTATCTCCAGTCATTTAGAGGTTTGTTACACAGCGCCGCTCATCCTGTCCTGCTCCAGTTAAGGTCTGTCAGCATTTTTCAAAGGTTTATAATTCAACCATAATGGAGGAGATTGCCACTTCCAGAGTTCAGCCTGTACCTACGAGTCTAAAACTTTGGGTCGCCCCAAAGCCTTGGCCCCAGCCCATTTTTAAGTTTGACTCCTACTGGATGATAGTGAACCATAGTACTAGCTTGTGGTTTTGTTATTTTTAGTTTGGCATTTGAAAGACTAAGGAAAACTGCCAGTCATAAGGATCGTGGGGTATGTGTATATTTTAAGGGCCATTTTCAGGTTAGATGGGCAGGAAAGGTCAGAGACAAGGCTGTCTACATCTCCCTAAGACAAGGGAAGCAATTCTCAAGCCCAAGCCTGTGTTCAAATTTTCAGCTGGAGAGTTTAATTATGTATCAAATTGAAGATATCATGTGGAGGATTTACAATGTTTCTGTTTGTGCATCCTGAATATTCATATTATTTCAAATTTTAAATGAAATACAACACCTAACAAGCATGACCTAGCAAAAAATATTCTTACCTACATAAAAATATGCTCAATGGTCCTGAAGAGGTGGCTCAGTGGTTAAAATACTTGCCAAGCAAGGGTAAGGGCCTGTGTTCAATCCCCAGAATCCACATAAATGACATAGTAGGTATGGTGACTTGCTTGTAACTCTAGCTTCAGAAGGCAGAGAGAGAGGTCATCCTGAAGCAAGCTGGCTGATGAGACTACCCATATCGATGGTTTTAATTGAGAGACCCTTCCTCAATGAATAAGGTGGAAGAGTAATTGAAGATTCTCAGTATCAACCTCAGGCCTCCATGTGCACTCACACACACATGCATATGCACCCATGCAAACATACATGCACAAACATGCATGGATACCACACACATACACATGAGAAGAAGGAAAAATACTGGCCCAATAAAGAGATAATTTCAATTGGATATTACAGCACCAAGGTCTACTGTCTGTTCATGTTTCTGATAGTCTGCTTTACCATTGGGTGACTGTTCTGTAATCTGGACAGCTAAGAAGAAGGCACAACCACCTCCAGCTCAAGTGAGGTCCCTCATCCTGGCTTGTACGTACCTGACTTCTTCTTGTGTCCTCTTACGATGGGTGAGGCAGGCAATCCCTCTTTTATTATGAGGATACAATCTCATTTATGAGGGCTGCACCCTGTGACCTAACCACCCATAAGGCCTCACCCCCTAATGCCATCACACTACGAGACAGGATTTCAACATGTGAATTTAGCGGGGTGAGAGGGGGCAACGCATACCCTCAGTTCATAACATTCACGAAAGTTCATAACTAGAAAAAAAAATCACTGGACTTGGTGACTACCCATGACCTGCAAGAGACCCCGTGCCTAGGAGACAGCAGGTACTGAAGGCAAAGACTACAGTCTGTGGTGGGGGAAGGTGTCGCAGGGCGGGCCTTCGACCAGTTAGCCGTAGATGAAGTTCCCGGTGGGGAAAGTCGACAAACACAGACAGGAGGGTCCTGACAGGAGAGAGTTCCCTTCACTGCCACCAGGAGAAACTTCTGAAACCTGGGAATCATGTTTAAAGCAGGATGGGACCCCACCACCACCACATCACAGGGCTGGGCTGAAGATAAAGTACAGTTGCATCTGTGATGAGCCTGAGGAAATTAGCATGAGCCACGTGGCCCCTCCTCCTCACACCTCTATGGATCGCAACTAGACACAGACGTTCTACACTCTTGGGTCCAACCATAATAATTCTTCACATATCTTAACTATAATAAGAGGAAAAAAATAGTTTTCTGAGTGCTGCAGAGTCTGTTGGCATACAACTGTCCTACTTGTAAAAATAATCCACCCCCAAAGCAGTTCTCTAGGTAGCCATACTTTCTTAAGTCCCTTCGAGACGTCTGAATTTGTTGGGCCCAGAAGGAGGCATAGGCACCATCTCTCCCGCCTGCCCAGGTATATAGGCGTAAGTTTTAAAACGTGGTGCATCTTCTGTGTTCTGATGTGTGTTCCTTCCCTGCCTTTTGACTGTTTGTTGACTTTGGTCCAGTGGACAGACACACTTCAAGATCCTCAGCCCCAGCCTCTCTTGATCCATCATACTTATGTTCCCAAGCAAATGTGAGTGGCCAGGCAGAGCATCCCTCCTGTTGAAAGTGGTCTGCCCTCGGGCCAGCAGCAGCTTTGCTCAGCCAAAGATGCTTAACTGCCTCTTACCCACTCGGTACCTGAGAGGAGACATCCCACACGTAGAGTCCAGGCAAGAGTCCTGCTGGGGACCTGCCTTCTCTCTGCTGTGGGACCTGAGGCACCATGTTTGCCTCAGCTCTGGATTTTCATTTGAAATATAGAGATCATGGCAGGATCAAGGCTTAGCAGAAAACAAGGCTGGAATCTCTGGCCAGAAAATGGTGACTGTTTCACTGTGTACTCCTTCCTATGAGCCTCCTGAAGAGAATTATGCAGGGCCATTTTGCTCCTTTTGAGACTCTACCTTGGGTCAATGAAATTATAATCTCTGGAGGCAGGACTCACCTGCCAATTTTTTTAATGTTTTTAATGTTTATCTTACTCAACCCTCACAATTTTCTTGTGGATAGTCACTGGCCCATTTTACAGCTGAACAAACTGAGGCTGAGAGTGAGTGACAGCAAGGAAGAGGTGGTACCTAGGTAAGGAGCCAAGTTCTTTGCCTCCAAGGCCCCTGTTTTAAAAGTTCCTTATGAATAGTGGCCCCAGCATGGCTGTCATCCTCCTGCCTTTCTCTTTGACACTTCCTGCTCCGCCTGCCCAGACCTGTGTTCCATTTCCGAGGTAACTGGCTGTGGATGTTTGGAAGTTCCTGGCTATTTCGTCTGATATTTATTAAACACAGCTTGTGGCTCCCACTCAAGAATGTGCAAGCTGATTTAGATTATGCTTTGCATTGGGTTTAGTAAGATAAAAACTATATTCTGAGGTAGTGAGTCAGAGGTATTTATGGTGGAGTGTGGGGACAGCGGCTTGCAGGTTCCCAGTGTGAACCGAGCGCAAACTCAGCCCATGCAATGATCTGACGGTGTCTGGCAGCCATCCTTTGTGTTTAGCTAAGCGTTTTATTTCATGTTAGGAGCCCCTCCCTCCTCTGCAGAAGAGGCTTTGGCCAAGGCTGATCCTAATGGCGACCCGCTTCCAAGCCATGGCTGGGTTGCCATGGCAAAGAGCTGGGAAACATTTTGTATCTCTGTCTTTCTTACCTGTCAGAATGTGAACGTAACTCGTAACTCGTGGCCCTGCCTCCCTGTGGAGAGGTGGGCGGGCACTTGAAAATGAAGCCATAAATGCTGGGAGGGATTTGTGGACCCGTGGATGTGACGTCTTGTCAAGCAGTTGGTAATAAATGGGGTGTCTCCTGAGCTGGTTTGCCTGAAAGTCCCTGGAGCTTCCCATTGACTTAATCAACCCGCGTTTATTAAATACCTGTGAAATTCTCAGTAACGGTGGGCAGGGCCAGGAAAGAAGGAAATGGAGCCCCAACTCCCAGAGAACCCATAAAGCCCCTCCTTTTCCTGGCACTTCACTTTTTAGACTGATTAAGTCTCCAGTGAAAGGTGCTATGGCTTCCTGCACAACCCTGTCCTCCAGCTAGTCCCAGAGTAGGAAGCCAGGCTTGGCTCCCTTGTTTTCAGGGCCATTGGGGATTGCCATGGCCTGGATGGTCTCAAAAGGTGCAAGAACATTGAATCCTGGTAACAGTCATGGACAGAGCGAGAAAAGATGTCTGAGTTGTCTGGAAATGGGGATTGCAATGGGTTCTGGTGTCCAAAGCTTTGAGTCCTAGCTTTGTGACTTTGAGCACTATCTTTCTGTGTGACTTTGGGCTCAGCCTCCCTGTCCCTTACCTTCCTTATCTCTAAAATGAGGATAATATAGTGTCTGGATCATAGAATTATTTCAAGTTTAATTCCATGTATATAATGCTCCAAGCAGTGGGTGGTGCCTTATAGATGTTAAAAAAAAAAGTAAAGGTTGTTACTTTCTACAGGTAATGGGAACCAATGGCACTAAAAAGACATTGGCACTTTCTTTCCTACATAATTAAAAAAAATCATAAAAAATCCCAACCCCTAACTTTTGCCTAGACACATAGTCACTTGGGATGGATTGCCCCCTGGCTTTCCAGCTGCTGGTATAGAGCAGGGCCTCTTAAACTTTCCCTACCCACAGTCCCTTTCACCCAAGAAAGTTTGATATAGCCCTATGTATATTAGTAGGTAGAAGATGTATACAGGTTAGACACTGACTGATAATAAACTATGAAGAACTTTATTTTAAAACAATTTTGTGAATACATGTAAATCTACCATTTGCTAATTAGTGAGATGGGTGAGCTTATTTAATTTTAGATAAAGAAAGAATTCAGCCTTGCCTGGATATTTGATGCTGCAGAATGTAGAGTATCTTCAACATTTCACACTTTATTGAATAATTGTCAGTGTTAATGATGCAAATTTGATTAAATACACAATACAAAATGGTAGAATTCTGCTTAGTGCCATTTCAGAAAGTGCTGGAAATTTTATCCTAATCCCATGCCAAAACTCATTGAACAATTTTTCATAGATGTTTTTAAAACAAAACTCAAGTCAACAACTCAAATAGGAATACTTTATGAGTCATGTGGTGGTTTGATTGGCAGTAGCCACCGTAGTCCCCAGGCAGTGGAACTATTTGAAAGGATTAGAAGGATTAGGGGTACGGCATTATTAAAGAAGGTATGGCCTTGTTAAAAGAAGTGTGTTGCTGGAGGTGAACTTTGAGATTTCAGAAACCCATACCAGATTACCTTCCCTCATCCCTCCACCCCCAACTGTCTCTTTCTTTGACTCTCTCAGCAGATCAGGATGTAGCTCTCAGCATTTGCTTCAGTGTCATGAATGCCACCATACTCTTGCAGTGACAATAACAGTTTAACCCTCTGAAACTGTAAGCAAGCCCATGATTAAATTATTTCTTTTTTGACTTGCCTTGGTGTCTCCTCACAGCCATAGAACAGAAAATATTTACTTTAATATAATACTTTTATTCTTTGAGAATGTCATGCCTACATAGAATGTATATTCATCATATTCACCACCCCCATTCCTCTGTCCACCTCCTCTGGAATCCCCTCCCTAACACAGCCCTTCACATTTCATGTCCTCCCTTCCTTCCTTCCCTTTTTAAGTAACCCACGAGTACTAGTTTTGCCTGTGTACACACAGGTATGGGGCCATCCACCAGTGCTAGGCCAACCTGCGAGAGACCACACTCATAGAGAAAACTGAGTCTCCTTCCCCAATAGCGGTCATCTGTCAGCAGCTCCTCAGTTGGCAATAGGAGCTCACAGGCCATTTCCTATCGCATGCTGGAATGCCGACTGGGTTGATCTTGTGCAGGTCTTAGGCAGGCCGTCACAATTGTGAGTCTGTAAGTACAATGGCCCTGTCGTCTCTGGAAGGTACTGTTTAGCTTCAGTCCCCTCAGCACTTTGGCTTTTAAGACCTTTCTTCCTTTGTAGGAGGAGATTTGATATGAGGAGATGGGTAGGGAAGAGAAGCAGGTTTGGAGACAGTTAAACCTCATATATAAATATGGATACACAAACACACACACAGAGTAGCTTTAGATTGGACTTTCCCTACACTGGGAATAATGCTTATCCCAGAAGTCATAAGTTTCCAAGCCCAAAGCCCCGTGCTAGGTGTGGGGTACTTCCCTGGAGTTGTTGGTTAGAGGCACCCCCATCTCAACAGCCTTGACTATTTCACTAATCTTGGGTACCCACCAGAACTTTATGGTAAGATGCTATTAATTATGAAGAATGCCACATACTTTGGGGAAAGGACTTGGGGATATCAAACTGGGTAATTCCCTGCAAGTTTCTTCCCTGCGGGATAGCTTTCATATTTCTGAAATGCACTGTGTAGGATACTGAAGGGATTGAGTCTTCAAAACTTAACCAAGTGTGAACGGCAAGGGACAACAGCACCAGACCTGGAAAGAGACATCTATGGGTGCAGCAACAGTTGCATGAATAATATGGAGATAACCATCACTTTCTGCTTGTATGTAAGACACATTCCCAAAGAAAAACCACACACCTGGTACTTGAACTCTGGCTCAGAACCTGTAGCTGGGGAGCTCGTGGGCACTAGGCGTGAGCCTACTATCATTATTTTTGCTACATGGACACAGTATCAAGTGACTTTGTAAATATGTATCTCAGCCCCCATAGATTAGCACAGCTCTTGGTCAGCTCTCCTTATCAGAGAGGTGTCTTGGTGTAGAGGACAACAGTTGATAAAGACTCACAGTGAAGAGAGCAGGTGTCCGCGGACAGCGCAGTCACAGATGGGACACCCACATCACAGCAAGTTTCCAGAACAGTCTCCAAACATAAAACAGTCCAAAGACATACCAAATGGATAGCTTGCATGCTGAGGAATAACACTAGGAAAATAGTGAAAGTCTTTGTTTTATGTACATTAAGCCATGTGTTTCAACAAAAGGAGAAAATTTTGCACATATGACGAAAGCTCGACCGTCCGTGTACTGACGGTTTTGTAAATGAGCCATGGTTTTCAGGTGCCCTCACTGGAGTGATTTGGTGTTCTAGCAAGCACAGTGTACATGGCCGTGTGCTCAGTAACAAGGTGCCAAGAGGTTACACACTGTGGCCTGATAAGAACTTCCAGAAATACCTCAGACTCCTCTCATGTTTGATTTTGAATTAACTTTTGGTCATTACATGTTCGGAAACCCTTTACTGTTGCCAGCTTTCTTTTTTTATGACCTCTACATTCACTTGCCTGACTTCATAGATCGTGCATGTTCTTGCAATTACTCCCTTGCTCTCTGGCTTAGGGACTTTGACTTTAGCTCAAAGCTAAAGCTAAACCATCGTCTTGAGAGCTTGCCAAGAGACCCTCCCAGAAGCTGAGGATGTGCAGACCAGGAACGGCACCTGGGAAGTGTGATAGAAGGTACTGGGTCTGAGTCCCAGTCCTAGCTGTCATATAGCTATGACATGTGTCTTTCCATCCTCTGAGCCTCAGTTTACCATCCTGAAGCTGAGAAAGCCGAGCTTCGGCTGTAGCATGTGATAAGACAGTAGTAGCAGACTGTGCCTTCCCCACTACCATCCAGTGTAGTTAAGGGAAAAGTCAGTTATGCTCAAGAATGGCTTCCATGAGGCAGCATCTTGACTCCGGAGTCCAACAAATCTTTCATGTTCCATGTGGTGAAATGGGATGTCTGTATAAATAATGCCTCCTGAGCACCAAGGGTCTGGTACTGTGCATCCCGTCTCCCAGGAAACGTGTACTCCGGGCTGAGCTCATTGCTTTAGGAAGGAGCCAGTGCACTGGTTAGCTACTTGAGTGTTTTCAGTATTGGTGTAAGTAACCTTGCTGTTTCAAGGAAACGGGACCAGCTTTAGTTGCCAATAGAAAAATGTGAAGCTTCAAACAGAAAGTAGAATTGTGGAAAACATTGAGCTATCACCATGCACTTGATCCTCTCCCAATCTTCGCAGGTGACTGGAAGTGACAGAAAGATATATACGGTCTTTAATCCCAGCCCTTAGGAGGTAGTTACAAAAACAGGTCGATCTCTGTGAGTTCAAGGCCAGCCTAGTATACAAAGTGAGTTCTAGTCTAGCTGGGGCTACATAGTATGTAACCTGCCTTTTAAAAAGGGGGTGTCGGATGTGCCCATGTGTGGAAGATGTATCTAGTGTTTTCTATATGGACACTCTTAAGAAGCCATGTGTGGGTTGAAGGTCCAATGAATGTAAGAGACCAATCAATCCTTTTTGATGCAACAGATTAGGGAAGTTCATTGCAATTGTTTCATATTTCACACCGGGACGTGAGACAGCACCTGTAGCCTGATTTGAGTGTAATGTCCAAGGCAAATGTTCTGACTTACCTGAAAAGCTATTAAATACCCCTCCCTCTTCCAGCTCTGTGAAATTGGAGTATTTTTACCCAATATAGTTCATCTCAACAAACTAAATGCTAAAACAAGAGGCAGCCATTGATCTTAAATCATAATCTTAAATAATACATTATCAGCAAGATAGAATGATGATACTCTTCACTGCTGTGCATCTTTCTAGAAAATAGTTCTTTTTCAGTAAAACATTTATATTAATTACTGGGTTCCTTTAGTTTTCAGCAAATTAAACAAATTGCAAAAAAATTCTCTTTGGAGTCCTCAATATTTTGAACAGTACATAAGGAAGAACAAGAGGTTTGAGATTTCTATTTTTATTATTTTTATTTTATTTTTCTTTCATACATAAATGCTTTTGATTACCAAGCCCACCCATCACTCCTACACCACCCGCTACCTCCTGTGTGTGAGAACTTCTGCCCTAGTGCATGTGCCCTGGAGCTGAACTCATTTGTTGAAAATCTCAGCGTTTGTTCATTGTCTTGTGGTCCTGACCAGCTCTCTTACCTCTCTCTGCCTCTCGTTTCTCATGAGTAGGATGCTCATAACTACACCTGCCAGGACAGTAAGTCCTAGGTAGGTGTTAGCCATGACAAATGCATCATCATCATCATCATCGTCATCGTCATCACCCACCTTTGCTCGGGAGCACAGGAGGTGGTGTCAACGGAACTGGAATGTTTTTCTCTCAATTATACCCACCTTCTACTGAGCTGCCATCGCATCACTGGTGGTCTAGGAAAGGAGGGGAAAGCATGAGACATGTCCCTTTGCCCAAGCGCTGACTCCAGCCACTAACGTGCAACAAGTCAGGGAACGGCGTAGAAGCCAAATGGTGTGGCCTGGTATTCAAGTTCAGCAGTGGCTCTGGGTTTGTCCTATGGAAACATACACTGCCCAAGCAGAGGAAATCCCAAGGTTCTCCAGATAAAAGATAAGACAATCAAGTCCCTGAGACTGTTATTCCAGTGACAATTTAATCCTTATGGCTGTTAGTGGCAGAACCAGCCCTGGATCCTATGATCTGGTCAACTTCTTTACCAGCCTGCAGTGGTGGCTCAAGCTTTGCATGCATAGCACAGAGCTAGGTCTCCTAGACTGACACATGAAACCACAGAACTTTCCAGGATGAGACTAGACCCCAGGCAGGCGCTTGGTAAGAAAAAGAGGGCAGGCTGGTGAGTTGACTCAGTGAGCGGAGGCACCCACTGTCAAACCAGATGACCCAGAGTTTGATTCATGGAACCCACATGCTGAGACAGGTTCAGCCTTCACACACACAGAGAGAGAGAGAGAGAGAGAGAGAGAG
>LOEQ01001518.1:112549-123072 GCA_001685075.1 Bramus lutescens | reverse complement strand
AGAGAGAGAGAGAGAGAGAGAGAGAGAGAGAGAGAGAGAGAGAGAGAAACTCTAAGAAAGATAGAGGAGTGTCTATCTTTTTCATTTTATGGCAGTCAGAGCGCCTGTGTCACTTAGTTGAAATGCCACCCTGATGCTTCTGCCCTTGGCCAAACTCAGTTGCAGTGTTTGACAGCTTTGTGGCTCCAGTGAGCAGCTGCACAGTCACAAACAAATACACATCTTGTCCTTTGAGCAAGGCTCTGGTTAGTACATGCAGATATGCATTTAGGTCCCTCTTTTGTCTCTCTGGAGACATACTGACCTCAAGATGTCTGGTGGCCCCCTGGTGCTTTCAGAGAGAGGTGATCTCTTGTAGAGATACCTGTGACCAGATATCATGTAGAAGAGTCAGGCAGAGGCTTGTCCTCACAGGAAAATAGAAATACCAGGCTCAGTTCTACTGGAGGTGAAGAAGGGCTTGGCCAGTCAAGAGCGTGCATGTGTGTCCGGCCTCCATAGACTCTGCTGTCCGGTCATGTGACAGAGTGGAAGGCCTAAGATAGAAACTGGAGGGATATGACTTGGGTCCAGTATGGCCATAGGCATTAGGTAAGTCATTTGACCTCTGTGACTCTAGATTTTTCACCAAGAAGGAAGAGGTCATGTTCCCTCCTCGAAGAGATGGGGAGAGGGGTGAACACTGCAGCAAATCCTTGGCATACAGACTTTGTTTCAATCTGTAACTGGTGCCATTGAACTTCATGTAGTGTTGGCTAAGCCTGAGACTTGAAGGCCTAGGCCGCTGACACATTGGGGAACCAGCTGTGTGAACAAGGGCTAGTCAGCTAACATCTGGTTCATAATTCCCTCTTCTTCAACTGGGGACTGTGAAGAATGGGCCTTTCCCACTTACCCAGATGGTACAGGGCTGGAGGAAAGAAAGAGGAAGGAAACCTCCATGGCATCTGAAAAGCCTCCCACAGAAGTCACGGTTGCAAGACCAACGTTGGCACTCTTCAATGACATTTCAATTCTTGGGTTTCAGCAAACCCTGGCTTAAGTACTGCACACATGTCACTCAATATAATTTTAATCTTCTTCTAACAGCTTTGCCACCTGGGACCTATTTGCTGCTTAGTTTTTTCGTTAGCTGGAACAAGGTACAAAGAGCTTAAGTAGC
The DNA here is from genome assembly GCA_001685075.1 of Bramus lutescens. Classification (NCBI taxonomy): domain Eukaryota; kingdom Metazoa; phylum Chordata; class Mammalia; order Rodentia; family Cricetidae; genus Bramus; species Bramus lutescens. The sequence goes on along the minus strand of LOEQ01001518.1, from coordinate 121,910 downwards.
TTGCCCTAGGTTATATAGATAAGCATGGGAGCAGAGAGAACACCTGAATATTCAAACCCAGCCAGTCAAATTTCATAACCTAATGAATATTAGTTGCTAGGTTTATATGAGCATTGTATGGTTTGCTTTTCCAAGTTTCTGTCTGTAAAGAGCATATAGTAATCCTCTGAGGCTGTTAAGCTATGGTACTTCACGGAGCTGTTAATTAGCCCTTCCTACCTTCTGGGCATCTATCAAACATCTTAGGAACATATGTGCCTATACTCAGGTACAGTCATACCCATGGGCCAAGGATGGGTGGATTGATAGATACATAGCTCATAAGCAGGGTACAGAAACATGTTCCAATATAGAGATCAGAGTATGCATATTTTAAAAAAAAAAGGCCTCTAACACAGTTCTTGATGGGCTCCCGATCCCAAGCCTCTAGCTCAGTCCTTGATGGACTCCTGGTACCAAGCTTCTAACGCAGTTCTTGATGGACTCCCCATCCCAAGCCTCTAGCTCAGTCCTTGATGGACTCCTGGTACCAAGCTTCTAACACAGTCCTTGATGGACTCCCAATCCCAAGCCTCTAGCTCAGTCCTTGATGGACTCCTGGTACCAAGCCTCTAGCTCAGTCCTTGATGGACTCCTGGTACCAAGCCTCTAGCTCAGTCCTTGATGGATTTCCGGTCCCAAGCCTTAAACGCAGTCCTTGATGGACTCCTGGTCCCAAGTCTCTAACACAGTCCTTGGTGGACCCCTGGTCCTGTTGGCGAGAGCACAACCAACTTGAGATGAGAAGTGTGGTCAGAGCAGCAGTGAAAGGTGAGCTTTGTCCTACCACAAATATGATAAACGTCACTCATATGGACAACATGGTCCTGTGAGACTGCAGAGCCTAACAGCACATCCCACCCCAGTCTTCCTGTGCAAACTTAGAAACAATAATCATTTATTTTTATGAGTCTCTTTTATAGGCTTTTGGGTAATTAAATTTAGGTAGTTAAATATCTCAAGAAACAAAAAGTTATTTCCCAATAAAATTCCATTAAACTCAACAAATTTACTGGGTTCGGTGGTGTCCAGTATAGTAGCTACTGACCACATGCAGTAATTCAAATTTACAGGTTCAGCTAAAGGCAGGCGTCAAGGCACAACCAAGGTATACAGAGAGGTGGCTGGAATTTTAGGTGAGGGCCTAAGGAATCTCTCCACTCCCCAATCTTGAGCATTTCTTGTGTGTAATCATAGATGCTAGGATGAAGATGGTAGTGACTGTTCTATTCAGAGCACAGAATTCTACAAGAACCAGGGAAGGACTGATAGCAGAGCGAATATCTGTCAGGGGATAACCTATCCAAAGAAAAGCGAAACCAAAGAAAATTTCATATCAACAAATAGCAGTCTTCAACTATTGAACTTAATTTTGAAAAATAACGTATTGTCTTTAACTGAATTTCACAACTAATATTTATTGTTTTCTAAACACCATTGAAAAGCAAACTTAAATAGATTTCATTAAAATTTTTAATGTAACAAATCTCAAAAGCAGCCAGATGCAAATGTAATCGTATGATAATTCCACTTATATGAAAGCCTGGCATCAGCAAAATTACTCCTATGATGATAGAAATCAGAACAGTGGTTGCCTGGGGGAGGGGTGGGAGGCAAGGTTTGGGAGCTGGGAGCAACTACAAAGGATTCAGGAAGAGTTTCTGAGGTGTTGATCTATCTGGATAGGACATTGGTAGCACAGGTGCATGCATTTGTCAGTACTTGTGGGACCATTTGAGTTCAGTGCGTTACCCAGAAAGCAAACTACATCTCGGTTAAAATTATGTGCTGGATTGATATGTGATGGACAGATTAGGTAGATAGGTGACAGAAGAAGGATGGATGGATGAACTGACAGACGGATGGGTGGACGGATGGATGAACGGATGAATGAATGGATGGTCGGACAGATAGATGGATAGATGGATGAACGGATGGATAGATGGATGGATGGATGGACGGACGGACTGATGGATGGACGTACAGACGAAGGGATGGATGGATGGCACAACCTAACTTGTTCTGGCTCCATGAATGATACTATGAAAGTCTCCATTGCCCCTTTTTTCTGGTAGTGATCTGGTCTCCATGAATCTTGTGCCACTAATAAGAAGATTTGGGGTACACTGATTTTCTGTGGTGTGGAGATAATTGGGTTGCTCTTGCTTTTTCCTGTGTTTGATTCTTTCTTTTTCAAGGTGGACAAACAGGAAGAATGTTTGTTAGAAGTTGAGAATGGTGTCATTTAGAGGTGAAAAGATTCTTAAGTAAATTTCAATTTTACTGTCCCGTTGTCCTCATTTCCTCCTCTTCTTTGCTATATTATCATTTGCAACAAGAAACATGTATTAATTTTATAATCTGTTTATAATCTGAAGTTCAAAAAGTCATCTTTCCTTGGCTGAGGGAGTATGGCTATCCATGAATGCAATTCATGTAAACACTTGGGTCTTCTATTCTGGTCAGTCAACACTCTTCATCAGGTCCTGTGAGCTGTATTAGCAGCCATGGGATCTTAGTAAGTGCTGCCACCTCATTCCTTGCCTATGGCCATGTACTGATGTACCTCATTGTGACACTAGAGACATACTGTAATATCCTGAATTTGCTTAGGAGTCTCCTTCAGCTCTGTGTCCCTCTCATCGCCTCTCTTCTCTTGGCCACAGATTCTTACTTAACCCTTGATGAACCAATGAATAACATCACCACATCCCTGGGGCAGACTGCCGAACTGCACTGCAAAGTGTCTGGGAATCCACCTCCCACTATCCGCTGGTTCAAGAACGATGCTCCTGTGGTTCAGGAACCTCGCAGAATCTCCTTCCGGGCAACCAACTATGGCTCTCGGTTACGGATCAGAAACCTCGATACCACAGACACTGGTTACTTCCAGTGTGTGGCAACAAATGGCAAGAAAGTGGTTTCTACCACTGGAGTCCTGTTTGTCAAGTTCGGTAAGCAGCCTTCAACTGGTTTGGTCATAGTTCATTGCTCCAGAACAGCCAGAGTCCATAGGGCACGTACTGAAGCCCACAGCTGGTGCCATTATATTTAATTTAGAAATAAGTAATCCACAGACCAGTAGGGCATTTCCATGGTCAGGAAGAATAGAGGAGGCCGCTTCCCTCTGACCTCACTTCCCCTACTAGAAACCCTTGTGCCTTATAGCTCTCAGTACAGGTAGTCCTCACCCTGAGGTGTTGGCAATAGCTATGCCTGCCCATATGCAGTCACTAAACCTCCTAGAGGGGCAGGGGATATTCTATTATAGTGCTTTGCATTGGTCTACGCAGTGTTCAGACCCTGTGCTGTGGGAGTTAGTCACGTTCTCACTGGTATGCTGGGATTCCTGGATAGAGGTGGTTGGGGGAACCGAAGTCAAAAGAGTGAATCCAAGAAAACTCAATACAGGTGGGAACGTTCATTGTCATTGGTGGATACACTCTTCCTCACCCTCCAGTTACCCAGACTGCGTCTTTTGTTGTTCTTGTTTCTTTAGGGCCTGCTCCTACTGCAAGTCCAGGATCCTCGTAAGTACTCCCCATCTCTAAGCTCTGCCATTTCGAAGCATTTCTCCATAGGTTTCTGGGCAGAGGCAATGTTGTCCTGTGCACGAGCCAGAACACTGTGTTTCCAGATGCGTTGCCTTTTCTTTCTCTCTGATGTGAAGCCCCACAGGAGACCAGCCCTGGCAGTAATCTCTAGTCTGGCAATCAGGAATCCAACTGATCAAAGCAAACCTCTTCCTACATTTACTATTTTTAAATGAAGCTAACAGCGGCAACAGTGGATTTGGTCAAATCAAACAAAAAAAATGATGGAGTGCTGGCTTAGGAAATTTCCTCCCACTACCAGGGTCTGTTTTATATTCTGCGAGCATTTCTGATGCTGTGAATTATTGCACAGGGCAACATTAGCTGATCACTTTATTTTTTATTCCTTTCAAAGAACTCAGCAGCTAAAGTTCTAACTCACAAAGAGGAGGGGGAGCCCCATCTTGGATTGACAGTCCCCTGGAAGTTAGATTCCTTCCAAGTCCCTTGATAATGGAGTTTAAGGATTCCATTTCTTTAAATGATGCTATTGTTGATGCGTTTATTATTCTGGCTGAGGGATTCTCATCTTTCACTCTAGAAACATCTACTTGAGGAGGTATTTCTTTTTTACTCTTTATGTATATTTTTATTTGGAGAGAAAGACCCATTTATTCAAACTTTGCAGGGAAACACACACACACACACGCCTCGCCTCTGTATTCTGTAGACTTATGGGATAGAATTCACCAAGTCTGCCTAAGAACCTCAACATGCCTGCCTTGGACCACACCAGGGTGAAAAGTAACAGCCACTTAGCCTGCTTTAATCCCCTCTGTGCCACTTAATTACAGAGTGAGGTATTTTAGGGCATTGGTGTGTACCTGGAGGCCCAATGGCCCACAATCCCATTAATAAAATAGGTACTGGGTAAAAATAAACATTGGCCTTCAGCCACAGTGCTCTGCTGTTTCATCAGCCAGTTAAAGGCAACTGTGAAAGAGTCTTTAAAATCACCGGGTGCTAATTGCCTTCTACCTACCGCCATCTAAAACATGGCTTGATCTCAGAGCAATCGGAAGTTTGGCCACTCAGCCTCGGATCTCTTGAAGCTAACGTCTCCTTTTTTTAAGCCGTCTCACCAATTCCATTGTATATGGAATTCTTTTGAAGTCTTATTTAAACAAAGATTAAAACTTTTGTTACATGCCTTAAAACCACTTCCCACACGGGTCCCTTATTTGTTCGTATTAACCCGTGTTTCTAATGTGGCTGGTAATCCGGTCACAGGCAGCTTTTGTGGTTCACTAACTTTCCTTTGCCGTGCAGCCCAAGGCTGTTGACATTCTGTCTGCTGCGTTTGCCTAAGAAAGATAGTTCTTTGTAATCCTAATGGTTTTAAATACTTTTGGCTTTTTCTTGATGGCCATCTTTCTGGTGAAGCCAGTATGTTGTGATTTAATTTTATGCAGATAATCTAGCAACTTTGTGAGTATAACTACCTGAAGAGGAGACTGAAGTTCATTAAAGATACCTACCCACAGCTAAAAGGATCTGCTGAGATTTGTGTTTCTTGTTTACTGTCTGAGCACCCACTGCATTTAGGTGGCACATCGTGTCGATAGCTGCCATGCTTGCTTGGGTCAGTCATGTTGATTCACCTAAAAATCTTCAACCCAAGTTGACAACTTCATGGGGCCTTTCTTGGCTCAATCTCAGTTTGGCGTTCCTTGCCATTTTGATGCTTTTATTTTCTTTCCTCGGGATGTGCGAGGGTGTGTGTTGACACCAGAAGACTACATCCTCTTCTATCTGACTCTGTTTTCTTCCCTTGAGGTCAGGATCTCTGGCTGAACCCAAAGTTAGGCTGGTGACCAGCAAGCCCCAACAATTCTTCTGCCTCCTTTACTCCTGCCCACCCCCGCCCCCCGTACTGGGGTTACAACCACTCACAACCATACCTGACATTTTCTGTGACTTCAGAAGATTTGAACTCAGGTCCTCATGCTTCTACAGTACATGCTGCTACCCACTGAGTCATCTACCCAGCCCCAGTATTCCTTTCCGAAAAACCCATACCGTTGTCTCCTTTCTTAACTACCGGTGCTTACTCTGTCTCTAGGAGTTCCCAAGACTAACTTCCAGATAGGGTGGTAGTTCCATCTGTGTCTTCAGAGTCCCCAGTGATCAAGCAAACCCAGGGGCAGTCAGAAATAACCAGAATGGGAACTGAAGAGACATCGCAGCATTTAATGGCCTTCTTGGAAATTTGCTTTTTCCCAGAAATAGAAGTGGCATGCTGTTTACAAGTTTACTTGTAAGTAGCTCAGTCAGAGACACTGAAAATAAAACAAAATGAGCGTCTGAGGCACTGTCCGAACATCCAGAACATCACAAGAGCGAGATGCAGGACACAGAACCCAGGGGAAGCCAGGACTAGAGACCTCAGCCCAGGAGGCCTCCAGTCCCTCCTGAGGGACCAACCAATTCAGGTTTTCCAAAAACAGCTTCAGGATGGTAAGGGTGACTTGAGGGGTTTTGATGGCTCTGTTTATAACCTCAAATTTTAGTGATGCTGTATTTGCTAGTCTCTAGACCACCCTAAGCAGTTACAAGCCCTGGAGCAAAGACAGCTGAGGCTCATGCTGTCTGAGGCTGTAAAAGGTATAAATGAAGCCAGCACACCTGCCAAGTGATAATGCTCCATCTACCACATTGACCAATACTCCTTCACATCTCATAATAAAAAAAAGTGTGGAAAATTGGTTTTCTATAATTGAAAGCCCAGACTATCAAAATTTACAATTTTAACATTATTTTGTATGGATGAGTATAATGCTCATGGGCTAGACACATATATAATGTGTATGATTTTATATGTTAGGTCTATAAAATTATTTTTTCTCATTGTCCCACATGGACTTGCTTCACATAGGGATTAACTTTGGGGAATTTTATGTACCATGTTCAAAATAGACATGAGATCATATCTGATAATCATCATTATAGACTATACTACTGATTTTATAATCCCATTATGCATGTTGGTCTTAAATGCACACATCGTCTCAACGTGTATAAACTGAAGAGCGTGGTGACGGGCCCCTCATCAGTGGAGATGTAGACGAGCAAAAGTGTCATCAGGCAACTTTGTCATTGTATATCTAAGAGTAAATTTACAAACATCTAGATAATGCAAGTCAGTCACTTGACGTGACTACTGATGGAATCAAGACACACAGAAAATTTTTTAAAAAATGCAAGAGGCTGCTGACAGCTTCACACAGCACATTTGTAATAAACATTTTAGGTGTCTGCTCTACATAACGACAAATGGTATATGTCCTCTATGACCGAGTGATATAAACTGTGTAAACTGCATAGCTGAGACATTAGAGCAGTCTCATGCAGCTCTGGAAGGTAGAATTCTGATAGCAAGGCATCTGTAGGGTTGGCTCATCCTGAGTGTTGCAAGGAAAGCTTTCTGTATTCTCCTGGGACTCACCAGTACTTGCTGACGTCCATCGGCTCATGGGCACATTACTTGAGTTTGGGCTTGAAGCTCCATGGTGCTCTCCCGGCAGAGTTCTCCAAATAATCCCCTTCCGTAAGAAGCAGCAGTGGCACAGTGCTAGGACTCACAGTGTTGCTTGATTGACTCTGCAATCAAACGCATTCTGGGGGATAGAGCCTCCTTATTCTAGTCTATGGAGAGGGCACAGTTCAGTAGACAACTCTTAATATTGCAAAATCTCGCTCAGTCATGTGATATGCTGGCTAACTATCTTTCTCCAAAACATGAGAACTCTCACAAGTAATGATTGCGATTTAATCAGAAACCAAGATTATAGATGCTCGGTAATACTCAAAATGTTGTTGGCTATGCAAAAAAAAAAAATTATTACGGCCATGCAGAGAGGAAGGCTGTGGCCAGGTGACTGGTTTTCCTTTTCTCCTGCTGAAATGCTTCTGTCAGTGCTGTCCTCTCCATATGTAAGGCAGCATCTCCTGCCCTGACAGAAACACAACACCCGCAGACTTCCCATGACTGACAACTTGGGTGGGGAGGTGTTCCCTGGGGCCAGAGCCATGCCGATCTCATGAGCGACATTAAAGATTCTGTTTATACTGTGTCAGCCTGGAGTGCTGAGTCTCAAGGCACAGAAGGGCCCACATGGACTCCTTACTTTTATTAAATTCATTTCATATTTGTTTTTATATAATGTGGGCACAGGCTGTGCTTGGACTTTCTCTGGCCCTTCTTTTTTTGCACGACCATTTTGTCGAACACTTTAAAGTGCACACGACTCAGTGTTGGTATCATCACAGTTGTGCAAGCCTCGTTACTACCTCACAATACCCGTACTTTTCTGTTAGGCTTATTTGACTTTAGCATAATAGTTTGGGGCCCAACCACAGTATCTCATCCAGTACTTCATTGCTTTTATGAGTGAATGATATTCCACTGTGTAGTTAAATCACATTTTGGTTGTTTCTTATTGTTGGACACATGGGTTACTTCTGATTTTTGCCTATTCAGCATAAAGCCACATACAGGGTTTTGTTTTGTTTTGGGGGGATGTGGGGTATGTTTTCAGCTTCTTGGATATGTACCCGAAAGTGCAATTCTGGAAACATATGAAGATTGTGTGTTTAAATTTTTGCAGAATGGCAAAGCTGTTTTCTGAAGGAGCTGCACAATTTTATATTAACAAACAGTGACAAAAAGGCAAAAGGATTTTAATTTCTCCACATGTTCTCTGACACTTATTTCTAGTCTAAAATTTATATCTGTCTATCTATAGATTATTTGTCAATTATCTAGCTATCATTTATCTATCATCTATCTATATATCTATTCATCTGTCTACCATCTATCTATCTATCTATCTATCTATCTATCTATCTATCTATCTATCTATCAACCTATCCACTATCTACCTCAGCCATCCTGGTATCCATGGTCCTTGACAGAACTTTTATTTTCATTTTCCTAGGACTAATGGTATTGAATATCTTTTATGTACTTAATGGACATTTATGTATCTTTGGGAAATGTCTCTCTAAAAATTCTTTGTAAATAGTTTGATAATTTAAACATTTTATTCTTTGCCTACAAGGATTCTCCATATAGTCTACATATAAATTCTTCTCAGATATAGGATTTCAAATGTTTCTGTCATTCTCTGCATTATCCTTACCTTTTCTTGGTAGTGTTCTTTAGAGTACATTAAAAAATAACAAAGTATAATCCACTCTCAGATTTGGTCATTTATACTTTTGAGAAAACATTGCCTAACATAAACTCCCAACATTTTTCTTCTATTTTTCCTTCTCATGGTGCTAGTTCATACCTTTAGCTCTTACATTTAGATTTTCGTTTGTTTTGAGTTGATTCTTGCATATGGTACAAAGTTAAGAGTATAGAGTCATTCTCCATATCCATTCCAACAGTGCCAGTATCATTTTCTTACTAAAAAGACAATCTTTACCCTTCGTGTTGTGCTCTTTAAACCTGTTGACCATAAATATATGAGCTTATTTCTGTAATTTTACCCCATTGATCTGTGCTTCTTGCCTGTGTCAGTCTTATGGAATATGCTTTACTACAGTTTCATGGGATTTGTAGGGAGTTTTGAAGTCAGTAACTGAGTTCTCTGTAACAATCAGTGTTTCATTAGATAACAGAAACAGTAGAATATATGTAGATAGATGGTTGATTGATTGATTAGCAGAAGAAAGATGATAGATAGATAGATAGATAGATAGATAGATAGATAGATAGATAG
>LOEQ01001518.1:61769-100288 GCA_001685075.1 Bramus lutescens | reverse complement strand
CTCCCAGCATTCTGTTCTGTCTATTCCACCCACCTAAGGGATGGCCTATCAAAAAGCCAAGGCAGTTTCTTTATTAACCAATGAAAGAAACACACGGACAGAAGACCCTCCTACATCATCTACACACTCACCTCCCAGTTTCCCCACCATGAGCATTCACACTGGAGATCCCTCACTTCAGTGGAAGTGCTTGGCTTACATGGAAATGCTTGGCTCAGTGGGAAGAGTACTTGGCTTGGTACTCTTGAAGACATTTGACAGTCATCCCACAGCTAAGACATTGCAACTCCATGGAGGGTTGCATGACAGAAAGTTCAGTGCAGTTAGATGGTCCAAAGACAGATCAGCCTGCCAGCTGAACACTATTAAGACAGCTCACATTGGCAAATGACAGATCTTTAAAGAGATCTGAAGGACAGCCTCCAATGAACTGTCCCATGAGGAATGAGCCATTCCCAGAGGACTCATGGAGTATGCAGGAATGGGAGGCATCCTTTGGGGTGAAAATGTGTCAGAGTAGAGAGCCCTCCTCTGTAGCCCTGCCCCCAGGCTGGCTCCCTTCTCTAGAAGTCGGTCTAATGAGAGTTCTGGTTCTGTCAGTGCCTTCTGCCTAACCGGTGCAAGACAGCTATCTTCAGTGCAAGGAACCTGCTGCAGGAAGGTGAGGCACACCAGCTCTCCTTGCTTGTTCAGTGGCCAACCTGCCCCTAATTCTGGTCTTTTGCTGTCGATGAGGTTGATTTGTTTTGTAGCTTGGCAGATGAGACCCAGGCCTTGCCCATGCTAGACAGGCACTCCCGCTGAGCACATCTCCAGCATCCATTCTTCTGTGGACAAGAACAGCTTGCCTTTTCCGACAGTGGAAGGGAAGCNNNNGCTACCTGGTCAGTCTTGGCCGAGTAAGAGTGACTTCGTGACCAAGCTGGCCCCTGTGGGAGACTTAAGTAAGGATCCAGCCTTTGCCCCTAAAGCCCCTGTTCAAGTATTGGAACCCATAAACACCTGTAATCTCCATTCCCACATTTGACTATTTGGGGTACTGCTAGATAAAACAGGTATTTACTAGTTGGAGAATTAAGTGTAAATTCTGGGAGCTCGAGGTCAAGGGAGCAGAGTGCACGTGTGGGTTTCCTGATAAGGCTGGGCTTGAACTGGGCTCCAAAGATAGAAAGGATTAGGTGCAGAACCAACATTCCTCACAGTGGTGATTCACACTTCGAATCCCACACTCAGAAGATGAGGCAAGAGGCGATTGAGGCCTGTCTGGGCTATCCAGATCATATCTCAAAAAAGAGTAATCATAACAATAAACAATGACAAAAGCCTTAGGAGAACTGGTTGCTTCCTGTAAGCAAGACAGGGAATGCTTTGGGAGACGAGGTGGGGCAGGTTCCGGAGGCTTTGGAAACACAGGGTGAGGAAGTTTCCACTTCTCTGCTTAATTCTTCAGTGTGGATTTATATACAGGGTTAGGGAAGACACACCGGCTTGTGCTCCCTGTCCGGGCTGGAACACACGGCCGTGCTTGGTTTGTGTTAAGAGGTTGGTTCAGGCAATGGGAGGGGGAGTCCCCTGAAAGCCACTGTGTCCTTTGGTTGACAGCAGGGGAGTTCCTTGGCCTCTCAGGGCTGTAGGTGGTTGTGGCTAAGCACTGTGTTTGTCTTGTATGTGGGTTCTCAGGACAGCCCCTGGCATGTGGTAATAGTGGCGGGAAGAACTGCCAAGTTTTCGTCAGCGTCCCAGGGCACCAGCTAAGCACCAGCGTGCCTAATCTCATTTTATGCTCCCAGTAGCCAGGGCTTTCTGGAATGCTTGGGGATTTTGACTTGGGGACACCCTTTCCAGTCTGTGCCTGATCCAGCAGTAGGCCTTGCAGTCCAATGAGATCTGAGCACATTCTCTGAATTTTTGAAATCTTATTGTGGAGCCCATCTCTCGTTCCTCCTGCTTTCTCTGTTACCCCCCTCCTCCCCAGTTAAAGTTCCCTCCTGGTTTCCCTTCTGCCCTTCGTAGAACCTATGTCTTATAATCCCGTCTCTAACATTCCCTCTTCCCTCATCCGCCATGATCCCTTTCTACTTTCCTGGATTCTGTGGTTACTTCAGGTTTTATACTCACATTGAAAGAGACTCAGAGCTAGCATTCACAAGGTCGAGAGAACATGCAGCATTTGTCTTTCTGGCTCTGTGTTCCCTCGCTCTGTATTTTCTGGTTCTATCAATAACCTGAAAATATCCTGATTCCATTTTTCTTTTCAATAGAATTGCATTGTTTGCATGCATCACATTTTCCTTATCTATCCATCGGCTGACGGACATCTAGTCTGCTTCCATTTCTTGGTTATTGTGAATAGAGCACCTATGAACATGTATGAACAAGCATCTCTGTAGGATATCTGATCCTTTGGCTAGTGCATGGTATTGTGGGCTCAGACAGGAGCTTTTAGCGCTCTGACGCTTCGCCATACTGATTTCCAGAGAGGCTGCACCTGTTTGCCATGCCATCCACAGAGAATTGAGCACCCTTGCCAGCATTTGTTTTCATGATCTCGGTCATTCTTGCTGGAGTAAGATGAAATCTCAAAATAGTTTTAATTTGCATTTTTCTAATTGCTATCGTTATTGAATATTTGTTAGGGTCTTTCTTGGCCATTTTTTATTTCTTCCTTGAAGAATTCTGTTCAGATCTGTTGCCCATTTCTTTAATGGATATGACTGTTTTCTTGATTCTTTGTTTTTGAGTTCTTTACATAGTCTGGATACTAATCCTCTATCAGATAAAAAGCTGGCAAAGATTCTCTCCCACTCCGCGGGCTTCCTGTTCCCTGACTGGTTGTTTCCTTTGCTGTGTGGAAGTTTTTTAGTTTTGTGAGGTCCCATCTGTCAGTCGCGAACCTTAACCCCTGAGCAAATGCAATTCTATTCAGAAGCCCTTTCTTGAACTTATCTCATAGGTACTGACTATGTTTCTTTGGGGAATTTTGGCTTTCAAATTTCATGTTGAGATCTTTGCTCAATTTGGAGCTGACTTTTGTGAAGGGTGGCAGATATGGATCTAATTTTATTCTTTTACAGATGAACATACATTTTTCCACCACCTTTTGCTGAAGATGCTGTCTTCCCCCAGTGTGTATAATATCAGGAGGCTATAATTAGATGCATTCTTATTTGCTTCTTACATTTTATTCTATTGATCTACAGGACTGGTTTTACTGCTATAACTCTGTACTAAAGCTTAGAATCTGATACGATGATCTCTCTGGCAATTTCTTTTTACTTTTCCCTTTATTTTTGGTCAGGATTGTTGTGTGTGTGTGTGTGTGTGTGTGTGTGTGTGTGCACGCATACATACGCATACATGCATATTTCTATATGAATTTTAGAAATTTGTTTTCTGTTTTTTGGCATGGGAGTTTCTACTGGGATTGTGTTGAATCTATAAATTGATTTTGATGGGATGTTCATTTTCACATAATTAATTCTATCAACAATGGCAGGTCTTTAATCATTCACACTTGAAAACATTTAGAGAACAAATTGTAAACTTTTTTTAATACCTAAATTCCCTGCCTACAACACCAGCATGCTTTCCTAATGGAGAGAGAGTAGCAATACTTGCCACCAAGCCCATCAACTAACCCCAAAGTGAAGTTCCTTTAGCATCTCTCAGCCTTAGTCTTCCCAGCCTTTTCTGGGGAATGTCGGTAGCCGCATCTTCACTGACTCAAGTGAAATTATTCATGCTTTTTGAAACACACAGATATAATCTGTATCCAACAGATGCTAGTCCATATTAAGGCATTCAACGTGCTATCCTCATGCATTCACACACGGCTACAGCAACTGCCCAGGAATAATCTCTCCCTTGCTTCATCCACATGGGATGTTGGACGTCTTGCTTTGTTGCCTTGTTTTGTTTTGTTTGTTTGTTTCCTAAACTCACTACCTAGCTCTCATTAAAATCGCTTTCCCAAACTGCCTTTGTTTGGTTGGTTTTTAAAAAACCATTTGTAGCTAATACTGCATTGCTCGTCTCATGCTTGTGGTTTTGAGAGTTGGTTTCTGTGCATCTGTTTGGTTGGATTCATATTCTGGTTTGCCCACACCTTCCCAGAAAGTGGGAAGAAGGCATGACAGGAATGTTAGTGGAGGCCTGTGACAAACTGTGGCTCTGCTAGTTTGATGGATTGCCAAAAGAAAATAGAACTGTTATTTCCCCCATATCTGTACCCTCCCATGCATTAGTCCAGGTCTCGTCTTTCTGGTGGCTTCAGTTCTGGTCTTCCCGTCATCTGGGTCTCCCTGCCCTTTGCCAAGTAGAATCCCTGCTCATTGTGGCTGGAAGTCATTTCCCTTGTCTTGCTGGATCTTATCTAGTGGGGTAGCATGGACTCTTCAGAACAATTTGGGTTGTCTATCTGTTTCAAATCAAAGCCCCAGCCTTTTGTTTGGGACTTAGAGTAAGAGTTCCCAGAGTTCTTTGAAATTGGACACTCATGAACACACCTGGAGACAGCAGTGAGCTGGCCCACAGGTTCCCTGGTTGACAGATGCACAAAGCTAAGGGCAAAGGTGAGGTTTTCATTTCGTCTCTGGGTCCTACAAGTCCTTTGAAATCTCTATGACTGGCCCCTTCACGGATCATTCAAACAGCTGCAGGAAATCCTCAAGCTGTGTTTTCTCCAGATAAGCATCCAGGTCAAAGGAAAGACCTCAACATGCCTTCTTGAGAAAGAAAGGCCACTAAGATAAAGGTGTCACTCAACCATGTATGTGCTACCTTAAGAGTGGCTGCCCATACTGATGCCCTCTGAAAGGTTCAGACTTGGCGAGCATTTGGGGACAGTGGAGGAAGTCCATTTGTCATAGCTCAGAAATTTTATAGTTAGCTATGGTTACCTTTACAAAAGTAGGGGCATAGTTCACAGGTAGAGTGCTTGCAGCAAGGCTCAATTCCTGGCACCAAAACAAACAATGGACTACAGCACAGAATGTCTGAGTAATGTATTTCTTTGTCTTTGCCTCAAATTACATCATGAAATGTCAACGTTTTCATCCTCATGACACTTATAAGCATTCTTAATAGTTCTGAAGAGATGTATGTTAATATTTTTAATTTTTATTTTTTATCATTTGTGTATATGACGGGGTGTGCAAGTGTGTCACTGCACTGGAAGACAGCTTTGAAGTGCCAGCTCCTTTCTTCTTCCTTCATGTGGGTTCTGGGGATCGAACTCAGGTCAGGCTTGAGAAGTAAGTGCTTTACCCGCTGAAGCATCTCAATGGCCCCATATTTTTAAGGACTATTGGTTACCTTGTATTTTGAAACAGCAGGGACATGGTTACCTTTTCACTTAACTTCGGTAGATCATTTTTAAAGCTTGAGCCAACTGATCAGCCACTGACTGGTTATTTAGAAGGCGTGTGGAAGAAAGTGAGCTAAATTACCCGAGCCTCTGTCCCTTGTTTATAAAATAGGAATAATATACCTGTCCTAGAAGATTGTTATAGGATGCCATAGCATGGCAACATGGTACCTGACACACAGTAGGACCTCAAGACAAATATTTTTCCCCCAAATAAAACTGCAGGTTTTAGTATTGAACCAAAAAATAGTTGGCATAAGATGTAAAGTTAGTGAAAAGGCTGGTGCCCAGAGCCTTGGTTCTGTGATTGCTATATAAACCAGTTGTTACACTTTTCCTGTGAGAATCAAGTGTACACTCTCCGTTACATCTCCACTTCCCAATTGGAGCAGCATTCTTGAGGGCACCTCCACATGGCCTAACAGATCCCTTCCCCTGAACCTGTGTGACTGTTGCAACCCTGGGCCCTGAAGGCAGTTGTAGAGATGAGACTGACATGCAATAAAACTGCCTACAACCCCCCTGATCCTTGCCCAGGGGGCCTGCTCTGTGAGTGGCAGCATCAATGCTATCTTTGTTCCACCTGCAGTGTCTGGCCCACAGCTGAACCCAAGTGGCTGGCACTATGGGGCAACCTTGACCTAAGAAGGCAGTCAGCCAAGCTGAGACCCCTTCCTGCCCCCATGGGCTCTGACACAATGACTCGCTCCACTGGGAAAATAGCTTGAGAGATGCCCATGGCTCTCTCTTGGCCATTCTAAGTCATTTCCAGTTTCATGAAGAAAGATGGCTTGAAATGCAATGTTATTGCCAAAAAGGCCAGAGCCACCGGTGTAGAATTGTAAGTTCCTTTTTAACGACAATATACAAGTGTTGCCTTCTATTTCTTGAAGTCATGGGATCATTCATAGGCCACTGAATTCCCACTAGGTGTAGAGACATACAAATGAAAGGAGGATGTCCCATTTCCTTAACTACTATGACAAACAAAACATTTCCTAGAGACTATAATGGTCACCCAAACAGAAAAAGAAATTCTGCCTAAGAAACTAATAGTGCTAATAGTTGCAATGTGGAATGGCCACACAGTGAACTCAGCACTTTGTGCTCTGTATGTGTGTCTGTAGTATATAGGTGTGTATATTCATGTCTGAGTGTTTTTACATGTGCGTTCAAGTGTGCACATGTGTGCATGTATATGAGAGACCAGAGGTGAACATTGAGTGTGTCTTCCTTTGCCTTATTCTACTTGTTTTGAGACAGGGTCTCTCCCTGAAGTTGAAGCTCACTGAGTAGGCAAGACTAGCTGGGTACAACTAGGTGGCCAACAAGCCCCACACATTCTTTCTCTACCCCCCTGTGTTGGGATTATAGCAAACACCACTGTGCTATTCTATTATACGGGTATTTGGTCTGAACTCTAATTCTCATGCATGGCAAACATTTTACTGCTCAGCCATGTCACCAGATCCACATAATGCATTCTATCTCCGTTCACTCTTGAAACACGTACATGAAATTGGCCTGATTCTCTCTCCCAGAAAAGCCAGGCTAAGAAAATAGCACCTGATATTATAAAAAGAAATAAGAGATTTTTCCACTGGATGAGGATGGTAGACCCCAAAGAGCAAAAGAAGCATATGAAAACACCAATTCCGGTGACATTTTCAAATGTGTCACCACTCTTGCAGCAAAGCTAAGATGGGAAAGAAGGTTGTGACTTGAAGGCAAGATAGCCATGTTTGTTAATTGGTTTTAAATATGTGACGTCTACCCCTGTGACTAAGCTCAAAGAGGGGGCGGTGGCCTGGAGCAACTCAGAACACAAGACAGTGACTTGTGGAGACTGTTCCTCACCCAATCCTACTGGAGAAAGTAAGAAAAGATCTGAGGAATGAGTTTGCTTCTTTTCTTTTCTTTTCTTTTCTTTTTTTTTCTCTCTCTTTTTTTTACATTCATTGATTCTTTGTGGATTTCACCTTATGCATTCTGATCCCACTCATCTTGCTGTTCCCCCTCATCTGCCCTCTGCCCTTACAACCTTCCCCCAAATCAGAACCAAATTTCAAAGAAAAAAACAAAAACCAAACAAAACAAAAACAAAAGAAGAATCTTGTCGTGGAAGCTGTAGCGTGGCCCGCGGAGACACACAGTTTAGCCTTCAGTCTCGTCATGTTTATTTGCAAGTGTTCATTGCTGGGAGTCATTGGTCTGGCTCAAGGCCTCTGGTTTCGTGCTGCACCACCAATAATGGACTCTCACTGGGGCTCCTCACAGATGTCCAGCTGTCGTCGTTTCATGGAGAGCCTGCTGTTTGGGATCTACAGGCTCATTCTCTCCACATGCTCCAATAGTTCATAGATTTGGGGGAGATTGGGGGAGGAATGAGCTCGGAAGAGGAAGCATTGAGAGCAGAGACAACATCAGAGAAATGGAAAAAGAGGGAAGGATGGGCTGTTGTGCTTCTGGGGTCATGGACAAGTCTGTCAAAGAAAGAGGGAGGTAAAGAATTATCTTGGGGACCTTAATGGAAGCAGGGAAGGCTTAGGATCATTGCCGAGGATGATGGTACGGTGCTTGGCACACGATCCCGTCTCATCCTGAGGAAGGAGTGTTCGTGTGAGCCGTGACTGCAGGTCCTGGCAGTGCCTGGGTAGAGTGAGAGCGTTGATGAACAGGTGACTGAAAGAGACTTTAGACGTTTCAGTGAGGAGTGGACCTGCTCCACATTGTTTCAGAGGACAGAACTGGGTCCTGGTTCGACTGGGAGATCTCCCCCTGCATGAAAACTTTTCAGAAACTAATGTTGTCCTGCAATAGAAGCTTGCCCTTGTTGGTTTCCATCACCTGCCAAGGATGCTAGGTGGGAAATTTGGAACACTGCATAGGATGGCTTTTCCAGTCCATCCTGACATAAAGTATCTATAAGCATGCAACATATGAGTGTCACACCCGAAGAAAGCCAGTCTCAGCGTTCTTAGAGGTTGCCGCACATTCTGACATGAGAACTCTGGTTGTAATTTTCAGTGAGATCTGTGTGGGTCAGCAACTGTGAAAACAGCGGTTTTATTTTTGAAAAGATTCTCGTTAGGATTGTCAGAAATCACACAATAGTTTGAGAGTAAGGCTCATGATGTACGTAGCCGACAGGATGTGAATATGTGTACACTCACTCTAGAGGGGTTTCTTTCTGTTTTCATGCCATTTTCCCTCACCATGGATTATGATCAGATCCTAGCTGAGTGCCCAGAGGACCCTCTGCTCTCAGAGGATGTGGAGGCCCCTTCTGTGTTCTGTATCCATGAGCATCACTTACATCCTGTATCTTCTTTTCTTCTTTGCTTCCTGCATGGGAATTGGCTGCTTTCTTTCAGGGAACCTATGGTTCTATTTTGGTGCTTCTCATTTTGGGGGTGGTTTTCCCTCTCAGCATATTTGACAGTGTCCAGAGTGATCTTGATTGCCATGCCTGGAATGGGGGTGTTGCTGGCATCTGGTGGGTGGAGGGCCAGGATGCTGCTCAAAGTCTGACTTGGAGCACAGCCCCTCACAACAAAGAATTATCAGGCCCAAAATGTCAGTGTTTCTCAGAATGAGAAACTCTGGTCTATTTTTGTCTCCCTTGGAAATCAGCTGCCATCAATACATTCTATAAAACCTCAGATGCCTCCTTTTATTTCCCAATTTAAGAATTGTTGCCTGGCTGTTCTGCCTCTTTGAACTGCACATGCACCCACTCCTGCTTTCAATGCTGTAGCAATAAGGGACATTTTAAACTCTCATCGGCCAGAAAAATCGCTTTTAGTTCAGGTCCAAACAAGAACCAGATCTCTCCTTGGGTGAAGGCAGAAATGTCACAACTTGCTGAGAAATAGCACAGGGCATTTCCTCATGGCAACAGTCCTGGGCCAAGGACCTGGCAGAGGACAAGCTCCAGATGTGTCTGTGTGCCCCCTTCACTTGCTCTTTGAGACCAAGACTCTAACTCTGGCTAGGGTTCTCCTATTTGTCTGGACTTTTGGGAAGTTACACAAAGCCCATGCTCCTTGTTCCGCCTTTCAGTGTCCCAAATGAGGCCCAGGTCTCCATTGAGTTAGATCATTTGCTACCCTTTGGTGCTCATGCTAACTCCTCCACCCACAAAGCAGTCTAGCGGAGCTCCCTCATTGTGTGTCATGGCTCAGCATTGAGAGGCAGTCTGGTACGAACAGCCCAGGGTGACACTGCCCTTCTCATGTCTTATAACTACAGGTTGGGTGGCCTTAGTGGACTCATTCAAACTCTTAGACCCTTGATTATTGCCAGATGATCTCAGTTAAATGGCTAAGCGATAGGCCTTAGATTTTGTCATCTCTGCAATAAACACAGCTACCGTTTTCCTTCCTGAGAGTCTATTGGGGGAAAGAAATAAACACCAAATTCAGGAAAATCTTTGTAAACAAAGTCATTCTTATTATTTAATTATTTTTTCCAAAGATTTATTTTGTTATTTTCAATTATGTGTCAAGGTGTTGTGTGTATGTATGTGTATACACATATGGGTATGTGCACATGAATGAAGGTGCCTACAGAAACCAAAGGATTCAGCTCCCTTGGAGCTAGAGTTCACAGTTATGAGCCACTTGACGTGGGTGCTGGTGACTGAACTCAGGTCCTCTGAAAGAGCATCAAGTGCTCTCAACCACTGAGTCATTGCTCTAATTCTGGCTCGACTATTTAATACCAAATATTATATTAGTCATATTTCTGCCTCTCTGATGAAAAACCTAAGACAATCAACTTGAGAGAAGAAAGGGCTAGATATAAGACTTTGAAGTCATTTTGTTTTTAGTAGTGATTAATTTATGAGAAGGGTCATATACAATGAAACTGGAATATGAGAAGTTATGGAACCCAAGGATTAACTCTGGGAAACTCTTGCATTTGGGGAATTTGAGGAAGAGATGCCGGAGGAGAGAATATGCTCATAGCATCAATCCACATGAGACAATAATTATATGGATTTAGACAGTGGCATCGGGAAATAAGAAGACAGAGTCAATAAGAAAGTGTTATAAAAGAAATTAGGAGTTAGGAATTGTGGAGAAAGAAGGTCATGGAAAAGCCAAAGGCTACTTGGAGTTTCTGGTAAATGGAGAGATGCTGATTCCCACCAGACAGAGTGATCAGTGAAAGAGAGGCACATGTGGCAAGAGGCGCTAGGGTGTATCCTATGAGTTGTCTGAAACCTCCCTTCTCCGCCAACATGCTTTAAGATGTATTATGGCTCTTGGGCATTTTCCAGCTGCAGTCCTTGGAGATGCGTCATGACCTGCAAGCCAAGGGCACACTCTGCCCAGGCAGTTCTAAGCCCGTGACTGAGCTTAGAAGAGAGACAGTGTTTAAGCCCTGTCCCCAAACAGGACCTATATCATCCTCTACAAGGCTCAAGGAACATTATGGAAGAGGAGCAGAAATTGCAAGCTGGAGACTGGAGAAAAGTGATGGGAACTGATGTCATCTGGACATGCCCTAGCCATTGCCCATACAAACTCTTTGTAGCTGTGCGGGCCTGCACCACTTCATCCTGCTAGGTTGTGGGTTCGTAATACCTCACCTCTCATTGAGGGTCTTCAAGACCCACCATTTATTCTTACTCTTAAAGATTTGTTTTTCGACGGGTCTCAGATTTAAAAGCTCTCAGCAAGGACAGGCTATGTCTCTTGGCAATCTGTCCATGGCATTTTTCTTTGGCTTCCTTCATTCTCTCTGCAAAAAAGTTCTGAATCTTGGGTACTTTGGTCCTGGGCTCCTGACCTTCCTTACTTAAGAGCTTTCTAACAACTTATTGGCAGACATTATCTTCTTTAGAGAGATTAAAAAGGTTTTGGATGCTGCTAGGTCTTTTGGGCCCCAACCAACTAGGCCCAGTAGTATCTGTCAGTCTAGGAATATTCTCTCCATTTTTACAATAAACAAATTGAAAACACACAGATTGGCATCCACAGTGCATCTGGAACAGACTTGCACTTCCTCTTTCCAGTTCTTCTTGGTCCATAACAAAAATGCCCTTTATTCAATGGCAGGAGGATTCTTCCATGGATCAAGACACCTTGCTTCTTGGGAAAACATTGTTTTTCCCACCATTGATCTGGACCACATAACCCTTCCACTCTTCACTCAGAGCATCAGCAGCTACTCCTGCAGCCATGTACTTCTCCTAGGAAGTATGAAGCTTTCATTCAACATTTGATTCAATGAGTTTCTGACAGCCAGTGACTGGGAAGGTAGAATTCAGCTTCATCCTAACATGGCCAATCACTGGGGAGGTACCAAGGGAAAGAGGATAGGCCTGAATTTACTGTTTGACTGTGTGTGGGAGAAGGACATTGAACCAAGCAGTAGTCCTGTACAAGATGCTTTGTGTATACATGTATATGTGTGTCTTCCTGCCTGCCTGTCTGTCTGTCTGTCTATAAGACCTGAGTACCTCTGGAAGAGGCTATTAGGGAAGTCAGAGAGAGAGAAAAAAAAACAAACCTTATGGAATTATAATCATAGAGTCAGTGGGAAGACAAAAGCTTCTGAGCCCAAGGAGAGGGATTCAACTCCAAGAAGAAGAGAGAGAGACCTCTTTAGGGGTACATTGAGGGGACAGAGAGCCAGGGTGACAGATAAAGGCTTAAAATGATGAATGACGTATTCAGCATTTCCTCCAACTGCAAGTCAGACAAGCCCCTTCTGGAAATAAGAACATGGCATATGAAGGTGTCCACAGGATAGAGGTGATGCAGGGTAGCTGGGGAGCACAGTTGGGATGCCTACTAAGTCATTCCATAATGTAAAGACAAACCTCACCTTAAATGCTTGCAGTGATGTTGCTGGCCCAAAGAACTAGGGCCCTAATCATCAAGAAAGAGAAAGGAATACCTTTCTAGCTTGAAATTTTTTCTTTCTCAAAGAAAAAGGGGTGGCATTGTGATGTCCGCTTTACATCACTAACACTCATGGGCAAAGATCTGGTCTGTGAACACCCATCTCCCTCGTTTGAGTGGCATTGTCCTTTTTTGTAACAGTGAAAGATAAAGATGATTAAAGTTTGTACACTGCCATGCAGGCCAACTTGGTGCCTGGAGAAGATGTGTGACTTCTCAGAGCCAAGGCTCGACATGCACACACGCTGCCCCAGTCCTAGACAAGCTGACATCCTCACCCTGTGCTCACCCCTCAGCACTTACAGATTTGAAAGAAAACATTATTACTGGCATTCCTACAAGGAAAAAGAATCCAAAGTCTGAAGGTGCCTAGGTCCCAAGTACTTTTTCCATTAAAACAATTGTTGTCAAAATATAATATGTGCAACCTTCCAGCGTCTTAAGAAAGGGACCCCAGAGTTAGAACAAGCAGAACAGAGACCAGTGACTGAAATCACAAACATGATGAAGGCCAAGTGCTCCTAGCATTAGAGAGGTGACGCTGGGGACCAATGGTAAGAGAGGCACTGACGCTGGCCAAGGATGAGCCAAGCATGTCGGATTCAAAAAGGCTGTCAATTTATGTCTACAGGCTTTGCTTATAGTCGCTAATCACCCTCAACATCCTCCAACCAAACAAAGCTCTGTATGCCACTGACTTTGAAGTATGACTTGGAGATGGGCCATCTAACACCCCTCCCTGCAGTGGGCCGCGCAGGTGTTGGCTTCCAAACTTGTCTTATTCCAGTGATGGCAAAGTTTGCAGGAATGTCATGAGAAAAGATTTATAATACTTTCTGACCCCTCCCAGTTCCAAATCACTGTATGAATAATCTTTCTCATACCATGCTAGTCGGTCTCTGAGCAGCCTTCGCCAAAATCAACCAAGTGAGCAAGCTTAAGGAAATAAGTTTTTCCCTTTTAAAGAAATCATTTTTGCTGAAGTTTTAGAAAGCTCATAAAAAACATTACACGTTGTCTTGGATTTTGGAGAAAGACTTGCTTTATCTGACCTCGTTTGCCAAAAAAAAGTTTAAATGAGCACGTGCAGGACGTAAAAGCATTGCAGATAGCATCAATTGTACCGTTCCCAAACACCACACTGTCCGCTGCAGGTGCTAATGAATTCCACAAGGAAGAAGGTGGCTGCGGGAGAGTTGTGACAGAGCTCTCTGGTTGGGTGCCATGGCACCCACTGAGGGGCTTCTGACCCCACCATCCCAGTTGGGCCTAACAATGGCACTCGTTATTACAGCCCAGTGTCAGTTACGAGAAAGTTCCCATTCCAGAGCAGGGCTCAGCTCTTCCTAGTCCCAACATGACTGGTGCCTTCGTTCTTTGAGGATGTGTTTATTCAGCCCAGTAAAAACATTAAAAATGGGAATAAATCTGGGCTGGCCCCAGAAATGCTTTTCACCGCAGCTGTAAACCATAAAACATGCCGAACGGCGGACAGCAGCCCTCCACCAAGCAGCGCAGAGAGCGGGTCCAGAGGTGGCCCTTGCATAGATGGCTGCCACACAGCGCTTCCTTGCAAAACCACTAAGAATGGACAACGTAACGTCTAGAAGGTGCTAAATTATTACTGCTGGTTTTTTTTTTCAAGAGGGTAGGGTGAGTAATAATAAAAACCATGTGTTCGGCAGCCTTCTTGGCCACATAAAATAGAGAGGCTTGTGACTTTAAAAGTTGTAAAAGGGGTTAATTGTCTATTTCTGAATGTGGCAAGTTTATTGATCTTGTTAACAGCGCTGGAGCATGTGCCATGGGTTACTATGACAGGAAATAAAAGTACACATTCATCCTTCTTTCATGGGTGCTGTGACTGGGTTTGCAGCCCAACTTAAGGGACATAGAGACGGATGTTATACAGTTCATCCACCTGCCGCATTCTGCATACCTCCCCAGGTTCCATTTCCTCATGGCTCCATATGTCCTGCACTTCTCACATACCTCCTGTGGGTCAGTTCCTTTCAGAGAAGCTGTATTGTTTATTCATAGGACAACCAAATGCCATAGGCAAGGACGAGAGCTGTTTGACAGATAAAGCCACTGGTAATCAGAGAGCTTAAGAAAATCTTTCATTATTCTAGAACTGCTAAGCAGAGATCTAAATAGAGGCCTGGTTATCTTAATAACCCACTTGTCTATTCACTCCATAGGCATCACTGACGTCCGCTAAGCCAAACACTGACCTAGATGTTGGGGATGGGATAACATACTGACAATATTCCTGCCCACATGGAGCCTAGAGTTTGGAGCACATTAAGAAAGCTTTCAGAAATCCCCGACTTCCACATACATAATTGGCATCTATAATCTCAGCATGTTCCTTTGGGGTTAGTGCTGTGCGCATGGGTTGTCTCACTCCTCGTCGGACATTAGGGCCTCTGAAGTAGAGTTGTCTGGTGCTTCTGCTATTTCCCATGCTCCACTTACCACTCAGAATGTGGAGAGCACCTGGCCTTTTCTCTGCTGCAGAAAACGTCATCATTCTCAGTGGTAGCCAGCTCTCCATGGCTATGACTTAGTACCCAAGTGTCTCAGTTAGGGCTTTTCATGCTGTGAAGAGACACCATGACCATGGCAACTCTTGTAAACGAAAACCTTTAGTTGGGATGACTCGCTTGCAGTTCAGAGGGATGTCTATTGTCATCAGGACGGGGAGCATGGGGGCATACAGGCAGACGTGATGCTGGAGTAGTAACTGGGAAGCCTACATCTTGCAGGCAACAGGAAGGCCACTGAAACACTGCGCAGTATCCTGAGCATTGGGAACCTCAAAACCCATCCTCACGAAGACACACTTCCTCCAGCAAGGCCACCCACCCTAAGAGTGACACTCCCTGTGAGATTACCAGGTCCAATTGCATTCAAACCCCCACACCAAGATAAATAGTTTAGAGGAGGAAAGGCCTGTTTGGGCTCACAGTTTCAGAGTCTCCAGTCCATGGCTGTCTGCCCTGCTGCTTTACATAGATTGGCATGACAGAGAATGTTGTGGGGAAAACATGTTTGCCTGGTGGCAACCAAAGCAGAGAGAAGGTATTGGAGGGAGAGGTCCCAAAAATCTCCTTCCAAGGATGGCCAACCTCAAGAATCTAACTTCCCTCCTCATGGCCTTCCTTGTAAAAACTCCACCACCTTTCAAGGACACCGCAAGCCAGAGACCAAACTTCTAACACAGACACAAACATGCATGCATGCACATACACGCACAAGCACATGCACACGCACATACACATGCATGTACCTCTGGAAGACATTCTAACTACACTATAGCACTCTTATAATTCTAGGTTTTATTTAGAATTATTGCCTGGTTTCATTATGAAACACTGTGGAAGGTGAGATGCTTACATCGTCTTGTTAATGCTAGAAATAACCACGCCCATACACCTCACTTGGCAGTTATGAAAGTGGTGCCAGTGAGTCTTGCTTAAGTTCTTACATCAGTGTGAAGCAGAGCTGGGAATCTGACAGTAGCCAGGAACTCAGAATGGGTGGGTTTTGAGGTTTCCTACATTCAGGATGCCCATTGTTTCAGTGTGATTTCATGTACCTGAAACTGAGCTGTGAAGGAATCCCCGGCACCTTGAAATACACAGAGACTATGGAGACTGTTCTGTAGACCAGGCTGGCCTTGAACTCACAGAGATTTGCCTACCTCTGCCTTCGAGTGTTGGGATTAGAGGTGTGCTCCACCACCACCTGGCTAGACTGTTTTATTCTGTGGCAGACATGGCAGATAAGGGGAAATGTGCCAGCTAGGGTCACTTTCAGTCCACCAACCAGAGATGCAATCAGCCACTCTGACCTTTATGGCAAAGGTCATTTTGGCATGCTTCATTTTGTGGTCCTTTCATAGGTCCCATCCCCCGGTAATTTTCAGAGAAATTCTTGTGTTCCTAGAAAGGTGACAAGTCTCATATTGGCGAAAGTCAGGAAGCAGAAGATAGATTCACATCTGTTTGTGATAGTTGCTCCTTAATAATTATGTGACCAGAATAGTATGTGAGAGTAGTCAGCATTTCTGAGAGAGGGTGGGGCCACGCCCAGGGCATGGATCAATTGGTGAAAGGCCCAAGCCAGTTGGAATCACCAAGGATCTTAGCAACACAAATCTAACCCTTTCTATCAGTTCTGGCAGAATAGTTTCTACTTTAGGTAATGTGGATGTAATCCTCATTTATAATCTTCCACATACACAGAAATGTCTTTATTATTGTCTGTGATAAGTGGTAACACAGAGAGATCATGGTGCATCCAGCAGCTACAGGCAGATTCCAGAGACTGGATGAAAAGTTACAAAAAAATAGTTAGACAAGACCTGAAGCCCACAGTTTAGCCAAATGGAAACAAAATTCAAAGAATGAATCCCAACCGGTTTGGAATTTCTATAATGTATCTGCTACAAGCACCTGAAAATGGAAATGTGAAGACTTGGGTGGCAAATGAGTTTTGTGTGTAACTAGGTTCTGTTTGGTTTCTGTATGTGGAAATGATGTCTGGCACAGCACAGCACAGCACAGCACAGCACAGCACAGCACAGCACAGCACAGCACAGCTAGTAGACTGGGTCTCCCAGGAGTGCCATCTTGGCTAATGGAAGTCTCCTGCCATCACTGGGTATTTCTGGAGGAGTGACACCTTACCAGACTACAAGCCACTGTGTTTCTGAGAGCGCTTTCCTTAAAATGCTTGCCCAAGATAAAATCCTTAATCTTTTTCCTGTAAGCATATTCCACTTACATCTCTGATCCAAAGGATGTGACAATAGCTATCACTTCTCAATATTATAGACAGAGACAATCTAAGGAAGGAGACTCCAGCAAGGCGGGACGTAGAAGTGCCACACGTCCTGAAGGGACTGTGGGCATGGGTTGTTTTGTGCATGAAGAACAATTCCTACCTTCTTCTGAGGCCTTTCCTCTCCCGAGTTAGAGTCTTGCGTTCTTGACTAAGAGAACACGTTGGGCTGGAAGATGACCCAAGCCAGTCCAGTTCTAACCCTTCTACAAAAGTTCTTGTTGGAACCTGTCAAAAGACCTTGCCTATGTCTCTTGAATGTGTAATTATAAGTCTGGAAATATCCATGGCCATAAAACCAAGATCCTGAGGTGAGAGAAAGACGGAATTATCAGGTTCTCTGAATGTGAGTTCCCTGGCCAGGTCCACACCCACTTTGCTCAGATATTGGCAAGTAGATCAGAAAATTTTCCCCTTTCTTTCTTTAAACTAGATTTAGACTTCTATCACTTGTAGCCAAGAGCCCTAAGTGATACAAATTCGGGCAGGCCCAGAGAAATGTGGCCCTCTGTGATCTAACAATTGGAAAAATCATTTGGATAAGACATACATTAAATGGCATGCCTAGTACTCAGAACTGCCTAGTACTCATAGCAAGCCTTCTGCCTCACCTCCTGAGTGTTGGGATTACAGGCAAGAACCACTATGCCTGACTCCAGAGTAGTGTTAATATACCTTCTAATACATTTCTAATACCATTACTCACCAGTGTAAGGGCTTTATTGGTATTTTCAAAAGAATTTCTATGAGACATTAAGAAATGATTGCCCTCAAAAATCACTGCCCATTTCACCTTTAGAATACTGTCTTATTCCTGTGTTAATGCTTAGCTATACTTGATAGTGGTTGTTAACAAAATCAAACCAGGAGCCGGAGAGATGGCTCAGCAGTTAAGAGCATCTGGTGCTCCTCCAGAGGACCTGGCTTTGGTTCCTAACATCCACAAAACAGCTCACGGCTGAATACCTCCAGATCCAGGAGACCCAGATCCCTCCTCTGGCCTCTGTGGGTACCAAGCATGCATGTGGTTCACAGACACACTGGAAGCAAAATATCCACACACATAAAAACAAAAATTTTTAAGAAAAAGAAACAAAGGAAAATCAAGCCAGCAATTTAGGAAGTGTTGGTGTGGGCAAACGTTCCTGGGGGCCATTAAGTGGAGGATGAAGTGGACGGAAGTCACTCACTAAGCTCGCTTCTGCCCTGTGAGAATGTTAGAAGCGAAGTGGGTGCATCTCTCCATTTCTATTGACACTTCTTGTAAGTAAAGACAGAGTGAGGGAAAGTTTGACCCGAACTTACCCGGACAGCATCTGCCAGTTTGTCTTCCGCACAGCAAAGAGAGAAAGCCTGCTGTCTCTCAGCCACATTCACCCCAAGTCCAGTGACCTCTTAGTTCATTAAAGGGTCACCCACAGACAGGGGGGAAGGGGGCAGGGGGCACCTTTAGGGGAGAAATAATCATGTTCATAAATATGTCTCAAAACAGGGTCTCAAAAATTAGATCTTGATTTAATTTAATTGATGCACCAAAACACTAATTACATCTACTAGCCCACAATGCTGTGCTGCCCTAAAGGATAACGCTCCATTGCTCCCTTTAGTCGATGCTTGAGGACCTGTGGCCACTATCAGGTGGGTAGAGAGCAGTAGTCAAAGATGAGTGCGTACATAACTAGGACTATGCTGTCACCGAAGGGCAAGGAAATGACCCAGAAACCTGGTGTGCTGGAATCGCTTTACAAGAGGAAATCAGTTCCCGCCTGGTATGGCCATTGCTGCAGACCACCGTCTGGATACTGTTTGCACTCGATCATTGAGAGGAAGAGAGGAGTGGGGATGGGGGGAGGTGGAGGAGGGGATGTCCTGGGGAGATGAAAATGGGGAACTTCCTCTGTGAAGAGCTACATGAAGTCTGAGCTGCAGGCTACATATCATTAGTGAGCCTCGATTGTTTCTGGTGGAGACCCTTGTTGGATTCCACAGTTCTCCTCGTTATGACCATAATAGGCATTATGCTGAATTCAGAACAACCCTGGGAGTCTGGTATGTTTATTATCATCCCTGGAAACATTAAATCCCTTTTCTGAAGATGACTAGGGACGGTTAAGACTCCAAGCCCAGATGATCTGGGTCTGAAGCCCAGGGTAACTGTGCTATGCCACCCTCATCCCCTATCCCTGTGCTGGTGCTATTTCTATGCCCGCAAGCTGATTGAGAGGAGGTTGTTACCGGCAGAGGTAGGGTTGCTGCTTCCACAGTGAAGAAGGTCCTACTGGAGTATAAACCCTGGTGTGATAAGCCATGGGACAGCAGTGTGCTTCTCTCGCATTCGGTATTAACAAAACTGAACAACGGGCAAGGCAAAATATAAGACGACCCTATTCTGTTCCCAACATAAAATTCACCATCAGGCTGTGGCTTTGCTTCTCAGCACTGGGATTTCTGAAACCTGGGTCCCTAACCTCTGAATCACCACAGAAGGGGCTAGCTATGGGCTGTGTCTCCTTGGATGCCTGGGACCTTTGACCTATAGCTCCTTTAAGAGTCATTGAACTTATTGATTATAATCGCTGCAACGATGTTTCTTTTCTCATTTTAAAATTACTTATTACAACTAAGGATAAGATTTTATGGAGGTTGGGGTGGTGGCCATACTCTTGAGGATGAGATTTCCTCCTGCCTCCCTTTCTTTTACATAGTCTCCCCTCCCTCCNCTCCCTGTCTCTCCACACACCCCCTAGTGTCCATCTCTCTGTCTCTACCTCCCTCTGCCCCATCCTCTTCCCCTCCACCCTTTCCCTTCCCTCTCTCTGACAGGGTCTTACTTTATAGCCCAGTCTGGCTTTAAACATTGGCTCCGCCTGTCTCAACCTTCACAGTGCTGGAATTACAAGCATGTACCACACCATACCTGTCTCTCTTTTAAGCAGGGATCAAATCTCTGGCTTTCCGTATGTGAAACAGGCATATTGTACTACGCCTTGCAGGCATTCTTTAGACAAGCCAAGTGTGGTAATTTGAAATAAAATGGCCCCCAAAGGGAAAGGCACTTTTAAATAAGAGATGTGGCCTTGGAGGAAGTGTGTCACTGTGCAGGTGGGCTTTGAGGTCTCTTTTCTCAAGCTTCATCCAGTGTGACAGTCAGTCAACTTTCTGTTGCCTCTGAGTCAAGATGTAGGCCTCACAGTTCCAGCACCACAACTGCCTACACGCTGCCATGCTCTCTGCCACAATGACAATGGACTGAACCTCTGAAATTTTAAGTAAGTCACCTCAATTTAAATGTTTTCTTTATAAGAGTTGTTGTGGTCATGGTGTCTCTTTACAACAATTTAAATAAACAAACTAAGGAACCAAGAAAGGCTTGTCCTTGAGACTAAGCAATTTGTATATGATGTGTTTCCAAAGAGATAAATTGTAGCTGATTTCACATGTCTTATCAGGAAGACTGTGTTATATTGTGGCAAGAACACTGGGCTGGCTATTAGGAAGCCTGACTTTAGCCCTGACCTTCCTTTTCAGTATGTCTGGGAAGTCACTTTGCCTATATTGACATCTGCAAATGAGGAAGTCTGGAAAAGTAACTGTGCTAAACACGCTTCTGCAAACCCTGAGAGATTCATGGGACTATCTTGGGTCTGTCTTAGGGGACAGCATGGTAGAGGAAGACATATTTGTCTAAACTAAGCAGGGTTAGTCCCCATCCCTACTGTAACAAGAATAAATGTTCTGGTTGAACTCTTTTTAGCTGTATCCAGGTTTTTTTTAAGATAGGGTTTCTCTATGTAACAGCCCTGACTGTCCTGGAACTCCCTCTGTAAAACTGGCTGGCCTCAAACTCACAGAGATCTGCCTCCTAACTGGTTCAATACCATACATACAAAACACACAAAGCAGGCCTGTTTCCCATGTGAATACATTGTGTTGACCCTCTTCCATCACTGCTACAGCTCATGAAAGATGCACATATTTTCACAGCTTCTGCATTGGGCAAGCTGTCTCGGTAAGAGAGACTGCATAGGGCAGCTCTGAACTCAGATTGGCCTTGCCACAGCTGGGCAGCCAGAAACCATTATCCATGCAAAGCACAGGTTGTCCATCCACTTAGAGATATCTGTATTATCCTAGGCCATTTCCTATGCTGCCCTAGCCATCCTTGTGAGAGTGATATTGTACTTGGCTGTCTCCTGGACAAGTTGTATGAATCTGTGTGTCAACTGTGGCTCTTCATTGTTTTTGTTTGTTTGTTTGTTTGGTTGGTTGGTTGGTTGGTTAGTTGGTTCTTCTAACCCAAGACCAATGACTTAAGGAGCTTCTGAGAATGCCCAGGCTGCTACTGACTCTGGGGGCAGCTCAGCATCCTTAGAAGCTATTGGCAGGGCCTTGTGGTTTAGAGCAAAAGACATCCTGGAAACACGATCTCAACTGGCATTATTTTTAAGATGCTTTGTACTTTCTTAAGCATCAAACCTATTTTCCCCCAAACAGATGATGTTTCCACTTATAAAACAGATCAAAGAAGAGAAGCCATAGGATAATTCTACCAAATTTCACTTTCTCGCACTATGCTATGGGCTTCTCTTTCCTGGATCTTTGGGTTTCTGTCCTACTGGTGACATTACTAAATCCCATTTCTAAGGAGCACACAGGTTGGCTCTAGCCATCTTTCTGTAGTGACCTGCCTTTTTTATTTTTTTTTTTAAACAAGTGTGCCTGGTATTATGAGAGGCCTTTGCAACCAACCTTTTCGGTCTTCTTTGCTTATGCAGGAACAAATGACTAAAACCCAATTGCATGCTCTGAAGGTGCAGTGTGTGGCCCCGTTGACTTTCTCTCTCCTGGACAGAAAATGTGAACTGTGCATAGTAACACCAAATTAGCTAGAAATACCAAGTTCAACAAAATGCTTTGCATTTTCAAAAAAAATTGATGCAAGATCCATGGTATAATCTCTAGTGTCCAACAACTGTAAGTTATACAAATTATGATGTTAAACATTAATAGAGGATACCAATAAAATTCTGAATTTTGGTTACAGGAAGCCATTGAGAATGAATTCTACAACTATCATATTGAGAGAAGCCAAATACAAGGAACACAGATTATTTAACTGTATAATTAAGATGTATAAAAAAAATCCTCAAAACTGAAAAACTGACGTAGAAACCACAGAACTCTGAGAAATGGTTACCTTTTGAAAGAAATCAGCAGAAGAACTGCCGTGGCTTGTTTAGGGCCTATAATGTTCTTTATTTAGGTCACGTAGGTATAAACATTTTGTAAAAGTTCATTGAGCTCCACCATTTGCATATTTATC
Source organism: Bramus lutescens (assembly GCA_001685075.1). Lineage (NCBI taxonomy): Eukaryota > Metazoa > Chordata > Mammalia > Rodentia > Cricetidae > Bramus > Bramus lutescens. The sequence continues at coordinate 77,838 of LOEQ01001518.1, read as the reverse complement.
ATTTCTGTATCTATATTTTTTCTTAAACTGTAAAAGCTTATGCCCAAATGTCTAACTCACTAGATATTACTCACAAAACTTACTTCTGGGTTATACAATGTGTATCAAATAAGAAATTAAAATCGATGGTGATGGCGCATACCTTTAATCCCAGCTCTTGGGAGGCAGAGGCAGGTGGATCTCTTGAGTTCAAGGTCAGCTTGGTCTACAGAGTGAGTTTTAGGACAGCCAGGGCTACACAGAGAAACCCTGTCTCCAAAAAATGCCAAAAAAAAGAAAAAAGAAATTAAATTCACCATTCTTAACTTGAACAAATCTAAGGCAGTATCTAATTCAGTACAAAATATTTTTCTGAGACCAGAAAACCAAGTACAATGATAGATAGACTCTAAATCACGTAACGTATAATTGGATGAACCATGATTAGGCGTCATATATTTTATCTGTGTTAACAAAGGTATTTTAAATAAGCTTCTTAGGCTAGATGTCAGTTAACTCTGAAGTGTACTTTTTACGAGTAACAAAGGGTTTGTAAAATAAATAGAGTGAACAATGCAGGCAGTGTTTGCACAGAGACCATCTGATGATAGGACCCTGAAAGATAAAATCCCTCCAAGACCATCCATGAAATGGCAATCTGGTTTGTTTTCTGAGAATTCTGGCAAAATTACTCATGACTAGGGATCTTCCCAGGCTGTATTTGAGAAAGTCTTTAAGGAGGACTGTACGTCTGATGGTGATGTGACCACTGACAATGATACCGTCTTTTGAATAGAATGCTAGCTGCCTAATTTGCTCAGTTTCCTAACTGCTAAAGTACCACAACTGGAGTGTCTAAAATAGATGTACTGCTTCAAGATGAGAAGTCAGAAGTCAAGATGAGCCTCCCTGGGCTAAACTTTCCCACCGCGTTTCTTGGCTGGTAACTCTCTCTTCTCACCTTCAATCAATGTATAATAATTTGCCCCTCTCTCTCTGCTATTTAAAGGATTCTCATGATTACAATAGATCTACCCACATAATCCATGATCACTGATTACCAGCCCTTGTTCTACTGGCAACCATAAATTCCTCCCTTGCCCTCTTACTTAATCTGTTCAGAGGCTTCGGGGTTTAGACTGTGGACATCTTTAGAGGTGTATTTCCTCTATTTACTACAGAGAGAGTTGCATTTGAGTGTTTTTAAAGTATGTTTACCTAAATTTTCTGTGTTAAGCCTCAAGACAATGCTTTAATTAGCATGAAGTTGTGTTTTTCTAGGTGGGGATAACCGTTTAGCGGGGACTGGGGATTAAGTATAAGGAGAATCCGATTACCTCTATTTCCCTAGCTGGTGAAGGAAGAGTTGGGAAGAGTGGTCAGAGTCTCAGTCCCCTGCCTGTGTCCTCACTCAGAGGAAAACTTTATTCTAAACCCAGACCCTCCTGTGGCTAAGCTAGATGGGCAATGTGAGAATTCAAGTGGTTTTTATTTTGAAGGTTAAAGCATTCAAGATAGGAAAATTGGCAGGTGGTAGATGCTAATTGCTACTCTGTGGAGCAGTGTTTGCAAAGCCCTCCAGGTCTCAGTCAGGCGTCACAATTGCTCTGCCTTGCTCTCTCCCCTATGCTCGCCCCTCAGCCTAGCTGCTATTCTCATCACAAAGAAGTATTTCTCTCACTCTAGGATGCTTCCGGCCTTTAAAATTTGTTCCAGAGCAGGATTGGGTGGGGTGTGGGTCTCCAGAGCAGTGATAAAATAAAGTTAAATCCTTGAATCACTGACTGTGTGGGCATGTTTTGAAGGAACAGTCCTCAAGGCTGCGGCCTAGGCAGAAGGCCCTTACCACCAGCATCCAACACCTTTGCCAGGAGTCAGCTCCTCTGCCTGCTCATTCCCTAATCCTCTTGAAACTGGGGAGATTTTGGATTTCATTGACTGCAGTCCAAGAAGCCTAAGATCTCTGCTTTGTCAGGACTAAGTAGAAAGGGATGTTCCTGTCCCTCCCCTTAGCCAGGGTCTAGTCACTGTCTGAGATGCTTCCAGCAGGACCCATTTCTACTACCATCATAAACACATGTGTAACACACACACACACACACACACACACACGTGCATTGAAGCACCACCTCTGTTATGATTCTCAAGTATAGGGAACTCTAGTGTAATGGGAAATTCCAGGCTAGTTTTAAAAGTGTGACCAGGAAGTAAAGGCATTTTGCTAGATGCAGACCTGGTTCTATTTATTAAGTCCCAATAAGTTTTCTGGGTTTCCACACAGTGACCATATCCCTCCATGTTCATAAGAAGAGTAAATCTGGAGTCTGAGTTTCCTCTAGGCCAATGGTTCTCAACGTTCCTGACGCTGCAACCCTTTCATAGAGTTCCTCATGTTGTCACGACCCCGACCATAAATTACTTCCATTGCTACTTCATAACCGTAATTTCACTACTGTTGTGAATCATGATGTAAATACTTTTGGAGGCAGAGGTTTGCCCAAGAGGATGCAACTTACAGGTGGAGAGCCACTGTTATAGATCAATCCATAGGCAGAGAGTTGTAAACAGAGACTGCTATTTCATTCCAAGATGCCCAGACCCAAAAAATCACACAGAAATTATATTAATTACAACACTGTTTGATTAACCCATTTCTATTCATCTGTTTATTGCCATGAGGCTGTGGCTTACCGGAAAGGTTCCAGATCCTTCTCCTTTGGCAGCTACATGGCGTCTCCCTAACTCCNTATATGGATTTCTCCTCTGACTTTATTCTGCTAAGCCATTTATTAACCAATGGTAATAAAACATGTTCACAGCATACAGAGGGGAACCCCACATCAGACACTCTCTGCTCATAAACCTACTGCGTACCTGATGTTCATGTGTTTCAGTGGGATGTGGAGCAGGTGGATGTTGATGCAAAACTGAGACCCTCCCTTATTTTACTTCAAGACTCTGTGAGTCTGAAATAGTTTCCACCCCAATAGTTGTTTCCCCAATAAAAAGTAAGAAACAATGATGCAACGGCAACATAAGTTGCTCAGGAAACATTCAAGGAAAAAATGACATGGAGGCCTTGTTAACACTGCATGAAGCATGTTCATGTGTGTTAGGCACTTCACGCAGATGTCATCACTATGAACCCCCGGGGTCACAGCTGGGTAAAGCAAAGCAAGGCTCGTACTCCCAGGGAGCTGCCACACTTGTGCGATAATACAGTAAACTGGCTGAGGGAACAAATTGCAATCTTGCTCATAGAAATGAGCATCCTATTGACTGCTCCTGAGCTGGACTCTGCCCGTAGTGCATGAAGTCGCACATAGCCCTACAAGGCAAGCACAGGATGGGCACTGAGGCTTACCAAGCCCCCGGGTTGGTGGATGAGAGTCATGTTTGAGTTTCGCAGCCTGGCTTTGTTGGAAAGCACGGCCCCTGCCGTCTGTGAGAAGTAAGGGCTGCTACGTGACAGTGAGTGCCAGCTGCTGTCACCATCCTCATGTGGGCCTGAGGAAAGGAGGGACATCATAGGAGCATCTGGACCCCTCGCAGGCCACGGAAGGGACGTTCTGTGCCAGCCACCTTCCAGCTGAAAGCACGACAGCAAACGCAAGCTGTTTGTACTTTCTAATTGGCTGTAAGTAGTGAAACCGTGATGAAAATAGTTGTCTCCGTGTTTTGAAGTTTGAGTGTTGAGTAATATTTCTCCTGTAATAAATCTAGTTAATGCTTATTTATGAAATAACTAAAGTTCAAGTAATACATGCTGATGTTGCTGAAGTTTGTGGATTTGTTACCAAAAATAAAGACCAAATGATTTAATTTTGTTGTGGAACTAATTGGCTGTTTGAAAGAAGGAAGAGGGCTGGAGAGTAAACTCAGTGAGAAGCACTTTGCTAGCATATCTGAGGCCTTGGATTTGATCCCTAGCATAACAAAAAATAAAATAAACAAATGCAATTTAATGTTGAAATTTTATCACAGGAGATAGAAATTGTTACTAATACATAATGGGCTTAAATTGTATTTAATTCTGTTGATTATCATTTAAAGAAAAATGAAGTGTCAATATTTCCAAACATTATTAATTGATGACTTGATTTATAGATAGTAGATATCCAATTATTTCAGATTGACATCATTCAATTTTGATAAACTTGAGCATTCTATTTCTTTCTGATTTTTTAATAAACTTGTAAGATTATTATAGGAAAATATCAAAATTCCTGCTGACGCATGTTCTCCCATGAGCCACCATGTCCAGACAGTTCGTTGGCCACAAGGATTCATTTGATTCCACAGAATCAAGAGGCATTTCTTGTTCCCAACCCAGATCCTGTCTAGTCAGAAACTCAACCTCACCAGGCCTCTCTGGGGCCCGGGTCACAGCGTAGATCTCCCGTCAGATTGCGCATCTCAGGAAGCAAGCTTCTGGAGGCAGGCCGCGGCAAGGCCAAGTTATTTGGGAACACTAGTCACTATGTTTATTTTTACAAGCCAGATGACAGTGCACACTGGAGTCTTTCCTTGAAATAAATGGAATTTAGTAGGAGAAAGGGAAGGTTCAGGGTCACAGAAGAAGCCATAAGGATATTTTATAGATAGGAAGTTTCATTTTTATCTTGTATGCTGATTTGGGGGGGACAAAATAGCTGAGCTTCTCTGTGTACAGAATGAAGTGGGAGAGCTTCTGTACAGCGAACAGTGAAGCCCTTAAGCCAGGGCTCAGGACCCTGGCCCTGCTGTTGTGGACAGAGTGATAACCAGGGCATGAGGATGGAGTAGCTGCCTACCATGACTCTGTCACAGTCCTATGGAGCCCATAAAACTCCCTTGACAAATGCTGGGTAGCTAGATACGAGAGCGTGGGGTGAAACACAAGGGCTAACTAATGCTCTGAATGACCCTGTGCAGAGGAAAGGACGAAGTGTCTTACCAAAATAGGCCATGAAGCTGTCACTCGAAGCCAGCACGTATTCACTGAGCACCTACTTTGAGCCGGCCACCTTTTGAGGAACCGAGGGAGCAAGAGTGCAAGGAACAGGCCAAAGTCTTAGTCTGTTCCTTAGAAGGAGAAGCTGACGGTTCTGGAGAGAGACCACAGCTGAGAAGAAACAGAACGAGAGGGAAGAGAATGACAGCGTGGACTGCAGCTGCTCTGCAGGAGTTGATAGAGAAGATGCCACTGGGCAAAGCTTGAGTGAGGTGAGAGAGTGAATCATGGGGCTGTCCAAGAGAGAAAGCACATCAAAGGGGCCGCCAATGGGAAGGTGTGTCAGCAGAAGCAAGCTTGATACCTACCATGGGCCTGCTGCTGTCCTAGGAACTGAGGATGCAGGAATGAGAAAAACAGATCAAGGAATCTTGGGAATAGACTAGGAAAAGCTTCAAGGTCAACTGACATCTCCTGAGAAGCCCTGCAGGTGTATTGACTCCAGAGTTTCCCATCAGTGGTGAAGAGCTTGAACCTGCCGGTAACCACTGCCCTTCCTCTGGCAGCATGGGAGACCCGGGGTAGGACTGGGTTAGGTTTGTAGAGCACGGGTCTCCGGGTGGGTAGCAGGGCCCAACCTCCAAGGTTCTCCTGTTTGTTTTAATAACTCTACTTAGCGGTGTGGAAGGTCTGGAATCGGATCTGTTTGCTCTATTTTTACATTTCAGACGGTTAAGGGAAACCAAATCTATATTCCTGTCAATGTGAAGCACAGAAGGAAAATAAACTCCAACTCTTGGTGTAGACAGTGGAAGAGTGGAGCAAGAATCAAGCTCCTTTATACCGACTCCCTTCTTTCCGCACAGAAGCCCCTCATAGTCTCGCAGGCTTTCTTTGGCTGGCTGTGTCCTGTGGGGAAGGTGAGGAAGCCCAGAACACCGTTGCTGGAGCTCATAACTCTACTTTCATCCACTTGTCTTTTATTATGTGTCCAGTGAATGCTAGCATTGTGTTGCTTGTAGAAGATCTATGACAAGGGCATCCATAGAGGTGTGTAACGGTCAGGTTAGGAAAGGCTTCCTAAAAAGTGTGGTGTAGATCTCAAATCCAAGAAATTAGGTTTCATTCTCTTAATAACAAAATAGCTTGCTCATTATTCTGCTGAATTTACCCCGGAGGGCGAACCTGTCACACCTGTTTGCTGTCAAAATCTGCCCTATGCATTGTGGGATCTCTCGAAGTGGCTCTTCTACATACTAGATGCTGGTAAAGTCTGTCCTCAGTTTCAACAATCAAAAATATCTCCATACCTTCCCAGGTGCCCCATGTGGTACAGAGTCACCCCTGCTGAGAATTAGTGGTCCAGAAAAAGAAGTCCCTGCCAGGCCTGGTGCCCCATACAAGCCCCAGGTCTCCAAGAACGAAACTCTCCTCATGAACAGCTGGTCTCATTTTCAGCTGAAGCTTGAACGATGAAAAAAACAGACTTATAGAAGAGCAGGAAGATGTTACCTTGGCACTGGAAAAGAGTTTCCCACTTTCAAAGTAAGAGAGAACCTGGGACACCTCAGCACAACTGTCCTGGGCATCCTCAGCTGCAGAGGCACAGGCGATGCTAAACCTCACTGACCTGCTTATCAAAAGAAAACGTACAACTCTACCAGAAACCCACATGGGAAAGTGTCACTGTGTTCTACAGACAAGGAAGCTGAACTTGCTAGGCAACATGGCTGTCAAACCACATTTACCACTCCTCAGTGCCAGAGCTGGCCCTTGGGAGCTAGGACCCAACAGCCCTTGCAAACTGCGGTGTGTACACCACTGCACATTAGAAATGTGTAGATCTGGGTGTAGTGACCTATGTGTGTATTCTCAGCACTCAGGAGAGCTTTTCACTTGAGCCCCATGGGTCAGTGTAACCACAGAGCTAACCCTTTCTGTTTGGATAACATTTCCTTTGGAAAGCCTCTTCCTTCAAGGTCACAAAGCCTCCTCTATATGATCTGGCTTTCTGGCTTTGTCCATGACACATGGGATAGCCTATTCCGTGGGGCCAAGGACTGTTCATATGGGCGATAGGAACTTAAAATTCAAATGTTGGTGGAATGGATGGATGAGTACGTGAGCAAGTGCAGGAGAGTCAGACGATAAACATCCACAGAAGCTAAGGCAGCTGCCTTATCCCCGACTAAGTCAACTAGGCCTGTTCGTCTCTCCATGTTGTCTGTCCTAACTAGATTTTATGGATAAAAAACCCTGTAATATGGGAAAGGAGACCATGAGAGGCAAGTATTTCCTTATCCACGTGATGAGCAGTCTGAAAGTCAAAGACAGACAGCACCTGTTGAAGGTCACACAGCCTGTTCAGTGTAGAACTGGGCTTAGAATCCAGGTCTAAATCTGAACCCTAGGGGCAGCAGCTAGGGACTATCTGAGTTAGGATTTGAGCATGCGTTCTCTAGTCCCCATTCTCATCCTTCTTGCTCTTTGTCTCAAAAAGGGAGGCTGAGAGGATTGTTTTTGTTTTCAATTTAAGTTATCTTAATGGGAAACAACAGTCTGCTGTCCAGAGAGTGAGGCTTTGGTTGCTCTCATGCTGTGGATGAGAAACCACTGAGTAGGGAGTTTGTGACTTCTCACGAGCTCTTCGGCAGACCCCTTGTCTTGGAAGCAGAATGCAGGGATTTGAGAGATGTTAGCAGGGCCGTTAGTAGACAGGAATAAAGGAACTTGATAGAAGTCTGTAAAGACCTCAGCTTAAAACCAGTTAAAACAACAACAAAAGCCCAAATACTTTCACACCATATCCTTGTGAATTTGTATCATTTATTCTACTAAATCTTTTCTTCCAAACTGGCTAGTAAGATACTTATAGGAAGGCTTGAAGGGACGATAATGCCATTTCGAAAGTTGGTCCTAATCCTTGTCTCCTGCTGCGAACCATCCTCTGGCGTCAGCCTCTGATGTTCTCTGGAGGTTTCTCCAGCAATCTTCTTGTGTTTGTATTCTTACAAGAGAATGGGTTGTTTTTAGGAACCAGGCATGTATACTTTACAGGTGGAAAAGTCCATTCAATTATGGTTTTGTTAGTGCTGCCATCTGGCAGGACTGGAGGAAGCTTCCATTTCTGCAGGGATAATAGCTGTTATATCCAAGATGCATCCGAGCTGGACAGCACTGCCTGTATTCCAGCCGCTCTCCTGAAGATAGCATTTCCTAAACCTGAGGTTATCATGAGCAACTCACTGCCAACTCATGGGTTAACTCTGCTTCCCTGGATTCTTATTCCTGTATCTGAATTAATTCAAAGGCATATATGATGATCTTCCTACAACTCCCAAGAACACTTTGGGGCATGGGTGCTCAAACAGCTAACCAGAGCTTCTGGTCCATCACAAAGCCTGCAATACAGTTCATGGGCCCGAATGCTTGGCACACAATCTTTTGACCACAGAGATGCTGTGGTGAGGCCAGGAGTGGGCTTTGAGAAGGCAACCCAGGGCAAGCCAGTTCACATTTCCTCATCTTTATCTGTGGAACCTTGAACAAACAAGGTGCCACATAGAGGGGAACATGGAATTGAATTCTTTGAATCCATGAATAGAAACCCCATGGAATAAAAACATATGATTATAGGTAACACAATCACCCTGTGTTTTTCTCTCTTGCTGCCATGTGTTAGATCTGGGAGCACTTTGGACAAGTTACAAACCAGTCACATGTGTTGACTTTTAAAACTTGTTTACAGTGGTTTATCCAAAGCTCATCAATGAAACATCTTTATAGTTCTAAAACCAGGTCAGATCCACAGCCACAGAGCTGGAGACTGTTGACTCTCATCATGTACCATCCTAGTCCCTACCCCTGCCCCCAGAGCTTGGGCTCCACTGCCCCACACAGAATGTCCTGTGTGACCAGAACCTGGGAGCCTGGCAATGGGACAGAGGGGCTGTACCACACCGTGGCTCCTCTGAGATTGTAAATTGTTTTTTTAAAAATTTACAAAAAATGTCATTTCCAAGTGAACTGATCTGTATGGAGTAGCTAGCTTTGAGTGAGCACCTTTTCTAAGGGCCATCATAAATGCTATGTGATGAGTTTATCAAATTCTCAAAATAACCTGAGAGGCAGGACAAGCGGCATCACCAACGATGCCCAGAAAGAAAGGGAAAGAAAGAGTCAATTGTCCAAGTCGTAAGGCTAGCGAGTGGCATCGCTGGGATCCTTGCCTCAGCCTCTGTCATAAATATCAGAGACCAGGAAGCTGATAGCTACAGGAATTTATAGTCCACCAGAGAAAGCTGTGTGCTGGCAATTGGGCACTAAAATTCCCCTGGTTGCCAGGTGTGGTGGTTTCTATTCAGTTATGGATAGACTTTATAAATGCCACCCTGGATACCTCCCCTGTACTTCTCAGACAGGCTTTCTCTGTGATCATGTATGACTGCCTCCCTATTTTAACTGACTTCATCTCACTTGTGTATTTGGGCAAGCTCATCCACCCCTATCCTGTCCGGCCACCCCAGATTCTTCCTGAACTTCAGGCCTGCCTTTTGGCTCCCCCACTGGGATTGTACCACGGTCAGCCAGCCAGTCTCACTCATCCCACCTGACCAGGTTGCCCTCATTACACAAACAGTGGCCAGCACATAATAGGCCTGTAATGGATGGCTAATAACACATAAAAACACAAAACTTAATGAGGTATCTGCTACACCGTATGGGTCTCACCTTCCAGGTCATCCTTCCCTGAGCTGTCATCTTCCACCTCCCTGAACGCCCCACACGTGCTTTTCCTTCAGGCCGCACAGAGCTTTGCATTTGTCTTTGTTCTGGTGCTCTTTGTTTTCTTTTCCTGTCATAATACTACTCATGCCAGGATCTTCTCAATAACCTATGTGCTTTAGAAATGCGGATCATGCTTTCTTCACCCATGCCCAACAAATAGTCTGGCATTAGGACTTCCACACACAAAGGCCGAGAGAGAGAGAGAGAGAGAGTTCATAGCTGTCAAAATAAAAAAGAACTGTGTGGTCTGCTTTCACATAAACATTGCTGCTTTCCCGAAGCATGCAGAGGAAGCAGGATGCGGCCTCCTATGTCCCATTTGACTGGGAAAGGTCACTTCTTTGATTGAGAGATTCTGAACATGATGACCAATCAACCCACGATCATGACCTGGCAAACGCAGATGAGAAAGGGATTAGAGGGCACTTGTGTTTGATCATCACACACAACTGTGATTTGGTACCCTACATGTGTGTCACAGTCACTCACCCAATGTCCATGTTACTTCAGGGACCATACATGCAGCTCCTGGGAGTCACTCACTTGTGCCAGAACAGACCAAGACACCACACTTTCAGGGATGCTCCAGGATGCCACTTCCAAAAGAAATAAGGACAGAGCTTGTAAGATCCATGGACCTTGGGACCTGACAGAACTGGTTTACACAAAAGCAGCTTCAACATCGACCAGCCAGCCCTCTCCATCTGTAAAGATAGCACTCTTCCTCATGGAACACGTAGGTTAAAAGGAGAACTTTATCGGTGCTTGGCCTGACTCCTGGTATAGGTGGATTAACCCAGTTTCTCCTTGTGTCCCTAAATTATGCCTCTGCCTTTACTTATTCCCCAGTGAGCTGGGGGCTGGGATGATAGGCACTCACCTGGAGGAGAGATAAAATGCTAAACAGTAGCTGAAGGTGGGAAACATGAGCTGCTTTTTGCACACTGTCGTTTAGGCAGCTCCATGACTGACAGTTGGGTCACTGAGATTAGACCATCATTATCCTGCGGCCTAATGCCAGCTGTTAGACCGTCAACACTCATGTGATACTATCTGTGTGAAATGTTGAGACACAGAAGCTTAAAGGCTTAGCTTTGGGGGAGCAAGCCATTGCCGCAGGGGTGGCTAATGGAAGGGCATTTACTCTGAAGGACGCAAAGGTGTCATGGCAGGTGTGAGCAGATGTCCTGACAGAGTGCCCTGTCACGCCCCTAAACAAAGGACAGCGGAGATCCGCTTAAGTGGTCTCACTGCTCTGTTATAGGGCCGGGGTGTTGACAGAAATTGTTTAGGAAGGCATTAACGGAACTGACATATTGCCTTTTCTGATCAACGCAATTCAAATAGTCACCAGCTACCTTTTAGTACCACTGAGAAATGGTGAATGATGGCATTATAGAGCCATCCAGGTGAACATCTTCCCCTTGTCTCACCTCCTCTATCCACAGAAAAGAAAATCAAGGCTCAGGACATTACAGGGTATGTGGCAAGTTTCCCATCAGCTGTAGTATCCAGTTAAAACTAGAATTGCTTGCCTCTTCTATTGTTGTAGGAAGGGTAAGTTAGGCTAACATAAAATGGTTAGGACTTCTTTAAGTAACTGTAAACAGCTGGTGTACATTCACATTTGGTACCTTGTTCTACCACTTAATTAAAAGACTCTGGACATATTCTTAAAATTCATATATAGGTCTCAGTTTGCTCATCTGTGTAAGGGGGCAGCTAGAACTCGCCTCTTTGCTTTGTCATGAAAACTAAATGAGTGTTCAACGGTCGGCCACCCTCTCCCTGCTCTCTACCTTGGCTCCCAAGGTTGGCCGCAGGGCCGTATTGTGAGGACCTGAGTGTGGACTTGGTGAGTTTGCTGCATTTCTTCCTGACTCTAAGTTGTGATGATTCACCTTGATTATCAACCTGGTTGGTTTGAGAAGCACCTAGTAAATTAATAAAGTATATTTCTGGATGAGTCTGTATGGGTGTTTCCAGGAAGAATTAGCCGAGGCAGAAGACAGATCTCAAATATGAGTGGCACTAAGCCCTGGGCTGGAGTCTCATGGGATAGCAGGAGGAAAGGAGAGAGCCAGCCAGGGAAGACAATGGAAGCGGAGATACTTCCTGGTCACTGTAATCTGAGTGGCTGTCCTCCACCACACCCTGCCCACTGTGGTAGACTGACACCTCTGAACCCAAGAGAAAAAAAAACAAAACTTCTTCCTTTTGATGATGTGAAAGAAAATGGCCCCCAAAGGGAGTGACATAATTAGGAGGTGTGGCCTTGTTGGAGTAGGTGTGTCTGGCCTCATTGAAGGAAGTGTGTCACTGGAGCCAGGCTTTGAGGGTCTCCTATGCGCAAGCTACACCCAGTGTCCCAGTTCCCTTCCTGTTGCCTGTGTGGATCAAGATGTAGAACTCAGCTACCTTTCTAGTACCATGTCTGCCTACATACTACCATGTCCCCCACCATCCTAATGGACTAAACCTCTGAAACTGTAAGCTAAGCTACCTAAATTAAATTTTCCTTTTACAAGAGTTGCTGTGGTCATGGTGTCTCTTTACAGCAGCTGAAACCCTAAGACACCCCCTTCAAGACGTTTTCTCAAGTATTTTGTCAAAGCAACATAAAAAAATGCTAACATAAAAGTAGTAATATCTGCCTGTGTGACACTTGTGTGGTGTAAATAGCATATCTAGAGAATGCTTAGGGCATACATATGTACCAGTTAGTGGTCAACATAATTACGGATTCCAGAAGGATAATAAGGCCTCTGAAAGCATTAAAATGTAGCGTTAGGAATCATTGTTCTTCTTTCACTCAACACCTATCTCATGAGGCCTTACTTTATTCCAGACACAGTTTGGCCCAGGGGACACAGATTTACAGCATGCTGAGCCGAGGGACTGCTTCTCATGAGCTCCCAATCATGGAGGAAACGAGCCCATCCATTTCACTGTGCTTTCAAGTAACCCGCACTCCCCTGCAGGACCCCCACTTCCAGCTGTGGGGTGACTGTGTTTCATATCCCCTCAGATCAAAAGGTCTCTCTGGGAACAGTGATGCTGAGCAGCATACTGGCTGTTTCCAGCTTGCGAGGATGCAGCAGTGGCCTTGAGTCACAACTTTTAAGGGTGGGATCCGCACGTGGTAGACATAAAGGAAGCTTCCAGACGGGCAGCTTTACTGCTCGAGCTCTTTAAATTGCCAGGCTACATTTTTAGGGAAGCCACATGAAAGAAGGCCACTTTGAAAATGAGCATTACCTCAAAAAAGAATACAAAAGCAGTATGGTGTGCTGCAGACTCGTCCTCCACGCTTTTACTGATGTTGTGGTATCATTTTGTCCAAGACGTGACTGAACCTCTCCGACTGAAAAGCTTTCACACATGTCCTCTCTTGCCGGGGATGATATCCAGCAAGTGAGCACAGTCGTGTATGCACATACACATGCACACATCATATACACATATACCATACACACATACATTCATGCACATATGCGCTTACAGTTAAAGGACATTTTAAAGATCTAAGCTACCCTTCTCTGTGGCCTCAGTAAGTCTGTGTCAGATGAAGAATCACTGGCTGGACTCAGGATATGGCCTCTGGCCTCTACTCTGCCATCACTGAGATGAAATTTCCAGGTTCTCCTCGCTCAGGGAAAATCCTGGCCTATGAGGGAGTTTCCTGTGCTATGTTTTGGGTATCTAGATTCCAGACTATAGGCTTTAACAGAATCCCTCTCTAGTTGTTCCAATATTTCATATCTTTTTTTCTCTCTGGAAAGATGATATGCTCCCTGGAGGTAGATGCTGAGCCAAGCCATGTTTTGACTCTTCCTCTGAGGTGTAGAATAGGTGTAAGTGTGTCTTTGTTGTAGGCCTTAAGAACCAACATAGTCAGCAATGGCTCTGTGGATCAGTGCATCATAGTTATCATCTGCTAACTCATCCTGAGGGACGTAACGGGCAAGAGACTAAAGATTCAATTACTAGGAAACTGGGAGAAGGAGAAAGTGTCTCGGCACCTCTGGTGTGGAGCCCCCACCTTGCCAACCGAGAACTGCTTATTAAGTAGAGGCAAGAGACTAGAGATTCAATTACGAGGAAACTGGGAGAAGGAGAAAATGTCTCAGCACCTTTGGCATGGAGCCCCCACCTTGCCAACCGAGAGCTGCTTATTAAGGTTCCTTGATCTTTTCCACTGCCTGTTCCTCATCCTTAAAATTACTGTTTAGCATGATCCTAAGACTCAATGAGATAATACTTGGAAATGCTGTGTATACAAAAAGCTAGTCACAGCATTATCTCCTACTTCAGCTTTGGATTTGATTTTGGTTAGGGGGAAATGGAGGATTATTTTCTTCTCTCAAACCAACAAAGGATAGGAGAAAAGGATAGAAATCACATTTTCCAAAACCACTTAGGATTATGGAAGAATTTAGATTTCTTGGTGTTTGCCCTTTTCTCAGAGCAGCCTGCCCATGGTGGGCCATACACCAGATGAGTCTGTTATAATCATGTGGGTTTTGCTTGCCACACACAAAAGATCCTATGATATAAACAGTGTGGAGCCAAGTAAATCACTGATGAGCAACTTAGACTTAGCGTTTGGAAATGCCCCGGTGTCCCCCATCAGGTAAGTAGTGCCTTTTCCCTTGTCTGCCGTCTGTCCTCAGTGCCACATTAGCTGTCCTGGGCTCCTAGTTCAGGTACTCCCTCCCAAGTTATTTCCATCGTAAACACAGACTCAACCTGCTTTCTAGACAGGGGCATCGCTTACCAGAATTTTTTTTCCTCCATAAAAATCACTAAAGCAGTCAAGCTAAAATTCCACCACACTTATATAACTTCCGTGTTCCATAAGAAATGTGATTGCTTCTCAGGGCACAACAGAGTGGTTAGAATAGATGGAGCCGATGCTCACCCTCACTTGGGTCCTCACCAGGTCAGGGGAAATTGGGAAACCCTTTTGAACTTTGGTGGTTCACACTTAGCAGTAGGTCACTGGCAGGGTTGTGGGTAGGAGCGAACCGGGTAGGGTGCTTGAAGTCCTACTCCCCTTGCCACTCACTGATGGGAGCTGTGGGTGTGGAACCTGCAGGCCAACGTGGACTGGATTTGACAGTGATAATGAAACACTTCTTCTGGCCCTAACCAGCATTGCTTTGATGGGCCATGGTAACCGAGGACTTAAGAAAAGCATAGCTGGCTCCCTGGGGTCGCTATGGCACTGCTGGTGTCTTTCCTTGCAAAGACATTTCACCTAAAGGATTTTTTTCAGGCATGTCCCTGACCCCACTTAGCTTCCAGGTGGAACACTGTCTGAGCCGGGTGGGAATGTTGGCATTTATTGCTTCTTCACTGAGGGGATGTAGCCTTCTTTATTGCTTCTCCCAGCCCATTCCCCTTTGGCAGAACTTTTCTATGAGGCGGTGGAAGGAAAGGTGAGTCATAGGCCTGTAGTAAGTTTTTCATTCTTACTGAGTCTGAGCGCTGCTTGAGAGTGGCTGGGTAGGGTGCTGAAGCACACAATCCCAGAGACACTTAGATCCACGGAGTGTACGAGAAGCCCTGTGAGAAGCATAATAGCATCCTGATTCTGGAAAGAAAGAAATGAATGCCTGAAATAGCTAAGCAATTACTTAAGACTGCATGATCAAGTCAGGCCAGAGTGAAGGCTTGGTAGCTAGGACTCATTTTTCTGAGCCTAAAGCCCTTGCTCCTGGGCGCTGTCGAGTTTCTCAAATTCCAAGTTATTTAATAAGGACATGGGGGTGGGGCGAGCTTTTAAGATAAAGGCAAACCTTAAAGGTGGAAGGCTAGAAGTTGGGTCATGCCAAGTGAACAATGATGTGTGCTCTTGAGAAGCAAAGCCTTTTGGGACTTCTTGACTCTTCTCGCAGAGGTAACACTCCTCTGACAAGTTCCCTGCCATGGGTCATGAATGGAGTCTGCTGAGCAATCACCATTGTTCCCAGTAGAGCCTAACATCCAGACAGCTGGGCCATGAAAGGACTGGGACCCAAGTGGAACATGGGGACAGTGGCCCAGAGGAGCATGCAACTTGAGGCAGAGCTGAGTGGGGGTGCTATGCAGTTGTTAGAGGGACCCTAAGCAGCATTGTCCAGTGGAAATGACATGTAAGCTATGAGTAGCAGCCGTATTCATAAATTTAAAGCTCCTAAGTGCCACATTTTACAAGGAAAATTGGTGACAGTTTAATACATTAGACTCTAAATTTAATTATTTCAGTTTGTAATCAATATAAAAATAATACTGAAATATTTTACTTTTTAGGGAATGGTATGCTAAGCTTTTGAAACCCAGAGTGTATTTTATACCACTAGATAGATAGGTAGATAGACAGACAGA
>LOEQ01001518.1:22508-45623 GCA_001685075.1 Bramus lutescens | reverse complement strand
GCCTGGCCAATCAGCATTTTATTAAAATACATGATTGACAGAATACAGATAATTCTCCCACACCACCCCTCCTCATGCCTTCCCGCTTTTCCAAAATGGGAGCCTTCACACCCCTACACTTTTCAGAGGCCTGTGCTCTACTAAATGACTTGATATCATTTTATAAGCGTATGAAATCAGCAGTGATTCATACAAAATAAAAACTTGCTATAAAGTCTGATCTGTGAATAGATTGAGTTCACAGCAGTCCCGAGACACGAAACTGGGGCAGACCTGACAATAGAGTAAAGTGACCTGGACTTGAAAGTCCCTTCTCAATCCTGGCTGCACCCCTTACTGTCTTTGCACATCCCAGTGAGATACTTAGCTTCTCTGAGCTGGAATGTTCCCTCCACAGAGGACGAGAGGAGCTGGGCAGGTACTGCCTGGAGGAAAGCCGATTTCAGAGGCTCTGCCCCAGACAGTCTGACCTCACAGGTGGGAAGGCGGGCCAAGCACTGATCTTTGCAAAGTTTCCAGAAGAGATGCTTGCTTTAAAGCCCTGTTTTTGTTGTTAGGTGTGTGTGGTGTGCATGGGGACACATACCACCACATTCCTGTTGTTGGATGGTGACTATGTCTGATCAACTTTTACCTTCATGGTAGGACAGGGAGGTTCCAAGGGTGGAGCTTAGATGATCCAGCTGCNTGCCTTTCCCAGCTGAGCGTTCTGCACACAGCCAAGGCTCAAAAGGGGCTCAGATGCATTCCACACTCATTTGGGTCTTTTGTTTTAGGATTTTTAAAAAACCTCTGTCCCTCGGAGACTGGTGGTCAAAAATCACAGAAGTTGTGGGCAGAATTAACAATTCTAGTCCACCTGCAAAAGTGAGTGGTTGTTAAACCACAGGCAGCCAAGGAGCTGTGTCTAGCTTTAGTTTGCAGAAGAAGAGACAGTCGGTCTTTTTAGCAGTCTTGAACTAGGAAGGTAATAAGAAGTTTACCCTAAGCGTCACTCATAAACTCCTGGAACTCCCAGTGGTTTAAGGATTTATATCTGGGGGTATTTCCAAGATTTTGTCCTCCCAAGAGATATAAATGTAAGCCTTGAGAGTTTGCGGTAGGGGGAAAACTGTTCTCATGGCAATGCTTTACACATCCAGGCTCCACCAATGGAAGGACAGAAAAGCAAGGCCCGGGTTAACAGGGGTGGTGGGAGTGGGGTGGATGCTGGTCTCTGCACTTAGGTTTCCAGAAACCAGCTTGAGGTCATCCAGAGCCGTCTTTCTCCCCATAGGCTTACGGTATTAGTTACCCAATAAAAGTGGGGTTAATTTTACAACTCAGGGTAAGATGTAAGCCAAAAAGGCGTCACCATTACTGTAGGATTTATGAAAGTAAATGTGTGGGGTACATGAGGGACTGTTCAGCCCTGAACTCTCGAGGTCTTTCTCTCAGGTAGAGGTTCTCGTTTACCGTGTATTTGGAGGCTAGGTTTTCAAGGCTTTGCCACATAAACTATTTCAGGATGAAGGCAGAGATGCTTTGCCCATCTTCACCTTCAAACCGAGCCATTTAGAGAATTAATGGAGGAAGCTGCAGAAAAGGAGTGTCCTATCCCCTGGCTTTTCACTCATTTGGCAGCTATCCTGAGCCTTCTAGTCTCCTAGGAGTTTGAAACCTATAGGTGGGGAAGCCCAGCACGATATCTCTGCTAACAGCCATAATAAAAGGGAAAAAAAAGCACTTAGTAAATGTCTCCTTTTTGAATGAGCATCCCCTGGAACCACTATAAACACTGTAGTGACAATAATGTACCATCTCAAGGGACTTGAATAGCAGTCAGTCATGGCAGTACAGGCTTGTAGCTCCCAGTCTCTTGAAAAACTGAGGCAGAACTATTACAAGTTCAAAGTCAGGCTGGACTGGACAACATAGTAAGACTGGTCTCAAAAACAAAATAAGCCTGTCTGGGGACAAAGCTCAATGGTAAGTATGTACTTAGCATGTGTAGCATGTATGAGGCCCAAGTTTGATCTCCCACCCTGCTAAATTAACACACAAATAAGCTTTTCTATTAGTCAATGGGCTCACATGGCTTATATCTATAGGGCAGTGATTGCAACCTCTATTTTAAAGGCAGGATCCTGTGATGCGCAGGGCTGGGCCAGCCTGCCGAAAGAACACAGGAACAGTGTTTTGGTACCATGTCTTCTAACTTAGAAGACACCACAGAAAGCAAAGGGCTGTGTGTAGAGATGGTGTTGACTCCAGCCAGAGGAGGAGCTGATGTCAAGGTGAACCCCTGAATGTAGCTGACAGTCTTCAGTGTGGCCAGATCTGTTGTCCCAGGCTCTGGTCCACCCTCTGTGTGCACGGCCACTGACGACTTTTTCTTGGAAGGAGGGATCCTATCCAATCCTGGTCTGCTGTTTCTTCACTTGCAACCCTATAGCTTCTCATCATTGTCTGCTGTCCGCTGTCTTCAAGATAGAACCTACTTCCTTGTTCGTGTATTATTATCATTTGAAAGCAGTCCAAACTCTTTCAGCTCTTTTTAAAGTTTGAAGGATTGCAGAGGTACGCTTTTCATCGATATTTGCTCTAGAGTTCCTTGGGAGTTAGTGGCTCATCTCAAATCCTTCAGTCTGCAGCTTGCTCCGGCTTCTCTTCCAGGTAGACAGGACAGGTCTTACCCAGTGAGGAGCCCTGAGACTCAACTGTCCCCCTTCCTCCCAGCTGCACCAGATTCCTACCCTGTGGATCTCCTAATTGACTTGTCAGTTGGCGTGAATCTTGGGGCTAATGCGCCCACGCCTCTGTAGCAAATGGAGCAGAAATAATCTGCACTTAGAAAACAAAACACTGTAGAGCATGTGCCCAGATTTCCAGCTCACTTCCTCTTCCCTCTCAGGACTACATCATCTTCCAGCCCACCACCAGCTGCAAAAATAAAAGTTCTTTCCCATATTTAAGGATGATTTTGCGCTTCAGGATGATTTTCTGGGGGTGTAGGAAACTTGACCAACGTGACCAACAGATGTTTTAAGGGATGTTTTGAGAGCTGAATTAAAAAAAAAAATCTGTTAAGTGTAGTCGTCATTATATAGTGCCCAACTGCGCCCCCTTGTGACCATTTAGGGCATTGCGCAACCAGAACGGTAGGTGTGCCTAGGTAGTTCTGTGTTAAGAATCACCGTGCTTTGTTTTTGTTTACAGAGACGAGTATGAAGAAGATGGATTCTGCCAGCCATACAGAGGCATTGCGTGTGCACGATTTATTGGCAACCGCACTGTGTATATGGAGTCTTTGCATATGCAGGGGGAAATAGAAAATCAGATCACAGGTAGGTGACATCAAAGAAACGATACTTACATAACTGCTTCTCTCGCCAGAAGTTTTTCTGGGCTTCTTTCCTGACAGAGGATTAGGCTAAGCATGGGGGTTGGGAGTGGGACCATAAAGAGGCATGAGAAGTGATCTCTGTGCTCTGGAATTTACATTAAAATAATTTATTAGAGGTTAGTCTTGGAGGAAAAGGAAGCTTCGAGAAGTCTCACATTCATGCAAACACTCAATAAATATTACTGAGTGCTTTCAGTGTGCTGGGACCAGACTGGACACTGGGGATTTGAGAGTGTGACTGAGCCAGGTATGGCTTTGCCTTCACCAAGCTTGCGTTTGGAAGTGGTGTAACGTAGGCTAAGAAGGAATGACCTTGGACGAGAACTTTCATCCCAGAGCTGTTGTTACAGAGAATCTGGGAAACCGCTGCTCTCCATGAACACCCCAGTGAAGCACTTCCTAATACACAGGGGAGGGAGGCTCAGGCCACCAGGCACCATTTTGCATCCAGTTATGGTGGCCACAGCTGTTTTGTGCCCCTTTCAGGAGGGCAGTGGCCATGTCCTTTGCAGTGTGATGAAATGACCTCCATGACATTCTCGCAAAAGCGGCCAAATTTAGCAAATAGGGATAGCAAATGGGGATATGGGTACCCAGTTACATCTGCATTTCAGATGGATGGCCAGTTGATTTTAGTATAACCGTATCTACAAGTTCCTCTGAAGGGCATATGTAGGTGTTGTCTTAAACTTGAGGACTTAAGAGAGAGAGATGGATAGACCCATGACACAGGAAAGGAAAAGGGCCAGAAATTCTGTTCTCTAAGCAACTTGACAGAACTGAGAAGCAGCTGAGGGGGATTGTTGAATCAGAATCAAGGGCAGGAAGGTGATGTTGCCTTTTGTTGAAGCCCTCGGGGTTGAGCAGACATAGGCCTAACAGGAAGGAGATACTGAACTCAGTGTTTCCACCCAGTACAAAAGCATTTGAACAAACTTTCAAATAAGAATACACATTAAATAAACGCTGTTCTGCTATAAATATTTTGTAGTTGGTGTATAATAACTCTCTTTTGTTCAGTGAGTACTGGCTTGCTGGAAAATATTATAGTTTCATTTTGTTTTTGAAAGAAAAATCATTTTATTTTGTTTGACCCAACACTTCCCAGACTCATTTGCCCTCTGTCACCCTTGCTTCCCAGAAGCTATTAATATGCTATCAGCTTAACGTCCCTAGAAATGATCTTTGGGAAACAGTGTAAACAGCCTCATAGGCAGCCTTCAGGGCTGGTGCCCTTTTGGTATAGATGCCATGTGTGTGACTTTAGGCTAACAGACCTCTGAGAGCCTGTGATGCATTCTGGGACAATTGAATTGTGGTCTTCCGGGGCATTGCCTCATTTTCCAAAGATGAAATAGAAAGCATTCAAGCCACAATGAAACGAAGCAAGCCGTCCAAAGCCACCCAACAACTCCTGCCATCTGGCAGCACCGTCCTATGCTCAGCGCAAGCCCTGCCTGAAACGAGCTCTGAGCTGGGGCTCTCCACTGTCTTAGAGCCTCACAAAATTAATACAAAGTATGGGGTGAAACACAAAGTCCTATTGCTTTGTAGGGGGGAAGAAAGGAAAATATATTGTACGTTAACCCAATTAATTCTTTTTATTAAGAAATGGTACATATGTAATTTAATCCTGTTTTTCTAACTTTGTAGTCAAAATGATTTTTTCAAGCCAGTGAAAGTGAGCTGCTTAGACATCTGAAACAAATCTGCTCTCCTTGGCCTTGTGGGCTTCAGCCCGGCGGATTCCCTGCAGTGTGTTTCTCCCTGTCTCTGTTGACTGGATCACAACAGAGATAAACCTTGGCCCCTGGGAGTTAATAGCTCTGTTTGCCTTTCAGCTGCCTTCACCATGATTGGCACCTCCAGCCATTTATCTGATAAGTGTTCTCAGTTTGCCATCCCTTCCCTGTGCCACTACGCCTTCCCGTACTGTGACGAAACCTCATCTGTCCCAAAGCCCCGCGACTTGTGTCGTGATGAATGTGAAGTCCTGGAAAATGTCCTGTGTCAGACAGAGTACATTTTTGCCAGATCGAATCCTATGATTTTGATGAGGCTGAAGTTGCCAAACTGTGAGGATCTTCCCCAGCCGGAGAGCCCAGAAGCTGCGAACTGCATACGGATCGGCATCCCCATGGCGGATCCTATAAACAAAAGTAAGTGGTGGTTCTGACGCTGACACCCAGTAACTACTGATCACTAACCTTCCAGTGAGCTGAATACCATGCCTGAGCAATCTGTGGTAGCTTAGACAGAATTGCCTTGGAGAGGTTTCATGAAGACAACTGAAAAATACAGGATCTGGTTTCTCAAGAACTTAAACACAGAATTTACCACATGACGCAGCAATTCCACTCCTGAGGACATAATCGGAAGAATTAGAAACAGGTCTTCAAATGGAAATTCATGGACGTGTGTTCACAATATGGGCTAGAGGTTATTAGCAATAAAGAGCACTTGCTGCTGCTCTTGCAGAAGACTTGGGTTCAGTTCTCAGCACCCACATAGCAGCTCCTAACTGTCCTTAACTCCAGTTCTGAAGGATACAATGCCCTCTTCTGACTCCAAAGGCATTAGGCATAAATTTTGTGCACACACACACATACATATATGCAGGCAAAACACACATATACATTCAATTTAAAAATTATGATTATTTTGGTTTTTCAAGAGAGGGTTTCTCTGTGTAACTTTGGAGCCCGTCCTGGAACTCACTCTGTAGCCCAGGCTGACCTCGAATGTACAGAGATCCACCTGTTTCTGTCTCCTGAGTGCTGGGATTAAAGGCATGTGCCATCACAGCCCAACTACAAAGACTGTTCATGATAGAATTGTTCACAAAAGAAGCTGAGGATGTAGGTCAGTTGGTAGAGTGCTTGGTAGACATTCACAAAGCCCTGGGTTCATTCTGAGCACTACATAAACTAGGTGATGCATGTCTGTAATCCCAGCACTCAAGAGATGGGGGCCAAGAGGATCAGCAGTTCGAAGCCATTCTTCCCTACACTATGAGTTTGTAAGTTCAGGACCAGCCTGGGGTACTAGAGACCCCTCCTCAAAATAACTTTTAAAACAAATGATGGTATATGCACATATTGAAGTACCACCCATAAAAAGGAATGAAATACAGAGATACAACTGAGTGAAACTTGAAAGTACGGTGCTAAGCACAAGAAACTATTACAGGATCCCAGTTATAGGAAATGTCCAAAACAAACAGATCCATTGAGATATGAAGCAGATTGGAGGTTCTGAGGCGGCCATGGTAGGAGGAACTTCTGGATGGATATGGACTTTGCTTCAGGGATAGCCCTGTTGTAAAAAGTAGTAGGAAAGCCGTACAATCTGGAATGTACCAAGTGTGCTCGTGTTCAGTTTCATGTTGTGTACATTGTACCGCACTTGACAAATGCACTTTAAGGTGTGTTTCCCTTCCCTAGTCTCTCACCATTCCTGACAGTAGAGTGTCCCTCTCCCCATGTCCCTTTCATCTAGAATTCGTTTTCTTGTTAGCGAGTGCCATTTTTGTGGTCCTTTGGGCCATATACAAGAGCCTGCTTTCCCACAGGCAGCCCATTCCATCAGCCCAAACAGCCCCAAGACTCCTTGAAACACAGAGCACACTGCCTCCAGTAGACCTGTTCTATGAGTTACCCCTAGGTTCTTCCATCACGCAATTTCTAAGACGGCTGGCTAGTTGGAATGGAAGAAAATGGTTGCCTTGAATCTTTGAGCCACTCACTTGTGAACCATAAGAGATTCCTCCTGCGCCCAGGTCCCTTCCCAATCCCATTTCGTTGGTATTTCTCCCATCAAAAACACTGCAGAAGCTCATTTTATTCCAGAAGCATAAGCTTTAAATCCTCCCAGGAATGTGAGTACAAGCCCAGCTAACAGGGAGAAAGCCCCCCACACACACTGGCAGAGAGACCTGCGGCAGCATGGTAGCATGGTCTTAGGCTGCCCTTCTGTCCCTACATACACACAGCTGTCAAGAAGGACAGGGCTCCTGTAACTCTTCCTTGATTATCTTTCATGTTTTCCAGATCACAAGTGCTACAACAGCACAGGTGTCAACTACCGGGGAACGGTCAGTGTGACCAAGTCAGGACGCCAGTGCCAGCCGTGGAATTCTCAGTACCCCCACACCCACAGCTTCACTGCCCTGCGCTTTCCAGAGCTCAACGGAGGCCACTCCTACTGCCGCAACCCTGGCAACCAGAAGGAAGCCCCGTGGTGCTTTACCCTGGATGAAAACTTCAAGTCTGACCTGTGTGACATCCCAGCATGCGGTAAATAAAAGTCACTGGCCCTAATGTATTCAGCCACCTTTTAGGCATCCTGGTCCCCGTGTAGAAGGCGGCCTAGGAGAGTGAATGTGGTTGAAGGCGTGCTCTCTCGATCCCAAACCATCTCCATCTTACAGGAGCCTGGTTGTCTGTACAGGCACCAGTGTCGCCCTCAAGGAGTACCTGTAGTCATTGCCTTGTGGTGACCGCTTTCCAGAGGCACAGGTCAGATAGGCGATCACAGCCAACCCTGTTGAAAAGTATGTTTTCCCAGGATGCCCACAGACACAGGAATATTCTTGGCACACAGGTGTGTTGGAAGCAGCAAGAAAATTGTTCCATCTCACTGAAATCACCCATGAAGCAGGACGACTCTGCAGTCACGGCTCAGTTGCCCAGGGCAATCTACTAACTTGTGATCTTTGTCTTGGCCACTAACAGTACAGAGGGGTAGGAATGTTTGGGAGGAAAATGGAGTTGCTGTGGGTTTGTTCACTTCTACTGAATGGTTACTGAGTGTGAGAGAGGACAAAAGTGCTGGTGAAAAACACCTAGAGGTTGGAGATACTTTGGAGCTGATTCAACTTTATGGTCCTAGTATTTATGCCTGGGTGGACTGGTCCCAGTGAGTAGGTGAGCTAAGATGTCACTGCTGAGACAGCCAGACTGACAGCTTCAGAGTAGGACCAAAAAAATAAGTGGTCATAAAAAACAGATAACACAGTAGTCAGTCGTAAGGAGCTGGGTGTCTGAACAGGTGATAGTCCAAGCCACTAGTTGTAAACCCACTTATCAAGGAAGGAGGAAAGTCGGGGCCCTGAGAGTGGCCTACCCCAAGAGAACAAGGAGGAGGATTAGATGAGGTCCCAAAAGTCACAGACCCAGCAGGATGGTAAGCTGGCGGCTTCACGGGCTGGAAGGCTGATGCTGCGTGCACCAGACAAGCGTCAGAGTGTTCTGTGCAGAAGGCTGACATCTCGACATGTTGAAACAGAGAAACTTTATCAAGAAGAGAGGTGGAGGAGGCAGTGGCCTGTGGGTGGGTTCAGGGTGTATTGGAAACTAGTGATAATAGGGTCACTGGTCGGTCAGGCGTGGGCTATGAGAGAAAACTCGAGGGTGACTCCAGAGCTTTCTTTGGTAGCTTTTGCATAGAGGAAGAAAATCACAGAAAAAGAATTTTGCTGTAACCTGGACCAAATACTACTAAGAAATGCATCATTTGTTCCATCTGGATGATAATGCCTTATCCTTTAGATGAAGTCTTTTCTGTTTTTAAGACAGGGTCTTGCTATGTAGACCAGGCTGACTTTGAAATCTTCTGAGTGCTGGGAGTTTCTAAGCATGCACGACCAACCCTGACTGACTCTAATTGATGTCTGGTCTTTAGGCTTCAGCAAATGCTGTTCAGAAGTAGGAAAGTCACTCACCCCCAAACTGGCAACTCTGTTTACGATCTGATTCAAGGACTCAAGTGCTATTCTGATGTCACAGAAGGCTTATATCTGTAAAGCATCTACTGTGTGCCTTCAGGATGCTTGCTGTTCATTGGCTTCATCCTCATTTAAAGCTCCTATGATATGGAGAAAGCGGTTTGGGTATGTGCCACTGAGGGTGAGAAGGGTCAAGGTCTTACCAGCATCACACAGCCGGACACTGACAGGATCTGAAACCCCTCTCGTAGCTCTGACTACACTCAAAGGCCGTGCTCTTCTGACAGACACTCTCCTCTCATGAATCTAAATACCTTATGACAAATACAATTTTAAAAACTGCAAGCCTTAATCTCTGGGCTCCACTGTGCTGCTTCTAGACTTCGCTGATGGTGATAGCTCATTATTTAGTAGAGGCATTAGTCAGTCAGTCATGCTGGAAGGGCACAGCATATTTCTTTCTCGATATCAACTTGCAGACAGCTTACTCAAAATTCTTGGGGCTGGTTAAGTCTTGTATGAACAGTAAATTTAGATGAACATTAAATACAGACATGAGACAGCTTTTGCCACTTAGGATTTTGTTGTTTAAAGTTGGTTTTTTTTTCCATTTTGAAAGAACGCGGTACCTCTTGAATTCTTCAAGCCAAGCGTCATATACACCCATTAAAGGAGCAGGGAATCCTTGACATGTGACTAATAAAAAGCTACTGAGAGGCAGTGACTTCCTAGTGGGGAAGTCAGAAGAAAGCCAGAAAATACCAAGGCTTCTCATAAGCCCTAACAGAGTGGCCACAATGGAACCCTACTTTGTAACTGCTATAATGTGCCCCAAATCTTTTTGTTTTCTCCAAATAAGCAAATAAATAAATAAATAAAAGATAAGATCCATGTATCAACCTACAGTTAGCCTTCTAAGCTCTGGGGTTTATGTATGTGAGCATATGTGGAGATAGATACATACATAATACATACATACATACATACATACATACATACATACATACATACATACACAGATAAATACATAGATACACAGATAGACAGACAGAAGATTAAAAGAACTTCAGAGCTGACAAGGCGTCTCAGAGAGTAAAGGGTCTTGTCACAGGGTTCCACTCTAGAGATCCCCTGTGGTGGGAGAAGCCCTGCAAATTGTGCTGTGACCTCCACATACATGCCATGGTATGTGCGTGTATAAACACACACACAAATACATATAAGAAAAAATGTAATAGCTTCATCCTGCACTGAGCTGTATGGTGTGGGGCAGATTGGAAATGAGTCATTTTCCTTCTCCTTCTCAAGTAGGATAGAATTTCAAGGGAATGGTCTTGCATTCTCTAGTTTGGTCAAAGCTAAGGAAATTTCAAAATTACCATGGGATTTCTCATTTTCCAACCAACAATTTTTTTGTTTTAGTTACGACTCAGTAAAGCTAAAAGAAATAGTGCAAGCTTTAAGCAGAAAAAGACTGACATTTGTTATACTTTCTAAAATATCAACACTCCGAGTTTGCTGATGATTGCTTTATCTATGAATTTCACTCCAGAATAGAATATAAAACTAAGTTAAGCCTAATATAGCTACTTAGAATTCTGGGTTTGCCTGGGCAGGGTTAGGTGCATGTGTCTAGAGGATTCTCAAAGGAAGCTTTTTTTGTTCTTTTTTAAGTACAAAAATAATATGAGCAAAGCCTCAGCTCTCCTCCGTGTTTGTCATTCATGTTCTGGGCGTTTCTGACATTAGAAAGACCGTCCCTCACTGAAACCAGCCTGTGTTGAGCTTCTATGCTTCAGTCTGTGAATGAGCTAGACAGACCACACCCTACGAAAACATGCAATCTAGTAAGGGAATCAAATTAGAAAGGCAGAACCACATCAAGCCCTGTTAGCCGGTTCCCTTCACTGTGTCTGCCATCTTTGAAAGCTAATAATATGTGCTACACACCATCGTGATGACTGCTACCAATCGAGTATCTTGCCAGATTCTTACACCAGTATCTGGTCTAAGACTTGGTTGATGCGCAATAAAATATGTTGCGTTGATTAATTTCATTCTCTCTGTGAGATAAGGGATCATCTCCATTTTAATGATGGAGAAGGTAAAGAGGTATTTGTTTTCCTGCTGCGAAAACAAAAGCAGGTCCCTGGACTCTTCCCGCCCTTCCACCAGGCCAAACCTCTTTCAAGAAAAAACTCAGGCTTATTTTGGAGGAGATATCATTCTCTTATCATTTTCCTTTGCTCTTTCATCGGCCTGATTTCTGTGCTTTGAGATACCATCCGTTGATAACGTGCCCGGACCTGGACTTTTGCCCTCTCCCCACTGAGTCCATCTCCGTCCCGGATGCATCCAGTTGTCAAAGCTGGCTGCGCTCTGTAGATCCCACCTGCAGAGCTTCACTGTTTGGGTCTCACCACTAGTCCCTGACCACCTTTCAGGACACCAGCTTTGGATGAAGTGGAAACTGGTCAGAAATGAAACTGAAAAGGAAAGATTTTGTCAGCGTTCTTCCTAGCGGGCACTTGGACACAGCTGGCTTCACCGAGTCGCTGTCGTCCTCCAGCCTGCTCTTTTCCTCATCTCTGGGGTAGAGCTGTGGGTCTTCGACCTCTGAGAAACCCCCGCTCGGAAAGGTCTAACCTTTCCCTTTCGCTGTGTGTTCCCAACTTCTTTCTGCATTCTCCCCCCTGGTTGGGTCCCCTCCCCTGGTTGGGTCCCTCTATTGGCTCAGGTTGGTAGAAGCTTGCTGTCAGGGGGAGTGGCGTATGGGGAAGCAGAACGCTGCTTGTGTTACTGTTTTCATGTTCATAGCTTTCTTTACCCTTGACTTGACCTTTCACTGCATAAAACCTGTTGTGTGTTATCTGTTTCTCCTTATGTAAAGTTCTCTCCTCTACCAAACAAGTGCGGCTCCTAAGCGGCAGGACAGGTTTTGCCGGTGCCAACCGTGAGAAAACTAATGAGCCACGTGGCTCCCCTTTGGAGTACTTACAGCTGGCCCCTGGCTTTTGTTTTCCCTTTTAGCACCTTGGCTTGCAACAATTTGCCAAAGAGCATATTGTTGGGCTCTGTACCTGAATAGCCTTGACTTGTCCCATCACCTCCCAAACACACTCTTGGGCTCTGCTTTGTCATAGACCATTTTCTGCAGTGTGGTCGTTTAGGGCTCTGGGCAGGGCAGATGTTTTCCAGATTGCGAACACTGCCGTTTTTCAGCTCACTCTGTCAGCAGCCTTCTCCCGTCTTTCGTAGAAGACCCGTTGCGAGGCAATTTGTCATTCCGCCATTTCTTTAAGCCGAAATTGAACGTTACAGCGAGGTGGCAAGGGATGGAGATGAACCTTTTGTAGTCTGCAGAGTTCTGAAAGGGCTATTTTTGCACTACAGATTTCTAAAGTGCACTTTGGTTTCTAGTCTTTATGTATTTTTAACAAAGAAATGAACATTAGTGGACTAAAACATCCTGCTCGGCCGTGTTAAAATTTAGTCATAAAATAATGGGCTTTCAAGGTGTTTTCTGTTGTTGGCAGTAGCTATGGCACTTTAGTTTAAGATTAGTGGGGTTTTTTTTTGCTTTTGTTTTTTTTGTTGTTGTTGTTTTGTTTTAAACTTAAAAGGAAGCCTTTATGAATTTGCATGTCATCCTTGTGCAGGGGTCGCGCTAATCTTCTCTGTATCCTTCCAATTTCAGTATATGTGCTGCCGAAGTAGACACTAGCTTTATTGTTTAATTACTAGTAAATCTGTGTATGTGTGGATCTGCATATGTAATGTGTGAGTGCAACTATTTACAGAGTCTAGGAGAGGGCATCCAATTCCCTGAAGCTGGGGTTACAGGTGGTTGTGAGCCGTCCCACACAAGTGTTAGGAACCGAGCTAAGGTCTTCTGTAAGAACAACATCTGTTCTTAACCACTGAGCTATCTCTCCAGGCCCTGCTGATTTTTAACCATACCCACAAAATGCTCAGTTGTCGCCCCACTGTGTGGCTGCTCTCGAAATAAACTTCAGGAAATTCCTCACTCTTTGGACCCACCCCAGTATGAGCTTCCCGATGCATGTCTTTGATGACAGAATTCTGATAGTCCACAGTGATGGTTGCTATTGACTTGGGAGCAGTCATTCACGCTTCTGGCAGGAAACAAGCGGCACCAACAGAATAAGGAGAGTTTGGAGAACTGTTTAAGCAGGTGTGTTGTCAAGGACATGGAGCCGGGGAAGGAGGAAGTTGAGTTTCCACACGCTTTCCTGTAGCCATCCACTACCGCCGTCTCCACCTTGCTGTGGAATCCAGGGATCAGGGTCCCCCGTTGATGGTGCCTACAGAAGTCAGCCTTGGCGTGGAACTGAACAGAAAAAAGATTAGGTGTGGATCTGGCTATCAGAGGACACTCAGGATTCGCTGACTTGGCATTGCTTTGTAGGAGTCAAGAGTTTGGTAGGGCCCTAAATAAGTTACGTTGACTCAAATTTATAAAATCAGAGAACCCTGGGAGGCCCTATGAGGCTCACCAGACTCTGTATAAATGATGCCAGGTGTCTTCAGGGAGGGAACACTTGTTCTCCTCTGAAATGGGCTGGTTCCCAGCACTCCCGGGTCTGTTTCTGTAACATGGAAACCAAAACTGATGAGCTGAGGGTACAGGGCAAAGCTGGAGTACTTGGCAATTATGCACAGGCCTGGCATTACAGATTCAAAACGTCTGTCTCATCCTAATTTGGCTTTCTCCTTGGTTCCTCCTTTTCTTTACCTATCTTCTGCCTCTGGATGGTTGCTGTTTTTTCAAATTAGAAGGTGCCTCTTTAGAATAGAATACATCATTTAGGGTTTTCTGACCAGAGCAAGCAGTAGTCCATGATGTGCTTGGTTATTTCCCAGTATTGGCAATGGAAGCTGCTATTTGGCTGACTGGCTGGAAGGCCATATGTGATGTCCTTAGGGCATTTGCATTATGCTATGTGTGCTCCACTTGAACCTTGAACTTGCCAATGAAATGTATTACTAGCCTTCAAAAGGAAGAGAGTGAGTTACATCACTCTGTGTTTGAGCTTTGTAAATCATGGATTTTATGAAGTTTCTTCAGCTAGAATGTAAATTCTAGTATTTATCTATAAATTTCAGCTGCTGTTTTGTCCTAGGATCAGCCGTCTTCAAGAAGGATAAGGAAATCACTGACAGTGAAACAGGCAGTTCCTCTAAAGCGTAGCCCTATGCAATTTCATTTTGATTTGTCATTGAACAGGATTAAGCAAAGGCAAATGGAAAATTATAAACCCACCCAATTTCACTACCACCCCACCTTCCCTCCACATCACCCATAAGGATGTCATCCGTCAGACAAGATACTTGGTCAAATATTTTGCTGAAGTTTAAACGTATTGGACTTAGAACTCTCAAATCAGTCTGCTAAAAGTGAAAGAGATTTTAACTTTTAAAGCCCAGTAAATGTTTTCACTTCCAAGATTAGCTCTGGAAGACAATGAGCAAAGGAGCCAAGGGCTCCTTTCTCCAAAGATCCACAAATGGCTAACAAACATAAAACAAGATGCTGAGTGTCCCTTCTCATTAGATAGACATATCAAAAGCCACTGTGTCACCACTTTGTGTCTAGTAAGATGGCCACTATTCCCCTTTCCCTCAAATCAGTAGCAAGTGTGAGTGAAGATGTAGGAAAATTAGAGTTGCTGGACAGCATTGGTGAACATGTAAAATGTACAGCTGTTTGTGCAAAAAATACGGAGGTCTCTTAAAAAAGAAAAGTAGAACACCCATATAATTCACCAATCTCATTTTTAGGTATTTATTTATTTTAGGTATTTCAATAGAATTGAAAGCAGGATCTTGAAGAGATATTTAAACATCCATGTACACCACAACAACCCAAACATTTGTGAATGAATGCTGTTTGACTAATTTTATGTCAACTTGACACAAGTTAGAGACATTTGGGAAGAGGGAACCTCAACCGAGAATTAATACAGATAGGTCTGTAGAGTGTTTTCTTGATTGATGGTTAATGATTGACGTGGGAGGGACCAGCTCACTATGAGTGGTACCATGCCTAGGCTGGTGGTCCTAGATGCTGTAGGAAAGCACTCTGAGCAAGTCATGAGCAAGCCGGAAAGCAGTGTTCTCCCAAGGCCTCTGCATCAGTTCCTGCCTTGACTTCCCTGGATAACAGTCTATGAGCTGCAAGTGAAATAAACCCTTTCCTCCCCAAGTTGCTTCTGGTCCTGATGTTTTATCACAGCAATAGAAATCCCAATTTATACAGACCAAGGGGACATACATGCCATAGAATATTGTTCAATTTTAAAAAGAAAGAAATTCTATCACATAGTTAACATGATAAACCATGAGGACATTCAAAGATAAGATAGACACAAAAATAAATGTAGTGTAATTCCACCTTCATGAGACTCGAAAACTGTCAAATTTGTCAAAATGGAAAATAGAATGGTAATTTCCAGGGTAGAGTTGGGACAAGAAATAGGAATGGATAGAAGTTTCAATTTTGCAAGATGAAAAAGTTCTCTGTGCTATTTTTCTGATAATAATATATTTGGTATTATTAAGCAATGCTTTAACATTTAAACATGGTCAGTCTCATTCTATGTATTTTTGAAACTGAAAATCTTTTCCTTATTAAGAATGGCTGCCCCATTTCTTTCCCTTTACAGAAAAAGAGAATGGGCCCTGCGTTTAGCTTTAGCAAACTGTATAGATTTTATCTGCTATGATTTTGCCTTACTGCTCACAAATGGGCTGTGTTCCCTTAGTGTAACTAAGACACTCACTGCGGAGGAATCAACGTCATTGCTGATAAGAGCCAGTTTGGTTTTAAGCACAAGATTCATCTGGAAATAAATAGCCTGTTCTGGGTGTTTCTAGCCTCGAATCAGGGGCTTAAATGCTGGGCATATTTGCCAACTGAAGACCTAATTGTGAGTCTTTCTCCCTTAGTCTAAGCCTGTATTAAGATATCGCCAATGTAGCCATCCACATACTGCAGACCCACTTACTCCATGGTTTTCAGATAAGCAGTAGGGATTCCTGTTTTCTGTGGTTTTGACGTCTTTTTCGGGTGTCGTAAGACTTCTTCATTTCCTTTGAACTCTATGGTTCTGTAAAATGCCTCTCCACCTTTTTTGTTTAAAATCAGTGCATTGTGTCTTAATTCAAGAGCAACATCTCAGGTGATAATTTCACTTAACCGAAGTCCTTCTTAAATAAGAAATCATGTTTTCCTTGCTCTATGTCTCAGGGTAAGACAGGGCATTTTTTCCATTATGCTTAGTCACTATTCAAAGTAGTGAATGGCATTGTAAAAATGAAATGGGAATGTCAGGTATATGATACCAAGCTGTTGATTTTTGGAAGGAAATTGGTGTGTGATCTTTACTACATTGTTGGTTCCAAACATCGCAGGTACTCAATGTGATGTAACTAAGAAGCTCATTTAACTTTTAAAGTTATCCCAAAATATTAAAAACCTTTACTATCTTAATTTCTGGGCAATTTCTCAGCAGTGCATTTGAGGTTTCTGATAACCTTTCGGGTGAACAATAAGAACAGTGGTCCTTTCCCCAGTGCTATGTGTATGTCTGTGCTGACTATGGTCCCCATAGACAGGAGTCTTGGAATCCAAAATGACCCAAATCCATAGAAAGGGAATCTTGGAATCCAACACGACGGAAAGAATCCCATCTGATACTGTGGATGACTATGTGTGACGTAATTTAGGAAGCACGGGCGTGGTGATGGCAGACGACAGTGCTGCTGCCTGGCTATGGCAAATCATTTATCCTTTCCCAGCTTCAGGGTCTCTGCATGTAAACTGAGATCACGCCAAAGTTCTCAGTTAAAATGAGTGAACATGTTTTAACTGTAATGGCCGGCCAGGGCCAGTGAGATGGATCAGTGAGAAAAAGCACTTGCCATCAAGCCTGAGGACCTGGGTGTGATTCCCAGGACCCATGTGGTGGAAGGCAAAGAACCAACCTCCTCACACTTTCTGACCCCACAGGCGTTCTGTGGCACAAATCACACCACACACCCACACACCACACAGCCACACACCACACACACAAACACCATGTAGATTTTTTTTTTAGAAAACTTTAATGGCCAGGCAGGGGCTAGTTTTATGATTTCTAGTAAAGCCTGGCCGTTGTCCTATGGTGCGTCTTTTTTAAGGTGTCTTGTTGTTGTTGCTACTGTTGCTGTGATGAAAGAAACTGGACCCCCTTCTAGTGAAGAGCAGTCAGTGGTGTGGAGAGGAATGCCCTCAAAGTCTTAGGGTACCCTGAGCTTGTCTTTTCCCAATATGACCACCTATTATCTCATGGGACTGTTGCACTCGGCAGGAAGACTCTCTGCCTGCCGTGCTCCCGCCATCCTCTGTGTAAGCAGAGAAGCCAAGTCTGGGTGTGTTAAAAGGATTTAGCCTCTTGAAGTTTATTCTCCAGCAGACCCACAGGAGCATTTTTCCCAGACTGCCCATTTACAATAAAAGACCTTCCTTCCGTGCATAATCTGATAGAGAATGAATGTAGAATAGACTCCTTTGTTGGCAGACAGGTGAGACCCCACTTTCTCCTGTTGCTAAAACTCTAGGTTGGAAAAATAACTAGCATTACATTAGTAGTAAATTAGCCTCATTCCTTTTGTAATCGTTATGCTCATAATGATTTCACCGAGGATCCAAGAATAACAGCAGGGATTGCCTGCTCACACAGAGAAATTCTATAATGTTAATAACATAGCATCCAACAACTGGATAGCAATTTTCAATTATCCAGGGTTCTTTCATGAACCTGATCCCATTTGAGTTTCACAGGAACCAAATAAGATTGGGAGACTATTATTATTCCTGTTGAATACAGGAAAAGGTGGAGATCAGAGAGGGTGATTCTTGCTTAAGGTTATTTGGACTTTCCGACTCCAAATGTTTATCCCAGGATCCCCTTCTAGGGGAAATCTCTGGAGTTGCAACAGATGCTAGAAAAGGTACTTTCCATATTACTGTGTTTACAGCAACTCTATAAAACCCAGAGTTTTTCATTTTATATATGAGTTTGTTTGGCATAGCTAAGCACTGGCCCAACTTGACCTAGACGATGCCAGTGGCAGTATTCACAAGTGTCTGCCTTTAAAACGTGTGCTTCCTTTACTCTGCCAAATTGTCTCTACCCTGTGTACACAGTATATGTGTACAAGTGCTCACCTTAGACCCTGTGCTGTGTGTGCATTCTTCCACTCACCTGATTCTTTCCTATCTCTCAAGAGACACTGCAAACACAATCACTACTAGAGGAATTCTGGTGTTCGTGTGAGCCCTAGCAGTCCCTGGGTTTACTCTTGACACATCATGGTGGAAAGTAGAGGGTTGAGAACTTCAGCGCTATTCCCCCTACCTTGCAGGTTTCCCCCATGGCTTCCGCCATGAGACGATAGGTGCCTAAGATCAAGAATTCAACCCCTGGTAGCACAGGGTCACAACTAGAGCTGGGGGCATGGAGCAAAACTGATTGGGAGACACCCAGCCTCTGACCCGCCAGCTGCATGTCCTCAGGCTAGCAAGGGGCTTAGCTACCCTGGCCTTCAGATTCCTCATTATGAAAGTAGGGGTGTGTGTGTTGCTTTTCCCCTAGAGTTGGATGTAACCATAAAATGAATTCCATTTGAAAAGTACCCAGTTCATAGTAATAGAGACAGAAAGCATTAATTTTTTGCCAGTAGAAAAATAAATAGTAAAAATGCTATTTTTTATTGAGCTCAATAACCAAATGTAAACCCTTCCCCAAGTCCTTGGGAGTGTTAACACCAAGCGAATGTTCTCAACATCCAGTTTCAGGGGAGGGGGGCTCCTTTTTAAGGTTACATGCTGAATGTATTTGAAAAGAAGACAAAAAGTACTCTGGTATCTTATCTAAGGAAAAGGGTCTCAAGGAAGGGGGAAAGTAAAGACTATTTTCCTTTACCCACACTGAGGGACCCCCTTACTTAAAGGGACTCTTGGAGCTGCACCTTCCTCCGATCTATATCTGTGCATCAGCCTCACAACAATGTATTGGAATAACATCGTCTCCTTTATAAGACTGTGAGGGTCTTAAAAGCAGAGGGCATGCAGTAATTCATTCTACACTCCCAGTTCCTAGACCAGATCTTGGCACACAGTGGCTCACATTTGTTGACCCACTGAAGGAGCAGAAGGATAGCTGAGTGGAGGCATGCTGTTTCTTCTGCAGAGTAAATAAGCATCTCTGAATTTTGTGTCACTCAGAATGTCCACGCTTTGGGCTTTATCAAAGAAAGACAGCTGATCTTGGTGGCCAGGGTATGCCCATTTTCATAACCCTTCTAATTACCATCCCATAATTCATGTACCAGACAAATAATTCATTGATGATGACATATGCCCAAAGTTTTTGGCTTTACTGGTTATGCTCAAATTAATAAAAAGAAAAGCACACCTCATATCCTTCTGTATGTATTATATTCTTTGCCAAGGGATGGTAAAATGGATGTATAAGATTTCAAAAATATACTTCAAAGTGTTAGCACTCACAATTACTGGGTTCATATGAAACCATTCAAGACAAATTCTGGGGTTTCAAAAAGTGTCAAGTTATGCAGTGCTTCTGTGGTGGAGGGACTTGTAGACACCCTCCAGAACACTTAACTTCCCTTCTAAGTGAGAGAAAGTGAGACCAGATTGCTGAATGATTTGCTTGAGTTGCACAGCTTGCCAGCCACTGAACTCAGCCTGCCTACAGGCTCCCACATTCTCAAGGCCGTGCCTTCTGAAAGCAGGACCAGGATGCTACAGTCATGTTGATCCTGGAAGGTGCAGGCCTGGCCCTGCCGGCCCCTGACAGCCAAGGCTGGGTGGGACTTAGGGGCACCATGCTGTGGCAGTTGACCTGGGCTGACGGCCAGTGGAGAAGAGCCCTGTGGTCTGCATTAAGGCTTCACTGTGCACAGTCTGTTCTCATGTCGCTTGACTTTTAAGGTGTGGGAGAAATGCAGGTCTGCTGCTGGAGAGGGGCAACGTCGTGGGTTCCCTCACACATCCTAAACCTTCATAATGTCCTTCTGTGGTTTCTAAACATTTGAACTTTAAACTTTTAAACTTCAATAAACTATATTAGGGGCTTGATGGAAACAAATCATAGTAAGTATTAGATTCTTTTTTTCTTCTCACTGTGAATTTGTGTGTATAGAATAAATCGTTTAAACTGTGCCATGTAATAGTAGACATTTTTGTTTTAACAAGTTTAACTCTCTTGCCCTTTTTTTTTTCTGCACCCAGATTCCAAAGATTCCAAAGAGAAGAATAAAATGGAAATCTTGTACATCCTGGTACCAAGTGTGGCCATCCCGCTGGCCATCGCCTTCCTCTTCTTCTTCATCTGTGTCTGCCGCAATAACCAGAAGTCGTCATCACCGCCAGTCCAGAGGCAACCAAAACCTGTCAGAGGACAAAATGTAGAGATGTCCATGCTAAATGCATACAAGCCCAAGGTAAGATGAACGGTGCGGTTTAGGGGAGAACAAACCACTGCAAACTCCCACCCCACCCCACCACATACACACACACACACACAGACGTGCACACACACGCACACTCACGCACACACACGTGCATGTGCGCACATGCACACACGCGCACGCACACAGACGTGCACGCACACTCACGCACACGCACACTCACTCAACGCACACCCATACACACGTGTGCACGCGCACACACACGCACACGTGCACATGCACACGCACACACACACAAAGAACACGTGCGCACACACGCACACGCACACGCGCACACAATACACTCCACAAACACTGGAGGAGCCACAGGCAGAGTTCAGCAAACACAGAGACTAATCCTACAACTCTGCCTCTGCCAGGGACAGCTCAAGCCTCTGCCCTAGGGTGGGGCAAGCTAGTCCACAGCCTTACACTGGAGCAGTCGGGCCAGAGGGGCTCTCTGCCAGGCCCACAGGGCTCAGAGTGGGAACTGGTTTCCAAATTCAAAGGGAAATCCATGCTCTTTTAACCAAAGTGAGAGAAAAGAGATCTAACATTGTTTACAAACTTGCCTGTTTTATGGCACATGAAGTAAATATAGAAATCTGTTATACTATGTAATTTTGAATGACTAAGATGGTAAATTATATGTCATGTACTTCTTGTTACTGTGATTTATTTTTGAAGTAACCTTTTTTATGCCTTTAATAGAAAGGTTTTCCTACTGGCCTTCTTTGAAGCTGTTCGAGGGTTTCTCACCTGAGCCTCCCCCGACTCTGCTAGATCAACCTCTTGTTACTTTTCCTACAAGTCTTTCAATGCCTCGGTTGCTCAAGGTCGTGGTGAGGATCCCAGGGTCACCGACCTTGCTGCGAATGCAGCTGCTATTCTAAATCCAGCACTGTGGTCCACAGCGGTCCCTCTCAGGATGGACAGCATCTCCGTCCAAGGCCTTTCTACAGAGCCTCATTTCACCAGAGCCTCATTTCACCAGCTCCAAATTCATGCTTCCAAATGCTTACCTTTTCATCTTGTTCCAGCTCCAGAAGACCATGCATGCGGCAGAGCCATCTGACTCCTCTCTGTGTTAGACACCATATTATTCTTTTGACCGTCGTAGTAAGATTTAAGGAAAAACAATGTCTTCACACTCAAACTAACTCATCTTCTTGCTTATTAAGTAGAATGGAATTATGGAGACTATCACACCTCATAATATTTTATTTTGCTTAATGCTTTGGACTTAGACTATTTTTTTTTGAGTCTTCAAAACACATCTGCAGTTACAAAGTCATATTTGTTGGTGAAGTTTTCAGGTTCTTTAAATGCTAAAAATTCACTTTCAAATATTGTTTCTTAAGCTCATTAGTTAAGTATGAATTTTTACCACTGTACATACATACCTATTGCATGTCCTAGAGGTAATTTCATGTCATATAGACCGGGTGGGGGGGGGTCAGTGAAAGTAAAGGTTCCATGCTTTTGAAAGTCTAGCTTCTGGCTAGCTTGTTTGGATGCATTATAGTCTTTAATGATATGCCACACTCAATTCTTACTGCCTCATAAGGGTGAAGAAAAGAGAAGGGGCTGTTATTGGTGCATATTCTCAGACTAACAGTAGGCTTTTTGGATATTTTTAAATATGCTATGCCTTCAAGATTCCTCTGCAATAGCCACTGTCTGGGAGGTTCTTTCCCTATTGTTTCTGTGTCACTCAATCAGTTGATAGCAATGGGCACAGCACTCAGTAGCTAGCCTCTGTTCTGGGGAATCAGTCCTGACTATGGTACTGGAGTCCATGGAAAAGNAGCTTATCCTTGCTCATTATTTTAATTCCATTCTTAGTGGAGGCTTGCTTGTAATACAGGATCTCTAACAGGCAGGCATCTTTGAATTGACAGTTTTTCAAATACAGAATTTAGAGACCTCTGCAACATAAATAGAGAATGTTAATACATGCTGATTAATATAAATTACCAAGACGTATGTACTGGGAGCTTTTATTTTCATGATCACATTTGATCTTAACAGGCATTACATAAAGTAGATACTATTATGCTGTTGTATAAGTAGGGCAACTTAGATGCCCCCCTGCAAAAAACAAAACAAAACAAAACAAAAAAAGCAGATGGACTATCATAGTCAATATCAAAGGCTTACTAATCCATGGAGATAAAATGTGAACAGAAGATTTTCTCTTCTAAATGAAATCTTTGGTCTAACTAGCTCC
This sequence comes from Bramus lutescens, assembly GCA_001685075.1. Classification (NCBI taxonomy): domain Eukaryota; kingdom Metazoa; phylum Chordata; class Mammalia; order Rodentia; family Cricetidae; genus Bramus; species Bramus lutescens. The sequence goes on along the minus strand of LOEQ01001518.1, from coordinate 22,745 downwards.
TAAAGTTTTTGCAAAGTATTCACACACAAAAAGTGGGAAGGATCAGCAAGCAGCCACTGGATCCACTTGGACAGTCTATGCTGGAGAGCCAGAGACAGCCTGGCCTCTCAGAAAGCTTGAAATAACCAGAATTACAGTCAAAAGCCAAGTGATGTACCCCAGCCCTGGGAGGAACATGTAAAATTTGGCCAGAGTAATAACCCTTCTCCACCCTCCATGATCAAAGAGACAAACGTA
>LOEQ01001518.1:4379-14510 GCA_001685075.1 Bramus lutescens | reverse complement strand
CAATGAAGACCTACCATACTGTTTAAGAGGCCACAGCATCCACTGGATTCCTTCCAGTTACTTGATTACCATCAGCTATCATGGGAATCCCTACCTTAACATCATGCAGAAAGGATTTATCTCGGGTTGCTCTTCTCAGAAATAGTAAGATCATCCCATGCTTTGAGAAAACCAGTCAGTCTACATGATGGAGAACCACTGATCTAGACCATGTGAGAAAAACAGTAGGTAAACTTATAATGGCAAAAAAGAAATTCCTGATTAGTCAGGAGGAAAGACTAATGCATGATTTTTAATTTAATTACTCTGTTAATTAATGATTTTTAACCTAACCCTGAAATTTTTAATGTATAAAAGAGCTGAGTTGAAAAACCTCTGCCTCCTCTCCTTCTCTCTCTAATTCCCACTTCTATTAGTAGCCACTACTGCTCTGAAATTCCTTTTATCAGCTCTCTCAATTTTCTTATGCATATACAAAGACATAGGAACAGGGTCTTTTTATTTCTCCACTTTTATGCAAAGGTTATGTGTGACATTAGCTGCTCTGCTTTTTATGAACTAAAAGCATTAGGATTTTAGAAACAATTCCATGCCTGCATATAGAAAGTTTCTTTATTTTCCACAACTTTATAATATTCTGTTTAGTAGACACACATGCACACTTTTATGCCTAGGAATTAAACCCAGGGCATTGTGCATGAAGGCACTTTTAACCCTTGAATTGTAGACCCAGCTCTTGTTGAGACTGGATCTTGGCCCAGGCTTGCTGCAAACTCCTAATATTTCTACCTGTGTTTTCTGAATTGCAGAAATTCAGAAAATTTGCAGAATTTAGAATTACAGGTATGCCTTTGCTGAGTGCTAGAATTGCAGGCATGGGTTTTCTGAGTGCTAGAATTGCAAGCATGCGTTTTCTGAGTGCTAGAATTGCAGGCATGCATTTGTTGAGTGCTAGGATTTCAGGCATGCATTTGCTGAGTGCTAGGATTGCAGGCATATGCCACCATGCTTGCTCTACCTTTTTTCTCTCCATTTTCTGTTTACTTGTTTGTTTGTTTTCTCTTTGGGGATTTATTCTGTTTTTAAGATAGGGCCTCTCTGGGTAGCCTAAGATAGCCTCCATCTTCCTTCCTCTGACTCCACAGTGCTAGGATTACATGCACCTGCCACCACACCCAACTTCTTTAACAGTTATTAAAATCAGTCTCCTCTAGGGAGATACTTGAGTCATTTAAGTACTATAACGGATAGAATTATATTAGCAAACCTCAATCTACAGGGAATTACAAGTACCTTTACCATTACCTTCAGCACAAGCATCCCACCTATTTACCTTTGGTATGTCCCATCTCTCCTTTCAATGCCAAGATGTCTAGTTTTAAGAATGGTTTTAACCCACACTTTCCCATTCTTGCAGAGCAAGGCTAAGGAGTTGCCTCTTTCTGCTGTACGTTTTATGGAAGAATTGGGTGAATGTACGTTTGGAAAAATCTATAAGGGCCATCTCTACCTCCCAGGCATGGACCATGCACAGTTGGTGGCTATCAAGACCTTGAAAGACTATAATAACCCCCAGCAGTGGACAGAATTCCAACAGGAAGCCTCTCTTATGGCAGAACTACACCATCCCAATATTGTATGCCTCCTCGGCGCCGTCACCCAGGAACAGCCTGTATGTATGCTCTTTGAATACATGAACCAGGGAGATCTCCACGAGTTTCTCATCATGCGATCCCCACATTCCGATGTTGGCTGTAGCAGCGATGAAGACGGGACGGTAAAATCCAGCCTGGATCATGGAGATTTCTTGCACATCGCAATTCAGATTGCAGCTGGCATGGAATACCTATCTAGTCACTTCTTCGTGCACAAGGACCTTGCGGCTCGCAATATTTTAATCGGAGAGCAGCTGCATGTAAAGATTTCAGACCTTGGGCTTTCCAGAGAAATTTACTCTGCTGATTACTACAGGGTGCAGAGTAAGTCTTCGCTACCCATTCGCTGGATGCCTCCTGAGGCCATCATGTACGGAAAATTCTCCTCTGATTCTGATATCTGGTCTTTCGGGGTTGTGTTGTGGGAGATTTTCAGTTTTGGACTCCAGCCATATTATGGGTTCAGCAATCAGGAAGTGATCGAGATGGTGCGGAAGCGACAGCTGTTACCATGTTCTGAAGATTGCCCGCCGCGAATGTATAGCCTCATGACCGAGTGCTGGAATGAGATTCCTTCCCGGAGACCACGCTTTAAAGATATCCATGTCCGGCTTCGATCCTGGGAGGGCCTCTCAAGTCACACCAGCTCTACTACTCCCTCAGGTGGAAACGCCACCACGCAGACCACCTCCCTCAGTGCCAGCCCTGTGAGTAACCTCAGCAACCCCCGATTTCCCAATTACATGTTCCCGGGCCAGGGAATTACACCACAGGGCCAGATCGCTGGTTTCATTGGACCAGCAATACCTCAGAACCAGCGCTTCATCCCCATCAATGGATACCCAATACCTCCAGGATATGCAGCCTTTCCGGCTGCCCACTATCAGCCTGCAGGGCCTCCCAGGGTGATCCAGCACTGCCCGCCTCCCAAGAGTCGGTCCCCAAGCAGTGCCAGTGGCTCGACCAGCACTGGCCATGTGGCCAGCTTGCCCTCATCAGGATCCAATCAGGAAGCAAACGTTCCATTGCTACCACACATGTCGATTCCAAATCACCCCGGTGGAATGGGTATCACTGTTTTTGGAAACAAATCTCAAAAACCCTACAAAATAGACTCGAAGCAACCATCTTTGCTGGGAGACTCCAATATTCATGGGCACACCGAATCTATGATTTCTGCCGAAGTATGAAACGTGTGACTTTTGTACATACTCTATACCTGACAAACTAAAACGTGGCAGAAAAGATTTATATTCAAATGTTTTTATTGAAGGTTCTCGCTTAGCAGACATTGCAATGGGTGTGTCTTCTGTGAAGTTGAACTGTTTCTTACTGGAAAGACAACCGGCCAGAAACAATAATGCATTGTGGGATTGACACTCCACCATGGGGTGTGTTATGGTGTTGGGACAGGACCAATTCAAGTACCGAAAATCAGTGAAGAGAAACAGACATTTTCATTACTTAGTAAACCGAAAAAGGAAGTCAGATGGTGATCTTTGTATTTGCCTTTGGTCACCATGGCTGATCTACCCCCAAAATGTATATACTGTAGCGTTTGTCTACCTGCTGTCTCTACTTCATGACAGATGTTCAGGAACTATTCTGATTCACCTTAGACTCTAAGCGTGTTTGAATGGAAGTGGTGTTTAGCACCACAGAGGGAACTTGAGGCTACGTTTGAAATCTCGGATGGAAACGAGCCATACAGACTTGTCATGTCCACAGAAGTCCTCTCAGTAATCGGCTTTCTCTGGGATGGTGTAAGGTGGTGATGTGAACCTCCTCTTCTCATCATGAAGGCCTTTTCCAGTCCCTTTTCCACAACATGTTTACACAGGTCCTAAAGAAGGTAGATGCAGATACTGGAAATGGCTGTAGATTACAATTGGGGTTATTGCTTTAGGGATGGGGCACCCAAGGAGGCACAGTCAGGAAAATGGTCCCCAGGGTGGATCAGTGTCCATGGAGGAGGACCAAGGGTTGTTTCACTGTTCCTTTGGTGAGCTCCTCTCTTTAGGAGCTTCCCTGGACCACTCATGCTGCAAACGGGTGATGCTAGAGGCAAGCACACCCACACCCATGCCTTGTATGCAGCCTGTTTACAAGTTGGCCAAGGTCTTGGGAGTGTTTACTGTCAAAAGACTGTGAGCAAGAGGAAACCCTGTGATGATGCCAGTAGTGAGTTAATTTAAATTCTCACTTTTCTTGTTCTTTTCCTGGAGATGTTCACCAATTATATTCTAGCACCAAGAAGTATAACAATTTATTCATAGAACTAGCTGAAATCCAAAGACAGTACATCTTATTTTGCAAAACATTATAGGATGTCTAAAAAATATACTGAATGCTCTCAAAGATTACAAAACTCTGAATTCCTTAGCTTGGCAAACAAGCCGTTTGATCCTTCTTGCCTTCTTAGGGGATGACATCAATTGTGCCCATCCTGGCATTGATTTGCCAACCACATTTTACCAAGTTCAGAATTCTGTGGGATTCAAGTTCTGCATAGAAAGGAATTTTAAATTTGATTTTTCTCTTGTTAAAAAAAAACCAACTTCTTTATTCTAAGAAAAATGTCAGCAAATCTTGCTTTTATTTTAAAGCTATAGAGACTTACAGACTTATAAGATGCAAAATAAATCCTGGAAATATTCCATGAGAGAAAGAAATATTTCTTGAAGGGAACATAAGAAAGTTAGGAAGACCTTGATGTTTCTGCCTTTAAAGGTAGAATTTGCGTAGGAAATCTGTCTACCAAAATGTGCCTAGTTTTCCAATACAAACATGAACTTAAAGGTACTGTGAACACAAAAGAGTTGGCTATATTCAGATTTACCAGGCAATAAATTAAGAACTGTTTTGTGGCGTGAATAAGCTGATTCTATGTAACATTTCTTGAAGTTGAGTAGAGAAGGAGATTTGTATCCTTTTGTTGCTATGCAACTGTTTAACGATGACGCTTCAAACCACAATTTTGTATATGATATGACAATCAATCCTTTTCCAAGAATATTTATTTTGAGTAAACACAGTCCCAGTGAATCTGTGTTTTCAAGGAGTCCCTTAGAGGGGGGCTAGCATTCCATGAGCCAGTGAGATACCTTCTCTGGAAAGTCATTATTATGGTTAAAAAAATAAATTCAACTTAGTTTTTTATAAAGAACTATAACGTTTATTTTTTAAGTCTTTTATAATAACTGAAGCCATGAAGGTGAGCAAGCTAAATTTCAAAACCACTTGTTAGAATTATGAAAACAGTGCTGAGGTGCTGCGCCACGCAGCCTCTTTTGTATTAAATGGTACCTTTTTTCACAAGCTGAAAAATCTTTCACTTTGTTGACGATATTTTGTAAGCTAACTTTATTTTCAAGTGTTTTTTTAAATAATTTCTCTGCACAAAACTGTCTATGGTTTGTATCACAGAAGTGAAAATATATCTGCATTTTTATATCTGGTCTGTTTCCTTCTTTCCTTTGCTTGTGTTTAACTCAATGTAGATTTTCTTCAAATATACAACGGCAGTGTTCAGATAGCTCACACTGCCGTAACTTCCCTAATCCTCACTGCATGCATTTAATCACTGTATCAATGTTTGATTTGTTCTTATGGGCATTCCAGATAGGGAAGCATGGATTTGTAATGACCAAAAGACTATTTTATACTGAGGATATACGCATATGTATTTCACCACCGGAGATGATATTAAACACTGATCATTTTATGCTGCTGTTTATTAAAATGTTTACTATGAAAGATGTCCTGAATATTGCTGTCATAGGAGACTCTGGAAGTCATCACATTGTTTCTAATGACTGACGTTTCTTAGAAGGAGGGAATCACAATTCTTATTTTTGTCTTACTTCAACTAAATGACATTTAAGTATATTTTTAAAATAGACTCGTAGGGCTGGGAATATTGCTCAGGTGATTCAGCACTTGCCTGGCATGTGCAATGCCCTAGGTTCAAGCCCCAGTGCTACAGACAAGGCCAGATGTGGGCATTGGTCTGTTAGTGACCATGGGTGGAAAGCAGAATCCTGATGAGTTCATAACCAAGCATAATCTGCCTGCAGATGGCAAGCTTTGAACTTTTAAAGTCAAAATGACATATTCATAATGGAATGTAAAAAATTAGAAGTAGGATTGGAGTTGGGTTATTTTCTGCTTCGATGCTTCCATATGAGTTTAGCAGAACTCACATTTTAGGACTCTAAAGATTATTAGCCTGTGCATATCTATCATATCCAACTTGGATTGCAACCATTTGGTAGCATAAGAGAGATGCAGTCATTTAGTTGACACAATATTACTATAACTTGATTTTCCCAAAAGAAAACACTCCCATCCAGCAATTAATACACACTGTCAAGGAAAATAAGTATTGTTATGAAAGTTCAAAGGACTTGTTCATCTCTGCTGTTTAACACAGAAGGAAACACAAGAAAACCTCCAGGGCCTTCTCCATCTGTTTAACGACAGCCTTTGTCACCACCTCAACCACCAAACTTAATAAAGCAACCACAGCCAGCACAGTGAGGTCTGGGTGAGTTTCACCTCACACTTGAATGCCTGGACCTTCCCTTCATTCCTGCTTCCTTTTCCTATCTCTCCAGCTCCTGTCCCCAAGGCTCCTGTCCCCATCCCCTCAACCCCAAGTCCCTTGATTCCCCTAGTTCCCTAATCACAAACATCTGCAGGCTCCTGACACCATGATCCCACATCGCCTGTAATGAGGCACTAGATGCTCACTGGACAAGACTTCCGCTCTTGGCATGCCTTCAAAGATGGTCACCTATTTTAGCGTTTCTTCCAGAGCCAGCTACCAAGGGTACCCAAGGACTTGTCAGCACTGTGAATTATCAAGTCCTTCCTTGACTCAATTACTAAATCTACATTTCTATGGGTAGAACATAGCAATTTGTGTTTTAAGAATCTTCTGCATGATTCTAACAGACGCTGAAGATCAAGAGCTACAGAATTGAAAGGGGTGGGGTAGGGATGGGTAGCCTTTGCACCTTCATTAATGTAACAGTACACAAGTACTAATGACAGTAATGTAACAGTAAACAATGACTAATAACATGTCAGTCATTCATTCCTCCTAAGGAAAACCTAGCCACACAAAAACACAGCGCTCAAGTTAAGCCATTTGTTAAACAGTTGTATTTTTCCGGGGCTAGGGCTATAGGGCTAGGGCTGTTGAAGTGCCCACCTAGAATCTGTAAAGTTAGGGGTAAGATCACCAACAACCAGTCTCCAAAAGGGTTCTTCACTTAGATAGAAAATGAATAATGCAGGGGCAGGGTGGGGGGAGCTGGCTGAAGTCAGTGGCTGAGGGCATTTGTAAAACTCCAGGAGGCGTTGCTTCTTCTGCACCCTTAGAAGGGAGGGAGCAGAGTAAGCCTCACCTTCTTGGATCCTGGCTAAATGCTTTTACCTTCATATGGGCAAGCTCAAAGAAGCTATTTTCCCTTAGTACAATTTTTTGAATTTCTAAACTGATGGTTGAAAAAAAAATGAAAAGCATTCCCTCTGTGCTTCACCTTATAAAGAAAAAAAAGGTCCCTAAACATCAGCAATCTTGTCTGTAGGGAAAGGCCAGCTCCTAGTCCACATCATACCGGAAGCCACCCAGAGGCCCCTCTCTCCTCTGTGCTTCCTGTGACAGTTGGCGGAAATGGTCACCTGCAGCTTGGTTCCCTAATCAGCTGCCGTCCATCTGGGCCTGGCAGCCTAGGAGCTGTCCTCTGTGAAAGCCTAGCTCTCCTGGGAGCTATGGGGCCTAAAGACTAGGGGGAAGACAGCAAGAGGGGTTCAGAATGGTGGCAGGGTGAAGTCATACTCTTCTTAATTGATAGAGCATCTTTTTTGGTCTATAGCTCAAATGTTATAGAGGAAATACCAAACGAGAGGAAGAAAAGGAGTGAGGAGGCGCACACAAGGGGTTTGCAGCCCGTCAGACTCACACCTGAAGCTTCTTACTGTAAACGCCAAGATCCTGGGTCACTGAACTCTCAGGAGAGTGAGCCTTACAAACCATCAAAGTGTTCAAGGTCAAGGAAATCCTCTGGGAAATTAGTATGGGGAGGTTGAAAACCATGGAGATGTAAAGGAAGGCAGACTGATGACCTAGTTATGACAAGCCGAGTTCTAGTCACCTAAGAGTTTGCTTGTTCACAAATAAGTACCTGAACACTGGCTGATGGGGGAGGGAAACTCCAGTCTCTTCCCTAAGCGACTATGGGAATGAACGTCAGCTACGGAGGAAAACCCTGTCTGGGGGTTAGAGAGAACAGCGCCTAGGACTTTGTGAAAGAACAGTATCACGATGTGCAGAAGTGAAAACTCAAGGAATGTTTAACGTGAAGAAAAGGAGTCTGTGTGTTAGTTCTCATTGACCTGTACTCCTGATTGTAAATGGAGACATTACACAGACTAGCTACACAAAGCCATAGATCGAGGCTCAAATTCTTCTGGCTTTAGCGGCAAAATGGAACTCTCACCAGAAACAGGTGTCGCCCACGTCTGTCGGCAGAGGTTGGTGCGTTATGGCTTCCCTGTGTGTCTCTGAAGGACAACCTGTTTCACAGTATAGAGAAGACAACAGTCCTGAGACACAGTCATTCATCTGATCTTAGCTCAGAAATGCTGCTTGTTAATTCAAGTTCTGAGGCCAAATATGACTGTAAGACGTGTATCCATTTCCACCGGTTTGGCGGCAATGAAGGGCACATGGTCATGAGAAGGACTCTAGAACATAATGTTAATCACTCCTTTTTTACATTTTTTATGGATTTTTATCGAGCACTACATTTTTCTCTGCTCCCCTCCCTGCCTCTTCCCTACCCTTTTCAACCCTCCCCCAAGGTCCCATGCTCTCATTTTACTCAGGAGATCTTGTCCTTTTCTACTTCCCATGTAGATTACATCTATGTAAGTCTCTCTTAGGGTCCTCATTGTTGTCTAAGCTCTCTGGGATTGTGATTTTTGTAGGCTGGTTTTCTTTGCTTTATGTTTAAAAACCATCTATGAGTGAGTAGATGTGATAATTGTCCTTCTCTGTGTGTAGTATCTGTTCTTATCAGTTAATCACTCTTAAAATAGTTAGTGTACAAAATAATGGGTGTCATTATGACATTTTCAAAAATACGTCTTTGTATTTTGCTCACAACCATCCTTCCTTTGTTGGCCCTTCCTCACTTCCCATCAGTCCCCTTCTTTCCCCCAAATGGCTCCCCTTCTGATTTTAGTCATATGGCAACTTGTTGTGGAATAATTTTTTGGTACAATGTGAAAATATGTCACTCAGATTAGTTTAATAAAGAGCTGAACAGCCAACAGCTAGGCAGGATTTGAGGGGCAGAAAGGATTCTGGGAAGAAGAAGGCAGAGGTGCCAAGAGATGCAGAGCAAGCAGGATGAACAATATGGAGATGAGGTAATAGAGCCATGAGGCAGAAAGTAAATTAATAGAAATGAGCTAAGTTCCAAGAGATAGTTAGAAACAAACCTTAGCTATCAGCCAAGCTTTCATAATTAATAATAAGTCTCCATGTGGTTATTTGGGAGCTGGCAGGTGAGACAGAGAAAGACTCCCTGCAATAGTTAAAAGATGGTAAATGATGGATAGATAGATGAGGATGGATAAATGATAGATAGATGATAGATAGATAGATAGATAGATAGATAGATATGATAGATACATAAATAGATAGATAGATGATATATTCTACATAAGAGAGGAAGCATGTATTTGTTCTCCTTTCCACACATTTCCCTTTCATATCCCCCTTCTATTCCTTCTATTTTAATGTCATATAATTATATATTTCAATCTGAATTCCACATGTAAAAGGAAGCTTGATATTTGTCTTTTTAGGTCTTTGTTTCACTTAACATGATGTTAAATCCATTTCCCACAAGGACATAATTTTCTTTTTTAATGGATAAATAAAACCCCATGGTCTCTATACGCCACATTTTCTATACATTTCCTGTTAATGGGCATCTAGTCTGGCTCCTTATTTTAGGAATTATGAATCATGTAGCAATGAGCATGGCTGTGTAAACACCTCTGTGGTATGTTGATGGAGATTCCTTTGGAGATAGAACCAGGAGAGCTATAGTTGGGCAGACAGTAGCTTGATTTTGTATTTCTATGATGATCCTCCATACTAACTTCCATAGCAGAGTTGCTAGTCTACCTTCACACCAGCAGAGTCTGAACGATCATCCTTCCCCATATCCTCACAGCGTGGGTCTGCTTAATGATGGTCAGAACATAGGTAGGTGGGGAAGACAGAACAGAATTGTGGGAGGAAGAAAGCAGAGTCAGGCAGATTCCATGAAGCTCCAGCCCAAGATGGACATGCGTTAGAATCTTCCCAGTAAGCCACAATCCCATGGTGATACACAGATTGCTAGATATGGGTTAATTAAGATGTGAGAGCTAGCCAAGAAGAGGCTAGATATAA
>LOEQ01001517.1:243400-286337 GCA_001685075.1 Bramus lutescens | reverse complement strand
TGTATCTTCATAGGCATATCTTTCTTTAGGTTGGGAAAATTTTCTTCTATGATTGTGTTAAATATATTTTCTGTGATTTTGAGTTGAACTTCTTCTCCTCCTTCTATACCTATTATTTGTAGATTTGGCCTCTTCATGGTGTCCCATATTTCCTGGATATTTTGGGTTAAGCTTTTGTTTGATTTAATGTTTTCTTTGACTGATGAGTCTATTTCCTCTATTTTATCCTCAGTGCTTGAGATTCTCTCTTCCATCTCTTGTATTCTGCTGTTCATGTTTGTGTTTGTGATTCTTGATTGTTTTCTCATGATTTCGTTTCTATAATTCCTTTGGCTTGTGTTTTCTTTATTGTCTCTATTTCAGTTTTCAAGTCTTGAATAGTTTCTTTCATATTGCTTTTTCTTGGTTTCTTTAAGGGATATGCTGATGTATTCTAATTTTTTTCCTCCATTTCCTTGAGGGAATTTCTCGTGTCTTCTTTAAGAGTTTCAAACGTTCTCCTGAAGTTATTTTTCAGGTCATTATCTTCTGCGTCATCCATATTTGGTTGTTCAGGTCTTGCTGTTGTAGAATCTTCAGGTTTTACTGGGGTTGTGTTACTCTTTGTAGTGTTGTATCTTTTCTTACCTTTTCTACTCATCTTTTCCTCTAATGGGTGTGGTTGGGGCTGTCTGTGATTCTGTTGATTAATCTAGGTGCCAGTGAATCCCAGGCTCAGATGGTTGTTCCTTGTGATACAGTCAGTGCCATGGTTCTAGTTCCCCCTTTGGTCACCCCGTGTTACTGGAGGTCACTCAGCACTTCCTGGCTTTTGCTCCACTCCCTTGGAGTTTGCTGTCTCAGTCCTGCTCTAGCCTAGGTTACCAGCTTTGACCTGGTTCTGTAAATCTTTGGATCCGTTCCTGCAGAGGTCTCTGGCTTGGAGTTGGTCCTGCAAACATCTCTGGTTCTGGTCTACTCCCTCAGAATTCCCAGCCTTGGGTGTGCCTAGACCCACAGAGGACCTGGCTCAGGCCTACTCCCTCTGGGGTCCCAGACTCATGCCTGGCCCCGCAGAGATACCTGGTTCATGCCTACTCATTTGGAGGTCCCAGATTCACACCCAGACTGGCAGAGGTCCTGGCTCAGGCCTAGTTCCTTGGAGGTCCTAGACTCATTCCCAGACCCACAGGGGTCCTGGCTTAGGTATACTCCCTTGAAGGTCCCAGATTCACGTCCTGACCCTCAGCGGTCTCTGGCTCTGGCTCACTCACTCAGTGGTTACTCCCCTGTACCTGTTTCGGTGGAGTTCACTGTCCCTGCTGGCTTAGTCCTAGTCTGCCAATGTCTCGGGACTGGATTGGCTCCTGGCTCCCAAAGTCTTGTTTTTGAAAGCAATGTTGGAACATAAGGAAATGAAAATTTGTAATCTTTTTCATTAAAATATTTTTCATTCATTTTATGCTTTTGCAGAAAATGAGGCAAATATGAAACTTTTCTCACTCCCTTTGAGACATCAGTGTCAGCCGCCGTGGCATGTTTTGGGTGATGTGTACACTTCACACAAGCACAACTCATCCTGTCCGCTCCTTTCGGGCTCCTTCTCATTCTTTAGTTCTTCAGAGAATCTCCTGAGACATTTCCCAGGAGCACACAAGGCTTCACCTCACTTTTAAATGCTCAACAGTAGTCACAGATGTGTGGAACAAGTAAAGGCTTCCTCTAAACCCAGTGGTTGGATGATTAAAAATTTACTCATGAATTCAGAGTTTATCTTAGCAATCATAAAAGTATCTCAGTAAATTTTTTCTGTAAATAAATCTATTGTTATTTTTAAAATTTATTCTTTGAAAATTTCATAGAAGTATACAATGTCTCTCAGCCCTCCCAACCCCTGATGCCCCCTGGTAAGTGATGTGGCTGTCGAAAACGTTCCTGTGGTCTTTCCCTTCCTAGGGAGGAAGCTCCTAAGAGTGGGGCTTGGTTTTCCAGTGTATCTTCAGATCTAAACTGTTAAATTGAGTGCTAACCCATGCTCTTCATAGGGCATTTAACATTTGTCTAGTGTTTAAAACAACTTTATGAAATGGGGTTCTCTACCCCCCATTTTGTAATTCAGGAGACATACACAGAGAAGCTGCTAACCCTAGGCAAAATCTTAAGAGGGAGTCTTATCGACAGAGCCTGGTTGTGGGGCCTGTCATGGGTATAGGGCCCATCATGGGTATGGAGCCCTTTGTGGGGATGGGGGCCCATCATGGGGATGGGGGCCTGTTGGGGGATGGAGGCCTGTGGGGAATGGATTCTGTCATGGGGATGGGGGCTGTCTTGGGGATGAGGGCCTGTCATCCAAACTACTAGAAGAACTGAGGCAGGAGGCTGCAGACTCAAGGCCAGCCTGGGCAATTTGGTGAAATCCTGTCACAAAATACCAAGTGCAAAAAATGGTTGGGAGGTATAGCTCAGTGGTAGAGAGCTTCCATCCCCAGGACTGGTTGAAAAGCCGTGCTGTGATTTGAGACTAGGACATTTGATTAGATCTGGTCTTTAGGATCGGAAGAGAGATGTCAGCATCCTGGAGATAAATCAATAAATCAGATGCCACTCTGACTGGTTTTTCTTTTGGGAGGAATAAATGCTTTTCTGTGTTACCTTCAGGTGCCTGTGGGATAGTGACCACAGGTGTGTGTGTGTGTGTGTGTGTGTGTGTGTGTGGTATGGTCCAGTGGCTCTGTGGTTGTTCTATGCGTATGCATTGGGATGATGACCACGGATATGTGTGTGTGGGGGGGGAGGTATAGTGCTGTGGCTCTGTGGTTGTTCTATGCATATACATTGGGATAGTGACCACGGATGTGTGGTAGAGCGCAGTGGGATGTTATCTCTGCAGCCCTCCTTCTCTTCATCTCCTTGGTTTGAGGATTCTTCTCACAGCAATCTGAGTGAGCACTGCCTCCTGCTCACATGGGCCTGTCCTTCTGTTAGGGTGGAAAGAGGCACTCTCTCTTCTGAATGAGTTTAATTAGATTGACATTTTTCCTTAGAATTCTATAAACACAAGAAGGAATTATTTATATCAGTCAAATTTGTGGTGTAAATTAAATTAGATGCAGTTTGCAGTAGAATTAACTTGAGCAAAACTTTAATGCATGAAACTAATTAGAGTGGCTTATGTTTTCAGGTGTTTCACTAAAACATCAAGAAAAACAGACAAGTGTGATCCATCTTCAGATCCAAGAGAGATTTCAGGCTTTCACTCCAGGACATCTGGCATTCAGAGGTTATTTAGTCTATTCTGAGCCTGGACCTTTCCTAACAGCAGAGCCCTTGCTACTTAGAGCAGGCTAGACTCGAGTACCATGTACTAATCTTTGGAGCCTGTACATGTACAGAAAAAATGTCTCTATAAATTTGATCAAGATTCTTAGCTGGGCTGGGCAGTGGTGGTACATGCCTTTAATCCCAGCACTAGGGAGGCAGAGGCAGGCGGATCTCTGTGAGTTCGAGGCCAGCCTGGTCTACAAGAGCTAGTTCCAAAACAGTCTCCAAAGCAGAGAAACCCTGTCTTGAAAACAAATAAACAAATATACAAACAAACAAACAAAACAAAACAAAACAAAAAACAAAAAAAAAAGAAAAGAAAAAGATTCTTAGCTTGGTGGTACTGGTGCACAACTTTAATCCCATTACGCTGGAGACAGAGACAGGTAGTTCTCTGAGCTTGAGGCCTGCCTGGTCTATAGAGTGAGTTCCAGGGCTACACAGAGAAACCTTGTCTGGAAAAACCAAAGAAAGAATCTTCAGGTGGGACACTAACCCTGCACACCGCATTTCTCCTTATAGGAGGATGCCAGAGAGATTTCCACACATGGAGAGGAAGGTGATGGGAAGCAAGGCACAGGAGTGAGGTGACCGCAAGTCAAGGAGTGCTGGTAGATCCGAGCATTGAAGGCCAGAGGAGGGAAAGAGGATGCTCCCTGTAGGCTCTGGACTGACTTTGTGGTCAGTGGTACTGACTGTAGAGCTCTGGCCTCCAGAACTACAGGTGCTGATTTCTGCTGGCCAAGCCTCCACACCCAATACTTGAGGCCACAGCTGTAGGACACAAAGCACCACCAGCTCCCACAAGTTCCCGCATGAGCCACATTCTTTGGGTTATAAACTTCCATAAACCATATCTTAATCATGATTTCCCAAATCCTAGCTCCTCCTGGCTCCTCCCCATCCTACCTACCCAACTTCACGTTCCTTTTCTCTCTCTCAAAATAGAAACAAATAAACAATAAACAAAACAGAAAATAAAAATCAAAACAAAACCCTAACAAGGCAAAATAAAAACCTCCGGAAATCCTGTGGAAGAGGAGGAGGAAGGATTATGGGAGCCAGAGGGGTCAGGGACACTACAAGAAAACCCCCAGAATCAAGTAACCTGAACTCATAGGGGCTCACAGAAACTGAAGTGACAGCCAGGGAGCCTGCTTGGGACTGACATAGGTCCTCTCTCTATATGTGACAATTGTGTAGCTTGGTCTTCATGTGGGACTCCTAACAGTGGGAGCAGGGGCTGTCTCTGACTCTGTTTTCTGCTTTGGAGAGCCTTTCTTTCTACTGGGTTGCCTCTTCCAGCCTTAATAGGAAAGATGGTACCTGTCCTTACTGCAACTTGATATGCCACGGCTGGCTGATATCCATGGGAAGCCTGCCCTTTTCTGAAGAGAAGAGAGGAGTAGCATATGGGGGAAGGTTGTGGGGAGGAGGGAGGGAGGGAAATATGTGATCAGGCTGGAAAAATTTAATTAAAATGCCAAGACAAAACAAAAGCCCACAAAAACAAAAACAAACTCAGGAAATTCGTTTTAAGTTGATCAATCCTCCTGAGCATGGGGCCTACCCTGGTGTGTCACTGATATACCCAGTGAGACTCCATTGGAGAAAACGGACTTCCACTTAGCCAGTGTGTATCTTACTGAGCATCCTACTCCCTTCACAGCTGACCAGGAGGTGCCAAGTGACAGACTTCTATCTGATAAAACGTTAGCTTTATTATTTAGATTTCAGAATGAGAAGAAATGTGGCTATCCCTTATGAAAAAGGCCAGACAGTTCCTTAGAAAAGCCATTTTATGTCTGATAGTCTCTAAGGTCCTTTTCCTCTTCTTAGAATGACCTTAAATTTTTTTTAATTTCAGTTTTTGAATTTACTCGGGGGTGCGTGCGTGTGTGTGTGTGTGTGTGTGTGTGTGTCTGCGTGTGTGTGTGTGTGTTTGCATGCTGCAGTGACTGTGTGGAGACCAGAGGACAACCTGAGGGCGTTGAATTTCTCCTTGTACCATGTGGGTCCTAGGAATTGCCCTCAGGTCATCAGACAGCATGAACTTTAACCTGCTGAGCCATCTCACCCTCAGTTCATATGTTCATTGGACAAGAAGCTGAGCATCCAAGATCAGCATGCCTGGCTCACACCTCAGCTCCTGTTTCTATTTGTGTCATTTTCTATGAACGACTTTGACCTGAAGTTTTGGAACTTCCCATTGGTGAACAGAGAAAGCCGTGGGGTGTCAAGAGAGTCGCTGGGATTTTAAAGAACAGCTTTCGTTTTTGTACGTGTTGCTTCTCTTGTTGCCGTGACAAAATGCCAGATGAAAAGAACCCAAGGAAGGAAGGTTTGTTCAGGTTCACACTTGGAGAGTATGGTCAGTCCACCACAGTGTGACAGGCAAGGAAGCAGGAGCTGAGGCAGGTGCTCACACTGCATCTGTAATCCCAGAGCTCGCTTTCTCCTTTCCGTTCAGTTCAGAACCCCAGCCCAGGGGATGGTGCTGCTCACAACTAGGAGGGATTTTTCCTCCTCAGATAAACCTCTTGGAAATGGTCATGGTCATGCCTAGAGACTTGTCTCACAGATGACTCTAGAGCCAGTCCAGTTAACAATATTAACCATTAAAGCCTGTAATTGTATTTTAAAATTCATTGCGCTGAAAACATAACACAAAATTAGTCCTCCTCAGTGTCTAAATAAACTACCCATTATTGTTCTGTGTGTGTGCAGTGTGGTGGAGTAGAGACGTATTTGTCTGGCAGGATGGGAATTCACACCTTTTGTTTAGGAGCTTTCATTTCCCCTCCTTCTAGCCCAGGGAACTAGAAATCCTGTTTGCGTCTGTGCAATTGACCATGTGAACTTCCTTCTACAGGCAGCCATCTGTAATAGTTCTCTCCCTGAGTGGAATATCCCACTTAGCACGATGTCAGTCACAACTTCCATCTACAATGTCACACATCATAGATTTTATTTTTATTTTTTAAGGCTGAGTAATATTCTAATACATGTATATAGTACATTTTCTCTCTAGAATCATTGATCCATGGACATTCACATTATTTCCATATTTTAGCTGCTGTGGATAACACTTTAATAAACAAAAAGTGTCAAAGTTCTCAGAAGGCTTACTGAAAGTACGGAGACAAATACCTTTTGTAGGACTACTGGATTCCATGGGACTGTATTTGTTTTTGGAGGACTCTCCATTTGTCTTCCAGGATCGGCAACATTTTCCATTCCCATCCACTGTATGCTAGAATTCCATTTTCCCCTACATCCTTTCTAAGACTTCTTTTTCTTTTTCAATACTGGTCACTGAAGCATGAGGAGTATCACTTGACACCTTGTCATCTTGGTGAGCACTTGTGTCTCATCTCAGAAAAATGTCCATTTGTGTATTTTTTTTACTTGCTAAAAAATTATAGGACTGGGAGTATGGCTCAAATGCTACACTTTGGGATACATTTGAAGTCCTTGAGTCCTATCCCCAGCACTGTGGAAATACGTACATAAATAAAACACCTCTCTTCTTCCTACACGCGGTCAGTGTTTCCTTGTGTGTTTGAGATGTTAATTCTTTAGCAGGTGTGTTTGGCAAATGTATCCCACTGTATGGACTGTCTCTAACTGTAGTGGCTGCGAGCATTCCTTTTCTATGAGGATGGGAAATGTATTTACACTTGTCTACTTGTCTTTTAATGCCTGTGCTTTTGGGGTCTGATCCAAAATCATTTTACAGACGAGTTCTCTCTGTGTGCTATATTCTTGGAATCTTTATTAAAGAGAATTGATGGAGCCGGAGAGATGGCTCAGTGGTTAAGAACACTCGCTGCTCTTACAAAGGTCTGGAGTTCCATTCCCAGCACCCAGGGCAGGTGACTCACAATAACGCCAGTCTTAAGAGCTTTGATGCCTCCACAGGTACCCAAACACATGCACACATATGGCATACAGAGATACACATGTGCATAAATAAAAATGAAAAAAATCTTTAAAAACAAGAAAGAGAACAGGTTGTAAATATGTGGCCCTCCTTCTGGGCTCCTTGCTATGCTGCTATCAGCTCTTATACAGGAATGGGATTATTTGGGCTGCTGTAGCCTTGTGACACATTCTGACATCAGGAAGTATGAAGTCCAGCTTGGTTCTGGCTCAGGGTCACTTTGGACGGTTGGAGTCTTGTATAGTCCTATGTGACTTTTATTTTGAAAATTTAATAGGACTTTTGATCAGATTCTACTAAATCTGTAGATGTCTTCGAGTTATAAGGCTTCAAAATCTTCTTAGTTCTTACCCATGAGCACAGGGTCCCCACAGTTCTGCCTTCTTTAGGCCTCACTATTCTGCTGTTTTCAGCACATAGGTCTTCACCCCTTTGCTTACATGTATAACTAAGTGTTTTATTTTTAATGCTTTTATGAACTGCTTTTCTTATTTTACTTTTTGGAGAATTCTTTATCATTATATATTATATTTTTGCTGCATTTATGCTTTCAGTCTTTTTTCTCAGTCTGTATACTGCAACTTTACTGTGCTTGCTCCTTAAACTCTTTGTCAGCATCTTTAGGGTTTTCTTCTGTAAGACTGTATGTGTGTATACATATATATATATATGTATATGCACATATGTGTATAGATACATATGTGCATACATAGCATGTAATCATCAAAGAGTTTCACCTCATCTTTTCTGATGTGTGCCTCTCCTCCCCCTTTCATGCTCATTGAATGGCAGTACAATCCTTAGTACAGTGTTGGATAGAGATGGAAAGAGTACACGTTCTTGCTTGCTGCTGTTGACTATTTTTTCACTGTGGGCTCTTCACACCACTTTCTTTATGTTGGATTAATTTTTTTCTATTTCCAGTCTGCTGAGGTCTTACTTGTCAAAGGGCGTTCAATGTGGTCAAATGCCTTTTCTACGTCTGTGGAGACAGTGGTCACCATTCCGTTTCAGCCAGTTGTGTGCATCACACTCACTGATGTCATATTGAGCCGTCCTTGCCTGTGACAGATCACGCTTGTTCTTGTTGTGTTCATTGCTGGGTTCATTTCAACAGCGTTTAGCTGTGGAGTTTTGCACCTACATTCATCAGGAATAGAGGCCTGTGATTTTCTCTTCTTGTCGTATCCTTTTCTATCAAGGCAATTTTGGCCTTCAGAGCTGAGTTTGGATTATCCCCGAGCCCCTTTTCTCTTTTGGCAAAGTTTGAGAAGGATTGACATGAGTTCTTCAAAATGTTGACACAATTCTTTAGTGGAACCATCTGATTCTGGGCATTTATCTATATATATATTCAGATTACCAATCCAGTCCTTATGTAGTAATGAGACTTGCTCAGACCTCTACTTCTTTATAATCAACTCGTTCAGAATTTAAAAATTACTATGATTGCCCAGACCAGGCCGCTGGGAGGAGAAGCATGAGCAGCGTGATGGGCCTCAATGACAGCAGTGGCCTCCAGAAATCATCTGCCAACCAGAGCCTCAACTTCAACCCGGCCTGCACCTGGAGAAGTGACCATCTGAGCCTTGGGCCCATTAGGCACCTGGAGGAAAGATCACCGAAGGATCTGCTCTGCCTTCACCTGAAGGAGCAGTCAATAGAGCCACTGAACCCAACTACACAAATTGGAGAAGGGCCCCCCAGAAACACTGGCTCCACCTGTTCCTACCAGAGGAAGAGATGAGTAGACAACGGGGCAAGAATACACTCAGCAACATAAAGAACAATTACAGTGCCACCAGAAACTAGTGGTTCTGAACATCCCAATTCAGATGAAGCAGAAGAAAATGACCTTAAAATAACTTTATGAAGATGATTGAGGCCCTCAAAGAGAAAAAGAAAAATTCTCTTAAAGAAATGGAGGAAAAGATAAACAAAAAATAGAAGAAATCAACAAATCCCTTAAAGAAAACCAAGAAAAAGCAACCAAACAGGTGAAAGAAACAGTTTAAGACTGAAAACTGAAATAGATACATTAAAAAAATAGGGTAATCTGGAAGTGTAAAATCTGGATAAACAGCCAGAAACTATAGATTCAAGCATAAACAGTGGAATACAAGAGATGGAAGAGAGAATCTCAGGTGTCGAAGATCTGATAGAGGAAATAGATTAGTCAAAGAAAATGTTAAATCCAACAAATTCTTAACACAAAATATTCCAGTAATCTGAGACACCATGAAAAGACCTAGCCAAAGAATAATAGGAATTGAAGAAGAAGAAATCCAGCACAAAAGCACAGAAGATATATTCAACATATTCATAGACGAAAACTTTCCCAACCTAAAGGACATGCCTATAAAAATATGATAAGCTTTAAAAAACCAAATAAACTAGACCAAAAAAGAAAGTCCCATCACCACATAATAATCAAAACACTAAACATACAAAATAAAGAAAGAATATTAAGAGCTGCAAAGGAAAAAGACCAAGTAACATGTAAAAGGCAGATCTATCAGAATTGCACCTGACTTCTCAATGAAAACAATGAAAGCCAGAGGTCCTAGTCAAATGTTTGCAGACACTAAGAGATCACAACTGCCAGCCCAGACTACTACATTCAGGAAAACTTTCAATCAACATAGATGGAGAAAACAAGATATTCCATGACAAAACAAGATTTGATTAATACTTATCCACAAATCCATCCCTATAGAAAGTACTAGAAGAAAAACTCCAACCCAAGGAAGTTAGTTATACCCACAAAAACACAGGCAATAGATAATTCTACACCAGCAAATCCAAAAGAAGAGAAACACACACATAATACCAACAACAAAAGCAAAAATAATAGGAACTAGCAGTCACTGATCATTAATATCCCTTAATATCAATAAACCCAATTCAACTATAAAAAGACACAGGATAATATATTGGATCCAGAAACAGAATCTATCCTTCTGTTGCATACAAGAAATATACCTCAACTACAAAGACAGATATCACCTCAGAGTAAAGGGTTGGGAAAAGATTTTCCAATCAAATGAACCTACGAAACAAGCTGTTGTAGCTATCCTGATATCTATCAAAATAGACTTCAAACTAAAATTAGTCAAAAAGAAATGAAGAAGGTAATTTCATACTCATCACAGGAAAAATCCATCAATATGAAGTCTCAATTCTGAATAAATAAAAGAGCACCCTCATATGTAAAAGAAATATTACTAAAACTCAAATTGCACATCAAGCCCCAAACACTAATAATGGGAGACTTCAACACCCCACTTTCACCATGGACAGATTTTTTTCCAGATAGAAACTTAATAGAGAAATAAAGATGTTATGACTTAAATGAGCTTAACGGACATCTATAGAACATTTCACCCAAGCACAAAAGAATATATCCACTTCTCATCACCTCATGGATCCTCTCCAAAATCAACCACATACTTGGTAACAAATCAAATCTCAACAGATACAAAAAATTAGAATAACCCCCAGTGTCTTATTGGACCATCATAGCTTAAAGTTAGAATTTAACAGCACTAATTGCAGAAAGCCCACAAACTCATGGAAACTGAACAATGCTCAACTGAATCACTGAGTCAAGGAAGAAATAGAAAGAAATTAAAGACTTCCTAAAATTTAATGAAAATGACCATACAGCTTATGGGACTTATGGGACACAATGAAAGCAGTACTAAGAGAAAAGCTCGTAGCAATCAATACCTACATAAAGAATCTGGAAAAATCTCACACTGCAAATTAAGAGAACTGAAAGCCCTAGAACAAAAAGGAGCAAGCTCACCCAGAAGGACTAGTTGATAGAAAATAATCAAACTGAGAGCTGAAATCAACAACATAGAAACAAAGAAAACAATACAAAGAATCAATGAGACAGAGCTGGTTCTTGGAGAAAATCAACAAAATAGATGAATTCTTATCCAAACTAGCCAAAAGGCAGAGAAAGAATATTCAAATGAACAAAATCAGGAATGAAAAGGGGGACATAGCAACAGACACGAAGAAAATCAAAAGAATCATCTGGTCATACTTCAAAAACCTGTACTCCACAAAATTGGAAAACTTTAATGGTTGATTTTTTTGGATAATTATCACATATAAAAATTTAATCAAGACCAGATAAGCAAATTTAGTAGACCTATAGTTTCTAAGAAAATAGACACAGTCATCAAAATTCTCTCAGGACCAGATGGTTTCAGTGCAGAATTCTACCAGATTTTAAAAGAATTAATACCAATACTCCTCAAATTGTTCCACCCAGTAGAAACAAAAGGAACATTGCCAAACTCTTTCTATGAGTCTACAGTTACCCTGATACCCAAACCACACAAAGACACTATTAAGAAAGAGAATTACACACTAATCTCCCTCATGAACATAGATGCAAAAATACTCAATAAAATACTAACAAGCTAAATCAAAAAACACATCAGAAAAGTCATCCACCATGACCAAATAGGCTTTATCCCAGAGATGCAAGGGTAATTAAACATATGAAAATTTATCAACATAATACACCATATAAACAAACTGAAAGAAAAAAAAACACATTATCATCTCATTAGATCCTAAAAAAAAGCCTTTGACAAAATTCAACACCCCTTCATGATAAAGGTCTTAGAAAGAGCAGAGATGTAAGAAACATACCTAAACATAATAAAGACAATATACAGCAAGTCAGCAGCCAACATCAAATTAAATGGAGAGAAACTCAAAACTATCCCACTGAAATCAGGAACAAGACAAAGCTGTTCACTCTTTCCATATCTATTCAATATAATACTTTAAGTTCTACCTAGAACAATAAGACAACAAAAGGAGATCAAGGGGATACGAATTGGGAAGAAGTAAAACATTCACTATTTCCTGATGATATGATAGTTTACATAAGTGACCCCTAAAATTCTATCCAAAAACTACAACTGATAAATATCTACAGTAATATAGCAGGATGCAAGATTAACTAAAAAAAAATCAGTAGCTCTCCTATCTACAGATGGTAAATGGGCTAAAAAATAAACCAGAGAAACATCACCCTTCACAAATAGCTACAAATAACATAAAATATTTTTGGATAACACTAACCAAAGAAGTGAAAGACTGGCATGACAAGAACTTTACATCTTTGAAGAGAAAAGTCAAAGAAGATACCAGAAGATGGAAAGAGCTCCCATGCTCTTGGATGGTAAATTTAACATATTAAAATGGCAATCTTATGAAAAGCAATTTACAGATTCAATGCAATGCCCATCAAAATCCTAACACAATTCTTCACAGACCTCGAAAGAACAATACACAATTTCATATGGAAAAACAAAAAAACTCAGGATAGCCAACACAGTCCTGCACAATAAAGGAGCTTCTGGAGGCATCACCATCTCTTACTTCAAACTCTACTATAGAGCTATAGCAGCGTGGTATTGGCATAAAAGCACAGGTGGACCAATGGAATCAAATTGAAGACCTGGATATCAGTCCACACACCTATGAACACCTGATTTTTGACAAAAAGCTAAAACTATAAAATGGAACAAAAGCATCTTTAGCAAATACTACTGGCATAACTGGATATTAACACGTAGAAGGATGCAAATAGATCCATATCTATCACCATGCACAAAACTCAAGTCCAAATGGATCAAAGACCTCAACATAAAACTAGCCACACTGAACCTTATAGAAGAGAAAGTGGGAAGTAACCTTGAATGCACTGGCACAGGAAACCACTTCCTAGAACAACAATTAATAAAAGGGACCTCTTGAAACTGAGAAGTTTCTGTAAAGCAAAGGTCATGGTCAACAAGGCAAAACAACAGTGTACAGAATGAGAAAAGACTTCACAACCCCACACTGACAGAGGACTGGCCTAAAAAATATACAAAGAACTCAAGAAACTAGACAACAAAAGAACAAATAATCTAATAAAAATGGGGTACAGATGTAAAAAGAGACCTCTCAACAGAGGAATCTCAAATGGATGAGACACATAACGAAATGTTCAACATTTTTAGCCATCAGAGAAATGTGAATCAAAACAACTCTGAGATTCCATCTCACACCTGTCAGAATGGCCAAGATCAGAAACACCAACGATAGCTTATGCTGAAGAGAATGTGGGATAAGGAGAACATGCCTCCATTTTGGTGGTAGTGCAAACTTGTATGGCTACTTTGGAAATTAGTATGGTGATTTCTCAGAAAATCAGGAGTCAATCTAACTCAAGACCCAGCAATACCACTCTTGGGCATATACCCAAAGGATGCTCAATCGTAGCACAAGGACATGTGCTCAATTATGTTCATAGCAGCATTATTTATAATAGCCAGAACCTAGAAACAACCTGGATGCCCCTCAACTAAATAATGGATAAGGAAAATGTGGCACATTTACACAATGGAGTACTACTCAACAGTAAAAAATAATGACGTTTTGAAATTTGCAGGCAAATTGACAGAACTAGCAAAAACCATACTGAGTGAGGTAACCCAGACCCAGAAAGACAAACAGAATATGTACTCACTAATAAGTGGTTTTTAGACATAAAACAAAGGATAACTAGCCTTCAGTTTACAACCCCAGATATTCTAGACTACAAAGAAGATCCTAGGAGGAAACAGACATGTGGGATAGTGACTGTAGGTATGGGGCCTGGAGTATAGTGCCTAGGAAGGAGAAAAAGACAAGATCGCCTGAATAAATTGGGAGCGTAGGGAAGTGGGGAAGATGTACAGTTCAGTTAAAAGCAATAGAAAACTCACTATGATTTAGTATTGGCAGGGTACACAGTCCTGGGAATGAATCAGTGCCTTCCAGTTCGTTAGTGCAGAATAGTTCATAGCAGGCCTCTGTGGCTCCTTGTGTTTCTGTGGCATTAATTTGAGCAGTTCTTCTTTAGCTACTGATTTTATTCATTTTTGTCTCAGTTAACTTAAAGGTTTATTAGCTGTATCTTCTCAAATATAAATCAGAATTCTGTCGATTTCTCTATTCTGTTATTTACATCTACTTTAGTGTTTGTTATTTCCTTCTGTTCCCCTTGGGCTCACTTTGCTTTCCTTTCTAGAGCTTTCCTTTTCAGTGCAGATGTTTATTACTATAACCTTCCGGTTTCATATGTCTGTTGCAGCCCATATGCTTTCCTGGACTATGTTTTAACTTGTCTTGTGGTGGTATTTTCTAATTTGTTTTTGACTTCTCTGTTGCACACTGTGTAAGAATATGCTTACTTCTCACAAAAATATGGATTTTCTAGTTTTTATTCTGCCATTAATTTCTAGTTTCATTACACTGTGATCAAAATAAAACCCATTTGCTATGATTGAGCCTTCTTGTCTTTGGGGACCTGTCTTAGAACTGGCATGTCTTCATATCTGTGTTCAGTGAAGAGAGTGTGTTCTGTCACTGTTGGGTAAAGCACACACCTGTTCACTGTGTTATCAGAGTACTGCTTAGTCCCAGCTTTATCATTCTTTCTGGGTTAACTGTGCATTAGCAGAAGTCAACTGTCC
The DNA here is from genome assembly GCA_001685075.1 of Bramus lutescens. Taxonomy (NCBI): domain Eukaryota; kingdom Metazoa; phylum Chordata; class Mammalia; order Rodentia; family Cricetidae; genus Bramus; species Bramus lutescens. The sequence continues at coordinate 271,562 of LOEQ01001517.1, read as the reverse complement.
AAGTATCCTATTGTGCTACTGTCTCTTTTCCCCTTGTCTGTTCAGTGTCTGCTGTGTGTGTGTATGTGTGTGCATGTGTGTGTGCATGTGCATGTGCGTGTGTGTGCTTGTGCATGTGCGTGTGTGTACGTGTGTGCGTGTGTGTGTGTGGGTGTGTGCGTGTGTGTATGCATGCACGTGTGCGTGTGTGTACGTGTGCGTGCGTGTGCATGTGTGTGCGTCTGCGCGTGCGTGTGTGTGCTTGTGCATGTGCGTGTGTGTGCTTGTGTGTATGCATGCGCATGTGCGTGTGTGTACGTGTGCATGTGCGTGTGGGTGTGTGTGTGCGTGTGTGTGTGTGTTGGTTTTTCAAGGCAGGGTTTCTCTGTGTAGCTGTGTAGCCTTTCCTGGAACTAGCTCTTAAAAACCAGGCTGGCCTCGAACTCACAGAGATCTGCCTGCCTCTGCCTCCTGAGTGTTGGGATTAAAGGCGTGAGCGCCACCACTAACTGGCTTGCTTTGTGTGTTTTCTGCTGTTGATGTTAAGAGTTTGTTTATATTTTTATCTTCTTGATGGTTTGACTTTTCTGTAATTATATGTCTTTCTGTGTATCATGGCAGTTTTTGACATAAGCATTTGTTTTGTCTGCTGTAAATGTACGCAACTTGTTCCCTTCTGATGACTTCTATGCTTCCCCACTCTATCCCTTTGGCTCTTTCACACACTGCGCAGCACTGCTTTTCAATCTCTTTTTGGGATGGTTATTCCACTAGCAGTCAATGGTAGGAAAGACATTGCTATTGTCATGCTGTGAACTATTTTCTGTTAGTCTTGCTAACTTTGTGCTCTATTGAGTCCTTTACACAGTTGCACTATGAGACCCACATAGCCACGATATTAGATTTGGGAGTTTTGTAGTTATGTTGAAACTCATACCAAGTGTCTCTAGGTAATAATGGTCATGTAAGTGGATTACATATTAAGTTCAATTCCCCTACATCCATTCATTGTATTGTGTGTGGTCTATGTATGTGTGTACATCTTTGTGTGTGGTCTATGTATGTGTGTACATGTATGTGCAGGTACACATGCCTCTGTGATCACATGTGGGGGCCAGAGCATCTGAGGGGGTCTCTGCAAATGTCAGATAGAGAAGAAACCCTCGAATAGATGAGAATGAAACTTCTTTCAGATTGACTTTTCCACCTGGAGCAAGACTTCGAGGAGGTGGTTTATTGTTTGGACAAAATGTTTCCTGTTATAACACAGAGCCCACTGCACAAGGACATATAATTACATTCAAATTTGACTCGGGGTGCATGTAATTTCTTCCAAGAAGATAGGTTCTAGTGATAGGGATCCTTTTACTAGTTTAAAGGCCTAGGGAAGGCTCTGACCTGGTGATGGTCATATAGATGGCATAGAGGTCATCTGGGCTATTAACCTCCTCCTGGTTGTTGGAGGTTGGGGAGCCTCTGACTATAAAGATCATTTAGATTATTATGTATCTCTGATTCTGCTTGGGGAGCCCCTGGCCATAAGGGTCATTTAGATTACTACCCACCTACAGTCCTGGTTGTAGGAGCCTGATATGGCCTGGCCCAACAGATGAAAGCAGGTCACTAAGCCATTAATCACTTCTAATTCCTAGCTTTCTGGATGGAAGAGCAGTTTTTGTTTGTTGATTTGCTTTACTTCTTTCCCATTGGAAAGCCGGTGCTGCAGGTTTAACACTCCTGGTTTCTGTGGAGATCTCTGGGCACAAGGATCTTCGTGCCATGCTCCCAACAGGCATCCTCTGTTCCTCTCTTCCTTTTCCCCTTGAGATGGGCTCTCTCACTGACTCTCAATTTCACCATCATTCAGCTAAGGCTGCAGATATTGAGATGCAGCCATCCTCCGGCTCTGCTTCCCCTGGCAAACACTGGCTTACAGACATGTGTGGCTATGCCTGGCTCTTTATGTGGGTCCTGGGAACCCAAACTCAGCTCATTGGGCTTGCAGAGCCAAGAAATTCTATCACTGAGTCCTCTCCCCAGCCCTGCCCATACCCACAGTGAATATTCTCTAATATACATGTATGTTACCGTATTTTGAATGATTTTTAAGACTTTTCTACTAAAATTTAAATATCTTGAGCACTGTCACAGCGATACACTGCCCTGCTTTGTGTAGAAATGTGTCCCCACCAAGTGTCAGACTCCCTTACACTGTGGTGCTGGCACTCAGCAGCCTCTCTGACTTGAACACACTGTGTAGCCTTCCAGCCATGCAGCTGTGGCTATGACTCTCTTGTGTCTGTGGCCTGGGAAAGGCTTTATCTTGCCTGTATAGTTTTGTTAGTAGGAAACACTTTTCTTTCAGTGCCTTGAACATATCATGCTACTGTTTCTGATACCTGCTGAGAAAAAAGCCACTGACATTCTTAGTGAAAGCATCTTCTCCTTAGGCTTTCAAAACTCTGTGTCTGACTTTTCATAATTTCAATATTTTGTATCCAAATGTGAATGTATGTGTGTGCATGTGTGTGTCTGTGTGCATGTGTGTTGTATGTGTGTGTGTGCATGTGTGTGCACGTGCATGTGTGTTCTGCGTGTATGTTGTGTGTGCATGCATGTGTGTTCACATGCATGTGTGTGTGTTGTTTCGGTAAACATTGGCTTTGTTCCTCAGGTACCATACACCTTGATTTTTGACAGAGGGTTTCTCACAGGGACCAGGAACTTACTCAGTAGGCTAGCGTGGCTGGCCAGTGAGCTCCAGGGATGCTCCCGTCTCCATCTCCAGGGCTGAGATTAGACCTGTCACCTAATCACTTTTTATGCAAGTTGTGGGGATTGAACTCAGGTCCTCACACTTGTACAAAAAGCAGTTTACTGACTGTTCCACCTCCCCGGCTCCAAATGTGAAGTCATTAATTTCCTCTTCTATGCTATTTTCTGGGTTTCTAGAATACGGGTATGCACTTCTGCAGATTTTATCTGTTCTGAACTTAAGTGTGGCTTTTGGTTCTTTCTGTTCTTTTCACATTTTCAAATCACCCCTAAGCGCTCCACTGCTTGGCCTGCTTCAGTTGCCATGACAACGCTCCACAGGCTCAAAGTGAATACCTATTTCTTATAGAGGCTAAAGAGTCCAAGGTAAAAGCATAGTTTAGTGTCTGCTTGACACCTGCTTCTTAGTTCACAGATGTCCTTCAGCTTGGCATATCCCCACCACACAGAAGTTGTACAAGAGTTTTCTCTTGGGCCTGTTTGTTAGGGCACTCACCTCAGAGAGGACGCAACACCCTCTGGGCTCAATACTTCCCCTGAGTCCCAGATCTGAGCATTGTCCCAATGCAGACCAGAATGCATTGTCTTCATTCTTTAAAGTGCTGGCTCCTCCAACTGTCATTACAGCCGCTCATCTTTGACTTTGATTCCACCTTCCCCCTCTTGACCAAGCTGCTGTTGTACCATTCTAATGGAGTCTTCAGTTTCACCACTGGGTTCTTAAGCTCTGTGATCTCTGGTGCTTTAAAAATGATTTCTTATCTTTGTTGAAAGACTTTTGCTCTGTTCTCTTGGTAGCGGTAAACTGGTTTGTGAGTAAGGTTTTGGTTAGCATGCGTTAATTATCCTTGACAATGGATTACACATGTAATGATCACACTCACCCCACTACTCTCTTGTCCCCTTCCCACTGTCGCTGATCCCCTTTCCCTTCTCTTCTTCTGCATGCCTTTTGGGGGAGTGAAACAGTGCGTTTACTTACTTAGAGGAGCTTGAATGGGGGATTCTTTACAGGAGCATTGACATCTTACCATCTCCTTGCATGGCGTCCCCTGAGTTTTGACGGAGGTCATGCAGGTGTCGCATTCAGAATGAGACCCTCACTGTCAGTGTTCTCAACACTTGGTCCAGTCATGAGTCTCTCCATTAACTGCTTCCCACTGCAAAGAGAAGCTTCTCTGGCCAAGGTTGGGAGCAGCCTGTGAGTAAAAGCACAAGTGTTTAGATGGGAGTTTGATAGATGCATCGCTTCCATTTAATAAGGCAAAAACAGCAGCTTTACCACTGGAGCCTATGGCCTCTCTAGCCATGGCTTTTGATGGGGTTTACAGCACTAAGGATAAATTTCCTCCTGTGGAGTGGGCCTTAGATCTAGTCAGAACCTGCCTATTCCAGTCAGGTAAATTACAGAACTGTTTCATTAAGGTTGGCTTGTGTCATAGTTACTCTTCTGTTGCTGTGAAGCCACACTACGTAGGCGGAGACTGCACTTTTGTTCCGGGCCACCCAGACCTGAATAATCACACAGAAACTGTATTAACTGCGGCACTGCTTGGCCTATTAGCTCAGGCTTCTTATTAACTAACTCTTACATATTAAATTAACTCACTTCTATTTTTCTGTGAATTACCATGAGGCTGTGGTTTACTGGGTAAGGCTCTGGCATTTATTTCCTTCAGCAGCTACATGGCAGCTCCCTGATTCTGCCTACTCTCTCTCTCTCCATCTCTGTTCATATTTCCTACCTGGCTCTATTCTGCCTTGCAATAGGCTAAAGCAACTTCTTTATTAACCAATGGTAATAAAACATACTCACAGCATACAGAGGGGAATCCCGCATCAACACCACAGCCAAGAAAACCTATAGAATAAAGGTTTATTTTGGATGTATGATTTCAGAGGGTTAGAGTCCATGACTAGGGATGGAGTATGTCAGTAGGTAGGCATCACACTGGAGCAATAGCTGAGAACTCAGACACACACACACACACACACACACACACACACACTAAATGAGTTTAAGACTAGTCTTGGCCTCATGGGTAGTTCCATATCAGTTTGTATTACAGAGTAATACTGTATCACAAATAAAACAAAATGTAATTCCTTTTCTTTTTTACTCATTGTGACAATATGAATGAAAACGACCCCTTTAGACTTGTAGGGAGTGGCGTAATTGGAGGTGTGGCCTTGTTAGAGTAGGTATGATCTTGTTGGAGGAAGTATGTCATTGGGGAGTGGGTATTGAGGTTTCAGAAGTTCAAGCCAGGCCTAGTAACACACTGTCTCTTCCTGCAGCCTACAGATCTAGATATAGTACTGTCAGCTCCTTTTCCAGCACCATGTCTGCCAGAATGTCACTGTGCTTCCTATAATGACAATAATGGACTAAACCTCTGAACTGTAGACCATCCCCAATTAAATGTTTTCATTTATAGAAGTTGCCAAGGTCATGGTGTCTCTTCACAGTAATGAAACTCCAAGACACTCAGCATACTAAAGACTTTATAATCTTGAAATAATAAATACACATACAGACACACACACACACTGTATCAAAGTGAACAAATATTCTATTGTCTTAAGCTTTGTGAATCAACTGCTTTCTGAACTACTAAAAAATTATGAAATATATCTCATTATGGTATGCCAAACTATGTGAAGCTTTGTTAAATATTTGTTTTAAATGCATACAATTTAATGTTTTAGTACTACTTATTCATAGGAAGGACACACAATTTTCTAGTATCTTTAATGCTGGATTGAATAAAAATATCTTATTTTTCTACTTTTCTCCCTATGTTTTCAATAATATATATTTTCAATATACAAAGTAGCATACAATATATTTCAATGGAATTTCTTTCATATAATATCTTCTGATCAGGTTTTTTTTCTCCTCCCCAATTCATCTAAGAGCCTTCTTCTTACCTTCCTACCCACTGAGTTTTATGTTATCTCTCTCTCTCTCTAAAACATACAGATAAACCAAACTAAGCCAAACCAAACCCAAACAAAGCAAAAACCCAAGAAACACACAACCCCTCCTCCACAAATGGTAATTTAAAAAAGTAAGCAAAAGATCAATAAGACAAAAAGTTCCCAAAATGAGACAAAAAGTTTAGAAAATACTACCGAGTTTGTTTTGTGTTATCTAACTACTCCTGGGCCAGTGAGATCCTGTGGCAGTTCGAATGAAAAGGACCCCCATAGGTGTAGGAGGAAGACGGCCAGTAGGTTCAACGAGGCATAGCCATTCAAGCTCTATTGAGCATGCACAATAGTAACTTCCCCCTTGGGCCAACTTCACATCTCTCAAGTCTGCCAGGGTGGCTAGAGACTGCTGACATGGAGGCACATGGTCAGAAGAGCCAATGGAGAAAGGACAACACACCTCTAGAGGTCCAGAAGACCAATGGGGTGCTGGAAGAGGGATAGACAGGAAAGCCTGATTTCTACTATAAACAAGTCTGTTGCACGCTCTGCTACTCACCGACTCCCAGGGTCTGTGATTCATGCTCCCTCAAGGGGTGTCTGTGCAGGGTTACTCACAACACATAAGCTCATAGGGAGTGGCACTATTAGGAAGTATGGCTTTGTTTGAGTAGGTGTGGCCTTGTTGGAGGAAGTGTGTCACTGTGAGAGCGGGCTTTGTGGTCTCATATATGCTCAAGCCATGCCCAGTGTCACAGTTCACTTTCTGCTTCCTGCACAAGATGTAGAAATCTCAGCTACTTCTCCAGCACCATGTTTGACTGCCTGTTGCTGTGTCCTACCATGATGATAATGGACTAAACCTTTGAACTGTAAACCATCATTAAATGTTGTCATGGTCATAGTGTCTCTTCACAGCAATAGGAACCCTGACTAAGACAGACTCCTTTTTGAGAAAACTTATTTTTGCTTTGCTAGTTGGTATCAATTACAGATAGCTTCTTGGTTAGGGGTTGAAGCCCATGTTCATTTCCCCCTCTTAGTGCTGGGACCCCTTCTGATGTGAGCCTGTGCCAACTCTGTGCATGGTACCACAGTCTCTGTGAGTTCATATGTTCATCAGTCTTATGTCTGGAAGTGATGTGGGATTTCCCTCTGTATGTTGTGATTACCATTAATGAATAAAGAAACTGCTTTGAACCTATAGCAGAGCAGAAGTTAGGAAGGTGGGGAAAACTAAACTGAATGCTGGAGAAGGAAGGCAGAGTCAGAGAGAAGCCATGTAGCTCCACAGGAAATAGATGCTGGAACTTTTTCTGATAAGTCACAGCCTTGTGGCGATGCAGAGATTAATAGAAATGGGTTAAAATAATATGTAAGAGTTAGCCAATAAGAAGCTAGAGATAATGGGCCAAGCAGTGATNGGGATTTCCCTCTGTATGTTGTGATTACCATTAATGAATAAAGAAACTGCTTTGAACCTATAGCAGAGCAGAAGTTAGGAAGGTGGGGAAAACTAAACTGAATGCTGGAGAAGGAAGGCAGAGTCAGAGAGAAGCCATGTAGCTCCACAGGAAATAGATGCTGGAACTTTTTCTGATAAGTCACAGCCTTGTGGCGATGCAGAGATTAATAGAAATGGGTTAAAATAATATGTAAGAGTTAGCCAATAAGAAGCTAGAGATAATGGGCCAAGCAGTGATTTAATTAATACAGTTTCTGTGTGATTATTTCTAGGCTGGGCAGGAACCAACAAGCAACCTCCTCCAACAAGGAAGACACTGTTTCCTTGGAGTCATTCATCACCTCTGGCTCTTACAGTCTTCCAGCCTCCTCTTCTACATAGTTGCCTGAGCCTTAAAGGGAGGGTTTTGATGCATCCCATTTAGTAATGAGTACTCCAAGTTTCTTATTCTCTGCACAATGACCAGTTGTGGGTCTCTCTTAGTTCCTATCTACTGCAAGAAGAAACTTCTCAGAAGAAGGTGGAGTGAGGCACTGATCTATAGGAACAGCAGAAGGTCATTACGAGTTATTTTAGTGCTATGTTCTTTCAGCAGAACAATAGCATTAGATTTTCTCTGAATCTCATAAACTGTCTACTCTCAGGTTCTTGCTCACTATGTAAGTGTCAGGTATTGACACTCATGAAGTGGACCTCAAATCTACTCAGAAAGTGTTTGGTTACTCCCATAACATTTGTACCACTATTGTACCAGTATGTCTTACAAGCAGGTCACTATTGTAGGTCACAGAGTTTGCAGTTGGGGGATATTGATGGCTACATTTGTCCTCTGGTAGTGTGTGGAGTACCTTCCAGTACTGTGAATGATAGCCACTGGGGTGGAGCTTCTACTTGGGTACTAGCGTGGTTTGCCCATGTTTGATATCTGTGTTGTCTCAGCAATAGGACCTTATCATCAGGCTATTCCCCCCACTTTTTGAAGCTAAGTTATATGAACTTGTTTCTTAGAATTGCCTTCATAATGTCCCACAATTTGGGGTATATTGTATTTTTATTTTATTTAATTTTAAGAAGTTTTAATTTCCTTCTTTATTTCTGTCTTGGTCCATTTTTCATTCAGTAGTGAGTTGTTCAGTTTCCATGAGTTTGTGTAGTTTCTGTTGTTGCTATCCAGCTTTAATCAATCTATGGTGCTCATATCTGATGTAGGATGTTATTTCAATTTTCTTATATCTGCTTTTTGTCCTTGATTTGTGTCCTAGTATGTGAAGTTAGAAGAAGTTCCAGGGACTACTGAGAAGAAAGAATGTTCATTTGTGTTTGGGTGAAATGCTCTGTAGATATCTGCTAGGTCTATATGACTTACAATGGTATTTAGCTCCAGTATTTCTGTTTAGTCTTCTTCTGGATGGCCAGTCTACTGCCAAGAATGGGGTATTGCAGTTGCCTGCTATTGATGAATAAGGTTCAATATGTGATTTTAGTTGTAGTAATGTTTCTTTGATGAGCATGGGTAACCTTATGATTGGTGCATAAATGTTAAGAATTTCAGTATCCTCTTGGAGGCTTTTTCCTTGGATGTCCTCTATCTCTCTGGTTAGTTTTGGTTTGAAGTCTATTGTTCCAGACATTAAAATGGCTATACTTGCTTGCTTCCTGGGTGAATTTGCTTAGAGTACCCATCTCCATCATTTTACCCTGAGGTGATATCTGTACTTGATGGTTAACTGTGTTTCTTGGAGGCAGAAGAAAGATGGATCCTGTTTCCTAATTTAATCTATTAGTTTCTGTATTTTTATTGGTAAATTGAGATTATTAATATTGATAACCATCAATGAGCAGTGTTTATTGATTCTTGTTATTTTGTTGTTACAGTGTGGGTTCTTCACCCTCTTTTGATTTGTTATTCTGGGATTAGTTATTCCTTGGGTCTTCTTGGGTGTGGTAACCTCTTTAGGCTGAAGTTTTCTTTCTAGTGACTTCTGTAGAGTTGGATTGATAGATAGAAATTGCCTAAATTTGATTTTTATTATGGAATGTTTTTTCTTCTGTCAATTATGATATATAGTTTTGCTGGATATAATAGTCTGAGCTGGTATCTGTGGCTTATCAGAGTTTCTAGAACATCCATCTAGGCCCTCAGGTTTCCAGAGTCTCCATTGTGAAGTCAGATATTATTCTAATTTATCTGCCTTTATATGTGACTTTGTTCTTTCCCTTTGCAGCTTTTAATAACCCTATTTTCTGTTTTGTACATTTAGTGTTTTGATTAATAGGTGTCCTATAGAATTCCTTTTCTGGTCCTCTCTATCTGGTGTTTTTCATGATTCTTATACTTTGATAAACATCTATTTCTTTAGATTGGGGGAATTTTAGTCTATTATTTTTGTTGAAAATACTTTCTGTGCTTTTTTACTGGGTTTCTTTTGCTTCCTCTATATAGATGATCCATAGGTTTGGTGTTTTCGTCATCCCAGATCTCCTGGATATTTTATGCCTGTAGATTTTTTAGATTTGACACTTTCTCTGACAGAGTTATTCATTTCATCTACCTTGTCTTCAACATCTGAGATTCTCTCTTCCATATCTTGTAATTTGTTGATGAGGCTTACCCCTGTGGTTGTTTTTTTTTTTGACATCCTTAGTTTTCATTAAAGTTTTATTTCAGATTGGGTTTTCTTTGTTAATTTCTGCTTTCAAGTTTTAAATTGGCTTTATTATTTCATTCAACCGTTCCTGTTTTCATGAACTTCTTTAAAGGACTTATTCAAATCTTCTTTAAGGTCATGAACATATACCTAATTGCTATTTTGAAGTCCCTGTGTTGTGCTTCAGCTATATTTGTGTTTCTCAGAGCCTTCTGCAATAGGCTTACTCGCTTCTGGTGGAGGTTTATTATCTTGGCAGCTCATGTTTTCATTCCTGTGCTGGAGCTCAGGCATCTGGAGTTATGATGCTTGATGTGTTTCTTGGTGTCGGTGTCTGGTCTTGTCCTCTGTTAGGTCGGTGTTCTGTTCTTTGGTTGCTGTTGCCCTCTCTGGATCCTAGACAGTTGTGGGTGGCTGTGGGTCCCCCATAGAGGATGGTTAGAAGGTCAGCAGTTGATAGAAAGGAAGGGAGATGTGCTCAGAGGAAAAGCCTGAGAGGGGCCTCAGGAAAGAGCGAGGGGAGCCAGAGGCAGAGTCCCGGGGAATGGAAATGGGGAGGAGAGGACCCCACAAGCAGGCTGTTACAGGACTAAGAGTAAGTTTGAAGAGACTGTAACAGAGGACAGGAAAGATAATGAGCATCACATACCTGAGTCCCAGCCCACTGTGGCCACTGTGGGTCCTGGAAGAAAGTGTTTCTTCAGCTTGGTAGTTGACACGAAGTGATAGAGATGAGCTAGAAAGGAAAGCTGAGAGGGTGGAGAAAAGGAGCTAAATTGTGTCTGCACAAAAGAAGTAGATTCCAGAGCTCTCATCTTAATCCACAACAGTAGGCGGATAGAGAGGAACACCGGGAATGGTGGGGTCTTTTGAAAGCTCAAAGCCCACCTCCAGGGACACACCTTGTCTTACAAAGAGTTACTATTGCTGTGATGAAACACCATGACCAAAGCAGGAAAGTGTTCATTTGGCTTCCACATCCAGAATTACAGTCTCTTGTGGGACGCCAAGGTAGGAATTCAAACTGGGTGGGAACACGGAGGCAGATCAGATGCAGAAGCCGTGGAAGAGTGCTGTTTCATGGCTTTCTACTCATGGCTTGCTCAACCTGCTTTCTTCCAGAGCCCAGGACTACCAGCCCAGAGTGGCACCACGTGCAATGGATTGCACCCTCCCCCATCAATTACTAAGATTTCCTACAGGCTGTCCTACATGCCAGTCTTATGGAGACAATTTCTCATTTGAGATTTTCTCCTCTCACGTGACTATAGCTGGTGACAAGGTGACATAAAGCTAGTGAGAACACACTTCCTCCAATGAGACTATACTGTCTAATCCTTCCCAAACATTTCCACAAACTAGGAACCAACCATTCAAATAATTAGCCTGTGAAGGTCATTCTCATTCAAACCATCACAGTTAGCTTCTGAAATTTTGTCTTTCCTGTTTTTGAACATCTTTACTTAATTCCCTTTTCTGACTCCTTGTTAATGACTACCCATGAGGTAAAGCAGGCATCTTTCCCCATCTTCTTGAACTGAACTTGCATAGGCGTCTGGCCAGAGATTCTGGCAGCCTTCACTACCTCTTCCCCTGGCTGGAGATACAGGCAGCTGTGGTCCTGGTCTACTTACTCTGTTCTGAGCTGGAGGGATAGCAGGGGTGTGTTCCAGTCTAGGCTACTGTCTCTATTCTCCTCTGCATGGCTACCCTGGAATGGACTGGCCTATCAGAGGCTCAAGACTGGGAACACAGAGGCCGGTTCCTTGTGTCAGTATGTTGCTTCATTTCCTGTGTTGCAATAAAATATCCCGACAGAAGCAATTGAGGGAGAAAAGGCACATTTAAGCTCAAGTTACTCTGCTACAGTCCCTTATAGAGGAAGAGTCACCCCAGCAGGAGCTTAAGAGAGTCCTTTACATTGCATCTACAATTAAGAACCAAGAGGAACCAATGCATGCTGCTGCTAAGCCCACCTCCCATAGTACGGACTCCCAGTCGGGGCGTTGAACCATACCAGAAAGTGAGTCATTCCACTTCAAATGACAACATCAAGGTGACCATCCACAGGCATGCTCAGAAGCCCACTGCCAGGAGATTCTCGTTTCTGTCAGACTGACAATCACTAGTGTCCCAGGGCCTTGGAGACACTGGGCACTGGACACATATGCGTGTGGAGTCTTCCCGCCCTAGATGGAAGCTAAGAGCTAGGATTTCCATCTGCTTGAGTAGAAGATGGGCAGCATCAAAGGCATTGGTCAGCTCAGTCTGCCATCTCCCTCCTCCTGAAGCCTGCACGACTGTGCTAGAACCATGAGAATAGTTCAAGGTTGGGAATAGAGAATCCGATCTTCTAGGGAACTTCTTTAGAGCGTCTGGGGCACGGTCGGACAAGTGAATGAATACCTTCACCAAAAGGTCTCTCTCTGATCATGTGACACTGTTGAGTGCAGAGCCTCCAGTTGGGACATCTCAGTTCTCTGTGTTGGTTTCACACAGTCTGGGCTTGTATTCTCTCAGGTGCTGGAACCTTCCAGCTAGGGACAGGAAGAGTACTCACCTGAATTGCTGTCAATTGGTGTGTTTGTGGAGGGGTAACAAGTCAGGGTTCCATGTTCTATTTTATTATTGTCAATAGTAACAGGATTGCTTTCATAACACTGAGAAAACTCATCAGAGTGAGAAATAGAATGAGAAAGGCCAGTTGGCTGTTACCACACCCAGCAACATGAGGTTTAGACATGGTTTGCAGGACTATGGAAAATCTACACACCCACCATGTATTTAGAAGGTAAAGTCAACAGGATTGCTGAAGGAGCGAGTCTATGGTCTGAAGGAAGATGTGAGGAATGATTTCCGGCTTTAGAATCATTTAAAAGGACAAACAGCTATCACTCTTTCTATTGTGTATGTGTGCATGTGTGAGTATGGCCTGTTTGTGTGCACATGCCTATGCCTGTGCACGTGTGCAGAGGCCAGAGGAGGATGTTGACCATTTTGTTCTTTTATTCTCCACTGTGTTCCTTTGAGACAAAGTTTCTTACTGAACTTGGAGTTACACTGGCAGCCAGCAAGCACTGTGATGCACCTGTCCCTGCCCCAGGGTGCTGGTATGTGACCATACACAGTTCTTTACATGGTCCCTGAATCCAAACTCAGGTTCTTATGATCGCAAACCCCTCAGCTTCCTTACAGACTTTATACCTAGACCCTCAGTGGCTAGTCGCCATATACCACATGAGTTTCCAATAAATTGCATCATGCTAATGTTAAGATTGTTTTATTGCTTAAGCGCTTTACAATGAGCTCAGCTGGCTCCATTAATAGCTATTTATAAATGCAAATGTTATAAATTTGGGTGAGCACAGATAAACTTGGCTAATTCAGCCAGATCCCACAACTGACTTAAATGATCCAAACACTGTAACATTTTCAAGGGAGACAAATCAGGACATGGACCTTCAAAATGCCCCTCACACTAGATTTAGAAGCAGAGCCCATGCGGGGCTTACCATAAGACTTGACGAGATAGTTTAAAAAGTGTGGCACATATTTGTAACTTAATGTTTCCCCAATTGTTGACATTGTAATTTTCTAGTAGATTAAACATTTCCATTTAAGTTTTACTTGCATTATTTCCTTGGCAAATCTCTCCCTCTTAGGTAGTATAAATACTGCTTTATTTCCAAGTCACCCTTTATTTTACTAATAGAATACTAAAGCTAAACTCTCACAACAATTTAGTCTAGTTGTGGAAGGATTATGGTACTAAGTAACCTCATTTAAAATTTGGTAGAGGCAGGATTGCAAAGCACAGGTGAGTTTGCTCATGTTTTGTGTGGCTATTTTAAGTAGCATTTGTTATTTAATATCTATGGAGTAGTGTCAAACCAACTGTTTACCTCATGAATAAGCACCTAACTAGATAAAAGGGGAAAAGCCCCGTCTTACAGAAATGAGTGAGTCCTCTTCAAACCATGGAGCTCTGCGCCCTTCATGCTTTCCCGTATAACACAATTGTTCATGGTATCTGAAGGCTTAAGGTTTCCAAAACAAAGGCTTTTTAGGATTGGTTTGGGGTAGCCAGGCCTATATCGGCTTTTCTCTCTCTCTCATGAGGAAAGACTCTTAAGTCTACAGTAGTCCAAGGCTACCGACCAAGGGACACAAAGACAGAGAAAATAATTCATTGATCCTTTATTATTTCTGTCTTTGCAGGATCATATTCTAGTAGAGGAAGCAGATACAAAGTAACAAGCATGTAGCATTGTATCAATTATACAGAAAAACAAGCAAAATGCTAGCCTATAGCAGAAGATAGTTGGTCAGTTCTGTTTTTTTATTTCAGGTTAAAGTAAGAAAGTGGAATTACCAGTAGGTTGTTCCAACATGTTAAAAAAAAATCCTCAGTTTCCCAGTTACAGTAATAGCTTATCTTACTATTATGCCTATGGTTGGGGCAGAAGTAGCTGGACCCACACTAACCCTGCCGCAGATATGGAGCTTCACCCAGAGACCACCAGACCTTTAAATGCAATGTCCAGGACACGCAGGGGAGAAAGGGGAGATCCTGTATGCTAGCGAGATTGTTAAAGGTAGCACAGCAAAAGGACAAGTTAGAAGTTCAAACTCAAAGTCAGCCTGAACTCTTGGGTCCCAAGATATCAGCCAGGAGTATGATCCCATCCTCTGCGTCACTCCTGGGAATTGCTAAGACCACCATTCTCTCATTAATTCAGGAGAACTGATTAAGCTACTGGATCCTCAAAGATGGAGCCACTGATTATTGTTGCCTCAGTGGAGGACTCACGGTCTGCTTGGGCAGATAGATAAGGCAGAGTTTACTTCTGAGAGCTCTGATCAGTGTCACAGTAGAGACAAGCATGCTGCATCAGAACTCCGAGACCTTCTGACATAATATCTAAGTCCAGAGCTGTGCTGTAGGGGCTCAGACTGTTTGGATTTTATTATCTTGGGTTATAACTGCATTGTAGATCATGAAAAAGAATGTGCACACATAATGAAAATAAAATTTATATAAATGATGCTGAGTCTTAATCCGAAGGCCCCCCCCCTTCATAAATTGTTGTAAACCCAAGACTTCTCTCACGGTAGGCAAATACTCTCTCTACTGATCTAACCCCAGCCCTGCTGTTTCTTTCCTAGAGATAACACTTTGACCTTGACACATGATAAAAAGATGGAGCATTTACGTTAGCTCTTGACATATGACTTATATACTGCCAGATGAGGAGGGAAAGGTGATCAGTTTAAGTTGCACAAAGGTGCTCAGCATGAAAAGGGAGCAGACACTGGACTTTGCTCCTCAGACGATCTTCCACACAGGGAAAGAAGGAGGATCTGCACACGTATGTGTGGTCCACAGCTGCACTTTCTGTGCCTGTGATCATGGTGTTCTCATCACTGGACACAGCCCTGATCCTGTGACCTGAAGGACCTTTCCTTTGGCGAACCCGAGGAAGGTCCTGATGAGAGTAGAGGAAGAGCCACGGATTGCATACACATGCCTGCCTTGGTCAGAGGCAGAGGAAGTGCAGGACAAGAGTTCAGTGGTGAGGGATGGGGCTTGGGGCTGGGAGAGGCGTGTGGCTCAGTCTGTGAAGTGCTTGCCTGGCAACGATGAGAATGGGAGTTGAACCCCAGAACCCCATGTGAGAAGGTGGGCATGACACATGCTTGTAATCCCAGTACTGAGAGAGAGGCAGAGCCCTGGGNCTAGCCTCCTTGATAAGTCCTAGGTCCCAGTGGGGAAACCTGTCTCAAAAACAAAACAAACAGAACCCAACAAACAAAGTAGATGGCCCTTAAGGAAAAAAAAAATCCTCTGCTTCCTCATGTATACAACAATATGTACATATTATAAAGAGAGATAAGGGGTGTAGCAGGTGACTCAGTAGATAAAGACTCTTGCTGCCAGACTGTGACAACCGAGTTCAATACATGGGACCCACATGGTAGAAGGATAGAATCAACTTCCAAAAGTTGTCCTCTGACCTTCACAAGTGTGTCTCAGCATGCATGCACACATGCGTGCACACACACAGGCATACACACAGACACACGCACACACAGACACAAGAGTAAATGTGAAGATGAGATGGAGCGACCAATGATGGTCTGAGATTTGTCGCCTGAGAAAGTGAGTGCTGCTTTTTTACCAAACTGGAGATGCAGGAACTCAGGTCGGAGTCTCCTGAGCCCCCTCCCTGTCTCGCCCTCACTCGCCCTCATGCTGGCTGCAGATGTGAATGTCAGCAGGTTAGTTTTGACACCCTGAACTAGAACTGGCTTTTGGATCAGTGCCGGGGCATGGGCTTTGGAGTCAGGAGTGTTCATATTGAACACTCATAAGAGGATCTTGAGCAGGGAGAGGTGGAGAAAAGTGGGCCAGAGCAGAGGCTCATGGAGGTGAGGGATTTGCACTTCAGAGTATTGAACTGAAGGACTGGGCAACCAGGGAACTGGAGACCAAGGGAGCACGGACAGTTTCCAGAAGGCACTGGACAGTGGTGAGATCACAGGGTGAATAGGTGAGGGGAGACTTTGCTCCTCAGACGATCTTCCACACAGGGAAAGAAGGAGGATCTGCTCCAGAACCCCCAGAAGGCACTCCTTGTCAGTATGATGAGGACCGTGCATGACCATAGGGAGCACTTGGCGGCCAGGTATTGCATTGGGGAAAATGGAAACACATTAGTTTATCAGGAGGCACAAAGGAACGGAGAGATTCAATCATGTGGTTGATTTGGGGTCTGAGGCCTTAGGGCAACACATGAGCAGAATTAGAGAAGTTGGGAGAATTAGAAGAATTTGTTTTTCATTGTTGTTCTCTCATGAGAAAAGAGATTTTTGGTTAAGATGCTCTGAGGATTTGATGTCACAGATGAGCAGAAATGGTGGCAGTTCAGCCGAGCTCTGCCATAGTTTATGTGGAAACACCAATCTCTGTATCACCCACCGAAAGGCAGTCATGGGTATGGGGTGTTTGGAACTCAATCCAAACCATCTAATCTCTTTTTAGCAAAGTTTATCCCTTCACGTATTATTCCAACTGCACGCCGCCTAGAAGGGCTTCCATCATCTGTTTCTATAAGCTGCATGTGCCCACGTATGGCTCTCTACTCTGGTGCTGACGTTGAAAGCCGCAGAAGAGGGTGCTGAGCTGGAAAGCTGAGCATGCGCATGACGTCACAGCGCTGGGAGGCAGACGCTGAAGATCAGTGAGTCAAGGCCATCCTCGGTTCTAGAAGGTGTGTAGACCAGGCTTGAGCCCAGAGAGATCCCTTGCCTTTACGCTTTGAGTACTGGGATTGAAGGCGTGTGCCACCACATCTGGTCCGCGGCCCATGCATTTTTGAGGCAGTGTCTTGATAGGTAGCTCAGGATGGACTAGAACCTACTACATGGGCCACGGTGGCCTGGAACTCCTCTTCCTGCTTCAGCCTCCCAAAGTCTAGCAATTAAAATCTGGGACTCTGACTCGCGGATGAGAAAAGCAAGGCACAGAAGATGAGTAGCCAAAGCCACCATCTTATTGTCACTGAAGCCCAGTGGGCTGGTTCCCACGCTTGTGCTCCTAACCACTTCTCTGATCCATTGTTTGCTAGGTGTGCTGGCTAGATATTTTTAAACTTGACACAAGCTACAGCCATCTAGGAAGGGGGAACCTCGGTTGAGAAAATGCCTCTAGCAGACTGAGCTATAGACAAGTCTGTAGAGACATTTTTCTTGGTTAATGATTGATGTGGGAAGGCCCAGCCTACTGTGGGTGGTGGCATCCCCCGGGGAGGTGGCCTGAGTTATATAAAAGAACAAGTTGAATGAGTCATAGAAGAGCAAGCCGGTAAGCAGTGCTCCTCCATGGTTTCCATTTCTGTTTCACTTCCTGCCCTGACTTCCCTCAGTGGACTGCAATGGCGACACATAAAGCCAAACAAACCCTTTCCTGTCCAAGCCCCTTTAGTTCATGGTGTTTATCACAGCAAAGGGGAGACATTGAGGGCAGTGAGCATCTTTTGGGGAAAAGGGTGGTAATCTTTGTCTTCATGCCTGGTGGTTTTTTACTGGATGAATTCCTAGAGGCAGAATAACTAGGTCAATGGCTACATAGAATTTCAGACTCTAAAGATGTGTTCTGTCTCCTTCTGTAAGGTTCATGCCAATCCAAGTTTATACCACAGTTGGAAGAGCCTGTCTGTTCGCTGGCACCTACCAGTTAATAACCTTGAAGTTTCTCTCTCCAAATGGTTAACAAAGTTTAAGGCTTCAGGGCCCTGAAAAGCAAATGAAGACGGTGCAGTCTGAGTCAGTGTGGAGTCGAGGGATACAGCAAAGATTACATCATATTCTTGTTTCTTGAGCCATGCATAAATGAGCTTCCTGTATTATCACTGTACTTGTGAAACTACTAGGGTGGGTGAGTATACACTAGAGCCACTCATGACCAAGATCTGGAAGTCATTATACCTGTCACAGGTGGCCATCTAAATGTGGCCTTATTTTGACAACTGCTGCCATGGCCGATATTTGTGGTATTTCTCAAGCTTTCAGGCAGTTAAAAGTCCTTTTATGTTAGTAATCTTATAGTGCTCTTTGTTTTAAATAGCACAGAAAATTTTCCTGGCCGCATATATTTTAATCTAAGTGCATTTACAGCACATAGAATGTTAGAATGGAACTGTATTTCCAGGTAATGGGGACAACTAAACCCAGTTTTTTCCCTGAAAGATTTTTTACAATCACCCTGAATTCAAGTACCAATGAACTAGAGGCCAGAAAGCCTAGCCCTTTTTTTATTTGGGAAAGTTGAGGGCAGCGTCATGGCAATAGCAGAAGGTAAAGGACTTGGGTAATTAACATTTGCAGTCCTTTGGGTGACTTTGATTAGAAACATAAAATATCTGCCGTGATTGGATGAAACCGAACCACCCGTCTCTCCCTGCATCTCTGCCGAAGGAGTTTGTGTTCTCTGGTTTTTAAGAGACTCTTCTCTGAGTCCTGTGCTTCACTGTGCTGCGTTAAAGTTCTGGGCTTTAATTACAGGTACAGTTAGTTGTGCTCTAAGCTGCTTAGGTTCCTCACGGAACTGCCACGCTGATCAGGGACTTGGAGTAGAGAGCAAACATAGTCAGTTCACGGGGCAGCGTGCGGAGCCCTTCTCGTCTGCGATTCCTTTCCATTTTTCCATTTTTAAGTGTGACTCTTGGTAGAAGCCTTCTCCTGAACACAATGCTGCTGTTAATAGCGCAGGGAATGACCGAAACTGTACCGAGGGGAGAAAGGAGTAGGCGGAAGCATTTCCAGCGGACCGCTGCAAACCGCAGGCTGCAATTATCTGCAGCTGAAAACAAGTCGCTTTTAATGTGTCCATTTGGCCGAAAGAGAGAGAGAATTATAGAGCTCTGCTCTCCCTCTCTCCGCTCTGTCTTCTTCTCCATCTTTATGTAGTTTATCATCCATAATTTCAGGATGTATTTTGCCTCTTTAAGCTGTTTTATCTATAGGTTTATGAGGTCACTCATGTGTGAATTTCTTTGTTAGTCATCTCACCTTTTGCCTTGATGATAGAAAATTGATCAGGACTAAAGTACAAGCTCAATAGACAACCCTCTTGGTCCTTTGTCTAGGAGAACAGCTACATTGAAGGCCACGAGCAGGTAGCTATTAATATGACAGGCGCTCTGTCTCCCACTGTAATTTATAATGAAATACCTAATCTCCATTATTTTGATCCAAGCAGGCGATCCCATGAAAAAGTCTTTTCATCCAGTTCCCAATGGCTGTTGCATGAGAAATGGCAAACCAATAATTTTTGTCAAGTTTTTTAAGCCAACAGAAATGCTTTTCCACGGCTGCGGTTTCAAAAGGCAGAGATAAAGCTCATTCACCGCGATGAATGGAAAAGCCATCTGGGGTTTTCTTTTTGACTTCCTTCCCTTTTCTCCATCCTTGTAATCAAATTTGAGCAAAATGAAATGGGGCTTTCTATGAAAGTACCTTTTGTTGATCTGAACGAGCTGGTAATTTACAAAATACCCTTCCTTTGTGAGGAAGGCTAAAGAAAAAAAGAATCCGTAGCTTTTAAAGCCGGGCCTTAGTGGGACTCTAAATGCAATGAAAGCCGTCTGTGTGGAGAGATTGAAATGCATTTCAAAGCCAGGCCTGGCTGGGGGGTGGGGGGCACTGAGAACAGACCTATGAGCTTTTCGTAGGAAGAAAAAAAGTGAATGGAGAAGGAGAGAGAAGTGGGGAGCTGTGGATAGGGTGTCGAAGTCTCAGTGGTGCTGTGGACTCATTCGTCACCAGTGGGGCCGAAGTTAATGTCTGCTGCCCAGGAGGCAGAGCAGTCTGAGCTGGAAAAGTTTGGAGTTCCGTTCAGATCGTGAAGAATGTCGCCTGCCGAGGGTGTGGTAATTCCTCCAACTTTTTCTTTCTCTCCTTGTGCTGGGATCTTGTGGGAAGCGCCTCAGGAAAACCCCGGAGAGGACTAACACTTGCTCTCCCCCTCTTTTTGTCTGCTAGATTTCTTCCTGTCACTGACCCCTCCTCACCGGTTGGATGCGGATCATGTCTTAAGAACAGTAAGTAACCTGTGCCGGTTTCTTCTCTCCCTGCTGAGAGTTCGTTGCAGTAGAACTGAGGTTTGACTGTCACAGGAGTTTGGACTAAGTAAGCATGCCTTGAAGGGAAGTGGGTTTCCTGCCGTATTTGCGTTGTTTGATGTGAATTCTGGTCGACTTAGCTGTTCTTTCCAACATCCCGTGGTGACAATGAATTTCTTACTTCGTCGTGTGTACCGTGTGTTGCTGAGCATTGTGTGGCATGGGACTCACGCTTTCAAGCAGAGCAGTTTAAGATTCAATGTGAACATCACAGGCACTTGCTCGGGGACGCTTCTGGGTGTGAGGCGCCTCTGGTACATTGTAGTTTTAATTCACAGCCGTCATAATTTCTCTCCACTTATACATGAGGTAAAATTGTCGTATAAATTATGTGAGCTTATTTCCTCATGATAAACATCCAGAGAGAGGCGAGAGTTGTTTTGGTGCGAAAAGTCAAACAATTTTAAAGGTAACTTAAGCAAAATTTCTTGTCATTCAACTATTTCAGCGAACCATAATTAAAGCACATTTGAGAAAGTGAAAAGTGCATTTTTAACTTCCTGAAAATCAGACGGATTCATTATCTGAAATGTTATACCTTGGATTAGAGCACAGGAAATTTTTCAAAAGGCAAATGGGACACTGGCATATGTACATAACCACAATGTTGTTATAAGTTTGAGAAATAGCTCAGTCAGAACAGAGCAAGTGCACACAGTCGGTTCTGATGTCGCAGGGGGCTTGAAGGGTGTTTATATTGAAGTTCACATTTCTAAAGCAAGGTGGGGGAGGGATCCCCAGAACTGCACAGAGACTGCCTTCCTGCTTCCAGAGCCTAGAGAAAAACAACTCAGTGAATGACTGTTTAATCCGTCAGGCCCCTGGCTGGAGGTTTTGTGTGTGTGTATGTGTGTGTGTGTGTTTTAATAGAGATTATACAATGCAGAATACAGGACTCAGGTAATCTCACACAAGTCTTGGCGAGGACCAGCCCTGTCCCTTCTGACTATTGCTCACATGGTATCTGAGTCCCCGGAAGTTTGTCTCAGACCAACCTATTTTCCACATGTTTCTCTTTCCCAACTTCCTGAAGCCACATCTTTGCCCATGGTGTTGAGCCATTGCTGCCTCCTAATGCCTAACTTTAAAACAGCACGCTTGGCAAGCTGCCATCAGGGTGGTAGTGGGGTACTGCATTTGTGCTGGTATTGCAGTTTCAAGGGGCTTTATCCCTGATTTATAAGAGTCCCAGAAAACAGACTGAACCCTGAAGGATGGGGCTGAGAGGAGGAGGAGTAAGTCAGTTAGTGTGTATGAAATCCTATCCAGTGTGGTAGTGTGGTGCTCTGTGTGGCTGACCCACATGGACCCCTGGGCAGTGATGCTCTGTGCACTGCTGACCCATATCAGCACCTGGGCAGTGATGCTCTGTGTGGCTGACCCAAATCAGCAACTGCAGTGATGCTCTGTGCACTGCTGACCCACATCAGCACCTGCAGTGATGCTCTGTGTGGCTGACCGACATCAGTACCTGGGCAGTGATGCTCTGTGC
Source organism: Bramus lutescens (assembly GCA_001685075.1). Classification (NCBI taxonomy): domain Eukaryota; kingdom Metazoa; phylum Chordata; class Mammalia; order Rodentia; family Cricetidae; genus Bramus; species Bramus lutescens. The sequence continues at coordinate 249,587 of LOEQ01001517.1, read as the reverse complement.
ACTGCTGACCCACATCAGCACCTGGGCAGTGATTCTCTCACGTGACTACTGGGTGTAGTCGTGGACGTCACTACGAGACACACCCTGACTGACATCAGCACCTGGGCAGTGATGCTCTGTGTGGCTGACCCACATGAGCACCTGCAGTGTTGCTCCCTGCACTGCTGACCACAGGCATTGCTGACCCACAATTGTACCTGGGGTGTGATGCTGTGTGCACTGCTGACTCCTATTAGTACCTCAGTAGCAATACTGTGTGCTGCTTGCTGGTCTCATGTACAATCAATATTTCATTTTGCATAATTTATCTTGCATCTTATCTGTGAGTACTTCTGGTGAGTCAGAGATATTATATGAAGTGTCTCTATAAAGAGGGTGCTAGAAGTGTTAACCAGACCAGAAAGCCCATAAAGCTCACCTTTTCTGCCGACAATGATTAACTCCATGCTTGTTGTATTGAGGATGTTTGGTGGTTCTCATTAGCAGTGAGTTTCATCATCCCCCAGGTTTAAACAGTATTCTGTAAAACCTGCATGCTGGGGACCTGGAGTGCTGGTTAATTCCCAAGTAGTGACTGGGTCATCAGGAGCATAGGATGTCTTGCTTGCAAACCTCCTGGTTTTGACACAACAGCGGACACCCTACCTTTTATATTCTTTGTAAAGCCAAAACAGCCACCAATCAGCTAATCCTGAGGCTCTTAGCAACCTAAGATCTGTGTGGTGTCCTCAAAAGTTGTAGGAAGAGAGGGAGATGGTGAGGTGTCCCTGAGCGCTGCTGTATCTGAGACTTATTTGAAGGTTTTGGTGTCCACCTGTTTGTTAGGAGTGCTTGGGGCCTTGTGTCTGGAGCTAGTGCTGCTTCTCCATCTGACATCAGTAATGTCACAGAGCTCCAGTGTTCTGCAGGGGCCTTTAGGACCTGAGAGGAGGAGGCTCAAGCTGGGCTTTACTTCCCCAGGCAAGTGATGGGCTCCAGGCTGCCCTACTGTGGTGGCGGGCTTGTTCTCTGAGTTCAGGGTATAGGAGCAGGGCTGGCTGACCATAACTCCAGGTTTTGTGGGTGCCATTCTGGGCTGTTCACTAGGATATAAACAGAATCCACTCTCTTTACGTGTCAAGTGGGATGCTCCTGGGAAGATGTGGGAGGTGACTTTTCTTTGTAAACATGGTGATTGGTCCAGTCACCTTTTTTCATGACGAGAAAGGGATTTCTTAGATGTTGACATCACTTCAGATCCAGAGAAAGTCAAGTTCTGATGACAGTGGGATCAGCACTAAGATTGGTCAGCTAAACTGGGTGGTGATGGCACATACCTTTAATCCCAGGACTCGGGAGGCAGAGACAGGCAGATCTCTGTGAGTTTGAGGCCAGCCTGGTCTACAAGAGCGAGTTCCAGGACAGGCACCAAAGTTACACAGAGAAACCCTGTCTCAAAAAAACCAAAGAAATAAAGAAAAGAAAAGATTGGTCCAGCTAATAGTCACGTGACTCTGTGACACTGGAAGCATGGCTGTGGAGGGAGAAGGGCCAGCCTCCACCATACACTAAAATTGTAGTGAGAAGATGGCTGCCCAATGCAAGAAATCCCTTCTCTTGCAGCCCCACCTTTTGCATGTGTTTTGAGGTAGTAGCTGTCAATAATTAGGGCTAAGACTCAGGGGCAATGGAACCAAATGTATAAAAAAGTCACATATTAATTTTGGGGGGGTCAAGTTTCTTTTGATTCAATGTTTACAGTAGCAGAAACAAAAACGTAAAACCCCATTATTACTGCTACATGGTAAATACTTCATCCATTCTGTTCCCCCTCACAGATCTGAGGCCACAGATCTCACAGATTCTCAAAGATGGAGTCAGTGCTGACCTCTGGTCATGCAGGCATCCCAAGTCTGCACTGGCTAAACTGAGGCCTCAGTTTTCACCCCTAAACCTTTGGGGAGCTAACCCAGATGTCTGCGGCTCCTCTTCTGCCTTGTGTGTGCATGCCTCTGCCTTGGTTAATTTTCTGTTACTGTGCTTAGATGCCCTGGCAAAAGTAACTTAGGGGAGAGGAGTTTATTTGGGCTTGGTATTCTAGTCTCAGGTAAGCTCATCATGGAAGTCGTGGCAGCAAGAGCTGGAGGGAACTGGTCACACCGTGTCCAGAGCTGGCAAGCTGAGACAGGTCAGTGAAGGCTGGTCCTAAGCTCTCTTTCTCTGTGTATACAGCCCAGGATCCTGCCAAGGGAATGCAGTCTTCCATAGTAGATAAGTCTCCCCACCGCAAAGAATGTAGCCAAAAGGCTGTTTATAAATTGATTGCAGGTCTGTTCAAGTTGACAACCCATGTGAGCAACGACACCCTCTTTCTAGTTCTTGTCCTAAGCCAGTCCAGAGCCATAGACCTCAGTTCTCTGAATTTTTAAAAACAAATCTGCTTTTGTGGATGAGACAGCACACAGTGGAGCCTTTTCTATGGGGAGGGGATGTATGGGGGCGGCATTTACTGCCAAACTTTCTTGAGCATCCCTATAGAACATTCTGGTCTGAAATGTGCTTAGCTTGTCAGCCCCGGATGTCTCGTTTTTAACCTTTCTTCACGTTCCCCCCAGCTTCCCTACGTGTCTTGCTCTGCCTCTGGAGCTGTCTCTGCCTCCATCTTTAACTCACTCGTGTTCTAGCACACAAGAGCAGTCCAGTTTGTCTCATCACACAGAACTGAACGTAACATGTGCTTTTCAGCCCAGCACCATGCTCAGCTCACCACTCAAAGCCTGTCTGGCTAGTTTTTATGCTACTTAGTGGTAATGGGTATGCTGTGTGAATACAAACAATCCCATCACACATTTTCCTTGAAGGAAAAGCACACAGGCCTTTTAGACACTGTCCTGAAGGTGTATTCTTCAGTAGGACTTTAGGCAGGACACTGGGACCATCTCCTCGACAGAAGCACACAGAGGTTTCATTGTGTCTAGCTCCCGTAATTGAAGACTGCACGTTCAATTCCCAGCCCTCCAGATCCGATTAATCACACAAAAACTATATTAATTTCAACACTATTTGACCAGTGGTTCAGGCATAGTCCTAACTAGCTCTTGTATCTTAAATTAACTGACTTTTATTTATCTATGCATCACCACGAGGCTGTGGCTTACTGGTAAGGTTCCAGTGTCTTTTTCCTTTGGTAGCTACATGGCATCTCTCTGACTCCTCCTACTTTCCTTCTCTGCCTCTGCTTGGATTTCCCACCTCACTATATTCTGCCCTGCCATAGGCCAGAGCAGTTTCTTTATTAACCAATGGTAATAAAACATATTTACAGCATACAGAGGAGAATCCTAAATCAAGTCCCTGTGGTGACTGAGTCAAAGGCTAAAAACCAAACTGAACAACTCAGGAAGTGTTAGCTTGCATGGGGCTAAGACCAAGTGCTGAATGAATAGATTTGAACAAAAAGCTGAGAATAGAGGTGCAAGTACAGTTAGAACATTAGAAGAAAAGAAAGGAAAAACAACTTTCCAAGTGACACCATGCTGTGACTGAGTCTTCTTTGTCTGTGCATATCTTATAATTTTCATCCCTTGTGGAAATGAGAAATGATGCTCTAAATCTACACACTACACAAGCAAGGGCACACTTAGGTCAGAGATTGTATCTGGAAGAAAAGATGGCTTGGAGATCCTGAAAAATGTGAACCTCACCTTCAGGGTTAGCATGAATGGTTTAGACTTGTAATGAGGTACATTGAGGTGGATGGTTATACACCATGACATTTTCTGTAGAGTTAATTCTTTGTTTCTGCCTTTGGCTTAAATAGTTGGTGCTATGTGACTCTTAGAGCCTTGAACTTGATTGCTAGTCACTGTAAATCTTTTAGGAGATAATGTCAGCTACACCCACCATATAAAACTGCCCGTGTTGTCATAGTTCTGGTGAATGTGTCCTTTAAGAATAAACTGAAGGTTTAAAACAAATAACCATTGCTGATGACAGCCTCACACAGTGCTCTGAGCTGTGTTGGAGCTAATGGTATTTTCCCTAAGATAGTTGTGGTCAGAGTTTGGTGATGAGCATATGTGCTAGACTACAGGGGGCAAGAAGCGTGAGTAAACTCTTAGTGGCTCTCGGTTGTTCCTCTTATCAGCACAGGGGAGGCTAGGCACTCTGTCCAGTGGGATCAATGTCTCAACAGCTCAAAGGTGGGTGCCAACAGGACACCCAAAAATAAAGATATTAGCACAAGGAAATTTGGGGCTCTCCAAACCCAGCAACAGGATCTGAAAGGGATCAGGATTACCTCTTACTTACTAGGAAAAGGACACTTTTATAGATGTAAATCTCCATGTACATATAGCAGGTGTTTGCCTATATACTTTTTATGGATAATATCTACAACACAATTTTATTCCCCCACTTTTGGGGTTTTTCTGGTGCAGCCAAAGAGGGGGTCACTTTTATATCCTCATAAAAAATTTAAAAATGGGAAAAATCACTTTTTTATTTTAAAAATTATTTATTTTTAATTTTATGTGTATGGGTGTTTTGCCTGCTCGTATGTCTGTGTACCATGAACATGCATGGCTCTGCTCAGAGGCCAGAGAGGGAATCAGATCACCTGAAACTGGAATTACAGATGGTGTGAACCACTCTATGAGGTGCAGGGAATCAAACCCATGTCCTCTGCAAGAGCAACAAATAATCTTAACCACAGAGCCATTTCTCCAGCCCTATCACTTACTTTTTTTTTGTTGTTGGACAGAGAGTCTCATGTAGCTCAGGTTAGCCTCAAACTTGCTGTGTAGCAAGTACTTCTGAGACTGCTTCTTCAAGCTCTCCAAGCATGCACACCAGGCCTGGTTTTTGCAGTCTGAGGATTGAAGACAGGGCTTCCTGCATGATAGACGAGTACTCTAGCAACTGAGCTACATTCCAAGACCCTGAACAAATGCCTTTTATGGTGTCTCAAAGAACAAACAAACAAAAAAACAGCTGTCTGTAGGGCTGGTGCAGTCCATCATCAGGGCAGTGAAATAGGAGACGAGGGTTAGCCGTAAGGTGGACGGGAGGACTGGGAAAGAAAAGGAGGGCTGTAAACACAAAGTAAGTTTTAAAATAATTTGCTCATGTTGAGGCTTTTTGTTCGTTTGTTAAAGGTGTTTCTTTAGTATAAACTCTGTGCTTAGGGGGTCAGAACTTTAACCATTCTTTACATCTTGAAGCCATAGAGTTTTAGAGAGGCCCTTTGCTTTGGTGAGTGGGACTTTGGATTATCTGCATGAGGGAGAGTGATGGAGAGAGAGAGCCCCTTGCCCCGGCTGTGGGAATTTGCAGGTTTCTACTCACAGCTTCAGAAGTCTGTGGATATATTTAATATAACAACATAATTGTGCACTTTGAGAAAATTAAAAAAAAACCAGTGTTTTAAATGACTGAGATATTGTAAATGTGGATTCTATGTGTTCATCTTGGTTTGCTTGCTGAGCCAGACATCCTCAGCACACAGAAAGCTCGGAGAGGCGTAAGCATTTTTGCTAGGGAGAATTTGGCATTGGGAGGGTGCTAAGAGATAACACATTTATTTGAAGAGGCTCTAGAGAGGCTGCAAGATGGCGCAGTGGGTAAAAACACTTTCCCTGCAAGTCTGACAATCTGAGTTCAATCCCTGGATCCCACAGTAGAAGGAGCACCAGTCTCCAAAAGTGGTCCTCTGACTTCCACATGTGTATATTGGCACACACAGTAGGGATACCCATGAGCCTTACCCAAGTGCAAACACCATCATCTCAACAACAACAGCAATAATAAAAACTAAAATTTAAAAATTAAGGCTGATATAGGTTAGAATAGGTCTATACAAACCTAAAACAAAACAAAACAAAAACAAGCCCAGGCTACAAAAAGAGCAGGTTTGGGAATGGTTTCTTTAGCAGATATTTATGGGGCAGGTGCACTTCTGGATTTGATGGCTGCTGAAGATGGGTAAGGCAGAACTGGACTTGCAAGCACTGAGCTCAGGAGTGTTCCAGCCCAAGACAGAGACGTGAGATCATCTTTCAGTAGAAATGCAAAGCCCTAACAAGGCTTTTCTTCCCCCCCTTTGTAAAAAATATTTTTATTGAGCTCTATATTTTTCTCTGCTCCCCTCTCTGCCTCTCCTCTCCCCTTCAACCCTCTCCTAAGGTCTTCATGCTCCCAATTTCCTCAG
>LOEQ01001517.1:221689-236032 GCA_001685075.1 Bramus lutescens | reverse complement strand
ATAAACTTCTCCTTTTTTCTTATTACTCTCCCCCTTAAATTCCTTCTTATTATTCTTTTTTTTTAAAAAATCTTAGTTCTTTTGTACTCTTACTAAATTCTCCCCCAATCCATTAACTTTTCTCATTCTTCCGCAGAAACCCTTCTCCCAGATCTGTGCGAGTCCTGTCGGGTCCTTGATTCCCCGCCTCACCTCCACCTTCTTCCATGACCCTCTGCTGAGTAATTTCTCTGCTCTCGGCCCCTACTGACCCCAAGGTTCTAATGACTTCCTTTCTGGCAAACTGGATGTTCTTTCTTCTGTGGTCCTTATCTGTCCGATAATAACAATCCTTACTTCTGAAGCAAGATAGAATTTTTCTTTTTAGGAACTCACAGGATGTCTTCTGGATGGTTTAGTGTGAATTGGCTTTGGTGCACATCTTTTAGATGTTCTATGAATTATTTTGCTTTTTTTGATTGAAATAATCAGTGTTCTCTCTTTGCAAACTCAGGGCTGAATACACTTCTTCCCTTTTCTTTGTTACTTTTCTCTGAAATTCTTCCTTCTTACCTTAATTCTTGGTCTTTTAGATATGTCAGTGTGTGTGGTGTATGCTTACATGCATGTTTGTGTGTATGTCCACATGTGTGCACTTATCTACGGAGGCATCCTCCTCAGTTGTTCCCCACCCATGTGTTTAAAGATAGGGTCTCTCACTGAATCTGGGGGGAGGGGTCACTAAACTGGCAGTTAGCCTGCCAGTGGGCCCCAGGGCTCTGTCTGTCTCAGCCTCTGCAGGAATGGGATTACAGGTCCCTGGCTTTGTGTGGGGGTTCCAGGGATCCGAACCCAGGTCTTGGTGCTGTGTGGCAATTATCCTACTCTCTGGCTTGTTGCAGTTCTATTTGCCGTCCTTAGAGGTGTGTTAACATTTCACTTGGTTGTGAACGGTTGGTTTATGGTTTCTGAACATAGCCATGGTGTTTTTCCACTGGAGAAATGATGTCTTACTCAGTGTTGGTGCCCACCTCCTCCTGAATCCCTCTAGCTCCAACTGACTTAGCAGCGTGGCTGAGTTAAAAAGAATGATTTGGGAGAGAGGGTTGAGACAGGGTTTCTGGCTGTCCTGGAACTCACTCTGTAGACCAGGCTGGCCTCGAACTCACAGAGTCCCGCCTACCTCTGCCTCCTAAGTTCTGGAATTAAAGGCATGCGTCACCATCGCCAGCAAAGGAGGATTTAAAAAAAAAACTTTTCTTTGTTATTTTATTTTTTGTAAACATACTTACAACTTCCCCAAATTCATATTTTGTTGGAAGTGAGAATTTTAAATATTTCTGAATTAAATTGGAAAGAATAGACACGACCTTCAAAATTCCAGTTAATTACAACAATTATATTAGCTGTGATTTGGCCCCATATGTATAGCCAATGCATCCCCGCCCTGTTTGTTTTGGGCAGGTTTGAATTATGAACAGCAGGGAGCACCCAGCTTTGATGATGGTGAAAGTGGCTTAGAAAGCAAGAAGGCTGCGTCTTTGTCACAAAAGCCTTAGCATTCCGAGTTGAGCCTGCTGCTGGCTGTTTTCCCTCGCCAGATGTCAGGGTGCACCCTTGTGCTCCTCTTACCCCCCTCCTTCCAGGCTTACCTTACTGCTAATGACATTATTTAAATATAGATTTCTCAGTCTTAAGGATGGTGCTGAAAATAGTGTTTTGACTAATAAAACAGAGAAGACAAAGAATTCAGAGACAAAGACAATGTGTGTACTGACTGACGTGTGTCATTTTAATAGCATAATTACTTGATAAGTACTTTACACGATTCAGTTACTGTGCTTCAACCTTGCAGAGTGAATTGGTGTTGAGCTGAACCAAGTATAGCTGAAAATCAGGGCAGTTCTGTGCTTTGTGGCCTTTTAGGAGACCTGTCTCTGTTGTATCATTAAATGACTCGTGTGTGTGTGTAGTGTATATGTGAATGAGTGTGTAGTGTGTGTGTACGTGTGTGTGCTCAGGCTCACATGGACTTGTATGCACATGTGTGTGAAGGTTAAAGGTGAACATCGGGTGCTTTTCTCAGTCATTTCACACCTTGTGTCTTGAGACAGTCTCTCCCTGAACCTAGAGCCTCCTGATTGGTCAGACTAGCTGCCAGCAGGCCTAGGGGTCCTCCTGTCTCTGCCACCCCAGCGCTGGGATTATAGATGTATGCTGCACCCAGATTTTCAAGTGAGCAGTGGGGATCTGAACTCAGGTTTGTACAGAAAGCACTTCACTGATATGGCCTTCTCCCCAGCCCCTTTGTATAAAGCAGAAAGCTTAGTGAGAACACCTCACACAGACCCAGGTTGCTTCATGGCTCAGTGCTCTCCAAGGTATTTTCAGGTTGGACACATTTTAGAGCAGAAAAAAAAATATTACATTCCTCCCCCTGAATTGTGGATAATTTGTAAAATCAAGACATGTAGTTCATTTAACATTCTCCCAAGATTTACAACTGATGACACCCTCTAGAATATATAGTCTCAGCACAATGTCTGCCTTTACCTTACACACCAAAGATGGTTTATCAAGTGATCTGAAGGAAAAACACTGATTTGTGAGACTAAATTCCTGTGGGAAGAAACAGCTTACATCTACCCTAACCAGCATGGTTCTCAAGAGTACAGTGGTCATTACAGGAGACTCTAGGAGGTCCATTAACCCACCAACCTGTCTTTACTGAGCACTATTTCATGCATCTAATCTGCCATAAACTGGAGATGAGCTAGTGAGCACATGTCTTTAGTTCACTGGGTAGGAGGTGTGGAGACACAGAGAGCAAATAGGCCGGACCTTATAGACCACTAAAGCACAGCCAGTTGTGTTCTATGGAGTCCTTCAGCTCCTATGACAGCGGGAACATGGGAAGAGGACACCCACGCAGATCAGGAAGTCCATGAGGAGGCCTCAGGGGAGGATTCTTAGGAAAAGCAGTTCTCAGATTGACACTTGAATAGCATCCAGTGACGGGTACATGAGGCCAGAGAAGGCAGGGAGGATATTCTGAGAGGTAGGAAGACCCAGTGATGACACAACGTGGCACATTCAACGCAAACTGTGCAGTGAGAGGAGAGCAAGGAACAGGAACAGTAAATACACAGATTCTAAATCATGACAGTGCGACCTGCTGGGGAGTGAGACCTTGATCCTAAAGGTAAGGAGCCTGTGTATTTTAAATGGGAGAGGGACACAGAAGCATTTGTATTTCAGGACAATTACTGCAGTTCGAGAGTGCAGGGGTGGATCTAGAAAACAGATTGATTAGGAGTCATCTAGGTGAGAGATGACAGTGACAGAGAGTGGGAGCGTGGACTGGCATGGGTGCCACGTAGACTGGTGTGGGTGCCACGTAGGTTGGTGTGGGTACTGAATATGGGAGGTGAGAGATGACAGTGACAGAGAGTGGGAGCATGGACTGGCATGGGTGCCACGTAGACTGGTGTGGGTGCCACGTAGGTTGTCCCAAGGGGTAGAAATTCAAACCAAAACTCCATTACTCGTCTATTTTACCATCTAATGGCCTTAAAATACCCTCGGCTGTTCTAGACACGTAGACAATCATGTCCAGAACTCGTATTATTCATTGCAAATAGTTCTGGGGATGAGAAGAAGATTCTGAGCATTGTCCCTGCTGACCATCCTCCTGGGCCAGTTATAGGGACAGAATCTTAACACTGGTGTTTCAGCTTCAGAACTATCTTCCACCCCAGGTGTGATTACTTACAAAAAGAGTTGGAATTTAAGAAGTAGACAATTCCTAGGTCTTCTGTCAAGGTCAGAAAGGAGAGGCAGTGCGGGTGAGCAGGTTGTGACCAGGCAGGACACTAGGGGCTCAGGTTGTCTGCGGGAGTGTCTGTCCTTAAAGCAATAGTCAAAATTGTCATGAAAATAGACAAGTGAGGGGCGCATTCACAGATGGGAGAGTGGACGGAGAAAAGCAGGTGTTATGAGCTAGACCCCCATCCCTAACCTTAGAACACCAGTGGGCCAAGGGGAGCTGCTGTTGGTCTGGCCTGGGGTGCAGGCTGGTTTTGATATTATCTTGGACCCAGTGCCAGTGTGTTCATGAAGCCAGTGATGCAGGTTGTCTAAGGTCCCCATTTCCCAGAACACTTTTGTCCGGGAATGTCTGTGTTAAAAGTGTCAATCTACTCCTGTGAGCAAATTGCTTGCTTTCTGTGGGGAATTGTGGGTAGAGTAAGGACTTAACAAATGTGTGGAGAAAACTGCCTATCAAACTGAGGAGGAGTTAAAATGAGTTGCCTAGGAGATTCCAGGTTCATGAGAATCCTTCTGGGACAGACATAGAGTAAAGGACTGACCAGCGCAGTTTGTGGCAATAGAAGCTTCTTCATGTGGCCTTAGGTATGATTCCAGGAAAGCCCTTCCAAGCCTCGCTCTCATATGAAAATGTTCTGATAAGGAATCTACAGGGCAGGGAACATAGAGTCATGCTTAGAATGCAAAGCTTTCCTTTACTGGTGTGTTCTGATTTAGACACAGAATCAGGTGTTGATTTTGGCAAATGCATATCTACAGATGTCAGAGGACCTGACTCCCTGCTCACCTATCAGTCTGGGCAATAATACCCATGGATTCTTGTTTCTCCTTGCTCCTGCAGTGCAGGGTACTTGAGTTGAGAGATAGAGGTGAAGCCCAAGCATGTACCCAGCCCTGTATACAAGCTCTTGTTTCCAGGGATGTCAGAGGTGTATGGCCTCTGAACGCATTATCCCCACGGTAGATCCTGGGATGTGACTTTGGATATATTTTGTGGCATGGGTTGTCAAGTGTCTGGCTCAGGGTCATTAGAAAGCCAGGGGACTCCCCATGCAAGACAGTAGAGTCACAGAGCCCCCTGCTTCACACTCTTAGGTTGAAGTAAGGTAAGATGTACTTTGTGCTCAAATTTCCAGAGAATAATTAGCTCTGGATTTCTCTCAAATACTTCACCTTCAGCAAGCAGTCAAGATGAACAGAATCCTTTCCAAGAAACATAACGGGCATGACTATGGATGTCATCAGACGGTCCTGGCCAGGGTCATTCCAGAGCAAGGCATACATAGCCATACACCCAGCATTAGGGACCATTCTCTGCCCCTCCCCCAAGGGTGACTTTCCTGAGTCAGTGCCCAGCCATCTGACCACCTATGCCACCTGACTTGGTCTATTCCCCTAAGAATGCAGAAAGACAGTCATTCCACATGAGATGACCTTAATTACATTTATACGGCAATTCTCAAGGACACAATGGTCTGCCTTTCCTGTCTGACAACCTATTTGGTTTGGCTTTTGTGATGCTCTGCTTTGGAGACAACTCTAAAATTTCTGTGGGGCAGTGGTTGGCTCTAATTTTGAAGATTTGGGGCCTTTGGCAGAAGCCAGGGATGATTAATGTTAGCAGGGGTGGTCTAGATGCCTCTGCATGGTGTCAGTGAACACTTAGCAGGATGAACAGATTTTTGGCTCCTGTGGTTTAAAAAAGAACCCTCATATTAAAGACTTTGTGCCACTCTGAAAATGTCCCAAGGGGTAGAAATTCAAACCAAAACTCTATTACTCGTCCATTTTACCATCTAATGGCCTTAAAATACCCTCGGCTGTTCTAGACACATAGACAATCATGTCCAGAAGTCGTATTATTCATTGCAAATAGTTCTGGGGATGAGAAGAAGATTCTGAGCATTGTCCCTGCTGACCATCCTCCTGATGGGAATGGCGATCTGAGCCTGCTGGTGATGTTCCTCGGCCCAGTTACCAAGGGGAGCCATAATTTCATCTGGACTCTTAAATGAATTTTTCTTAGAATATTACATTTGCTGGCTTGAAAATGTTCTGAAATCCTTTTTAATAATTTACTTTCTACTTATAGATATGCAATCCAGCCATTTGAATGGAAAAGTGATTTGCTTAGGCAGAATCTTCTTCTCCTTATAACAAGGCTTTGCTCATTTGAATCTCCCTTGCTGCTCGTAAATTCCAAGTGTGGCCTCCATTATGATTTATTGGCCTGTGTGAGCCAGGCTTCAGGGTACACAAGAGAATTTTGTAGAATTCTAATGCTACATGAAATTATGAAGAGAATTACGTGCTGATGCTAGGCTTGGAGAGTAGGGAATTAACTGAATTCTACAGTTTCGCCTATTTCTTTTTCTCCAGTTTTATATAAGCTTATGAATGTCAACGCCTAATGAGGGGACACGTCAGGCTTCTGGAGGTTATTTGGCTGTGGAGTTGTCTTTTCACAGTGCAACCGAGGGGTCTGTTTTCCAGGAAGTGCATTTTGAGACTCCTTGATTCAAATCCAGTCACCACGGGAGATCCTGAGTCACTGGAACAGTGGGCAGGGCACAGTCATCTGGCAATATCTATGTGTTTGTCCCCTGGCATCCTTCAGCACCTTTAGGTACCAGGGCAAATCGTTCTTCCCCCTGACCTGCTCTGAGTTCCTCCTGTTGCAGCTTCCAGGGTGGAATAAGACAGATGGGTAGTGAGGGAAGTTGGTGGTATACAGGGCACTGAATCTCTAAACAGCCAGAAGCTGGGCAAGCCTTCTGCCCCAGGATTTGTCAGTGGAGCCGGGATGCTTGGATAAAGGGCCACACGGGTGCGGAAGGAGTCGGTGTGTGCTTGCTGCCTAAGGAACCCAGCTCCAATGAGTACGCACTCCATCTCTTTATTGTCTTCCCATGGACTGGTGCCTTCAGCAACTGACTGTCTTAGTCAGCGTTTCTATTGCTGCGAAGAGATACCATGACCACGGCATCTCTTGTAAAGGAAAACATTTCATTGGCTGGCCTATAGTTCAGAGATTTTGTTCATTACCATCATGGCAGGGAGCATGGCAATAGGCGGGCAGACATGATAATGGCTACATCTTGATCAGAAGGCAACAGGAAATGGTCTGTGTTACTGGGCAGTATCTTGAGCTTAGGAAACCTCAAAGCCTGCCCCCACACCACAGTGACACACTTCCTTCAACAAGGCCACACCTACTCCAACAAAGTCACACCTCCTAATAGTGCCACTCCCTATGAGCTTGTGGGATCAATTATGTTCAAAATACCACACTGATACAAAACAAGGAAAAACCGAAGTACAGAAGTCCACTACCCTGTGTTTTTACTTAGCATTAAAATTAAATGGTGGGTTTTGGTTTCAGAATAGACTTTTCTCTAGTGAAATGATATGAGCTCATCAAATGATATGAGGAACAGGGAGGGAAAGCAGACGCTGTTTTCAATGAGAGCTTACATGTGTGTGCTAGGCTCAATGGCTGTTTTCTGATTTAAAATCTGCAAAGACTTCAAAGCAGGTGGACTCAGGGGACCATCTTTTTCTTCCATTCTCACAAGAAGCATGCAGAGTTCTTGTCTCTCACACCTGAGCCATCACCTCACCCCATATAACCCCAAGTGACAATCTTATGAGCAGACTTTCCCTCAAATACTCCCTTGGGAAATTTTACTTTTTGTAGCCCTTACTTCCCAAAGCAAACAAGGCTTCTCTTGCTAAATGATGTCGCCTTATTCCTTCAAAATTCTTCATTTGGGGGCCAATTTAGTTTTTGAATTTTCAGGAAGATAAAGAGTATTCACTGTTCCTTATGATGCAGCTTGGGTACCTGCCTTATTGCAAGGCTGTAGCTGCTGTTGAATGGAAGCAGTGTTTGCCCCTCTGGTCCTTTTATCTGATACTCTGGGTTGAAATAGAGTCTTGAGTGTAAGCACAGCTCCCTTTCTCTGTGGTCAGAATTGTCAGCGGCCAGGATGGAGCAAGTCAGCCATGCATGAGGTGACTCGGGCACCTCCTGGCACCTCTTGCTGGCAGTCCCGCTGTCATCAGTGCTTCCGAGAGCTACCTAAAAACCCCAGGGGGAAATTCTTCTCCGGCTGAGAGTAACCATTAGAGTCCTTTCTACTGTTTGTGTTTCACTTCACATGGAGATGTCAAGTCTTCTGGAGAGATTTCCAGGTTGCTCACTAATGTTCATCTCTTCTTGTCACTTGAAGACACCTTGGTCCAGGACTTAGTGAAATTAAGAATTAATTTCTGTATTTCATTGTCTGTGTTACTGCTGTTATGGTCTCTGTAGAACTTGAAAGGGAGATAAAAAGAGTGTTCTGTAGAAGCACAAATACACCTGGTGGTAATTAACTGTTCTTAAGTCTTCATTTCTCAGGTTCCTAGTTGGGTGGTTTTACATCCTTAATATTTAGGCATTTTCAAAGTGGGCTGGTATGGAGTTTAATTAGAAGAGTGCCATATATTTTTCTGTACTTCATTTTATTTGGGGTTTGTTTCTTGTTAAACAGAGACTAGAATACGTGGTTCATGGACATTCAGCTTTTTAAAAATTATTAAAAATGACAATGAACTGAGCCATTCCTGCATGGTTAAGTACAATTAAATGAATATGAAGAAAAACTAAATGTCCTAGCCTGACATTGAAAATTCAAAATAATTCAGATTTTGTGCCATTGTTTCATAGCTCCTCTTATTCAGTGTCTCCTAAGGACAGTGTTTTTACTTCCCTTCATATTTATTTAATAAAAAATCAGAATGAAAGAAAGAGTCTCCATTACTCAGAGAGGAGATTCATTGGCACAACAGGTCCCTCAGTATTCTGAGGAGTTAGGAAGCCAAGTTCCGGGTTCTTAGAAAATGTCTGTTCCTTAGTAGGAAATGGGGATGGAGAAAAGACTATCATCCTTAGACCTCTCGAGCTCTCTCTAGGACGTGAGAGGGGCGGTTCCACGTGGGAAGACCAGAGGTGATGTAGGAAGGGAGGAGAAAGCTCTACGGCCAGAAGTAGAGAGCAGATACACAGGGCGTGTGTTGATCTGACAATGACTTTTCTAATTCCAGAGACCAAACCTGCAACAGAATCTAACTCTATACATGGAGAGACAAGGCTCTCAGACTGTCTGCGGCATAGCTAACTCTCAGAGAGCCGGGAAGCCCAGTGGCTATGATTTGGGTCTGTATTTGACAGCTGTTATACTAGCAGAGGGAAAGAGTGGCTAGAACTGGCCCCACAATCAAAGGGTTTAGTGAGATAATGGGTCCTTTCTTGTTGAGTGTGAGAGGGCATGCACCCCTGTCAGACTGTGCGAGGTGACAGCGCTGTGTGCAGGCTGCGTTCTCTGGACGGCTGCGCTTCAAGGTGGTTCTTGGCCACATTCTGTCACAAGGTCTGTAGATACAGTTCTGATCCTAATCTAGGCAAACAGTTGGTCAGTGGATATAATGACCTGTCAATCCTTCTCAAACTCGTAGTTGAATGCCAGTCTCACGTGTATTTCAAATACTTTGGGTTTAAATCCAGACTTGTAACATAAACTAACAAAGCTGCCTCACCCTGCAAGGCCTAGGATGGCAACGACTTCAGAAATCTGTGTCTTGACCAAAGAAAGCTTCGTTATGAAACGCCAGTTTCTTGCAACCTAACGGACACTGTGGTGGAATGAGTTGGTTTTCTTGCACGAAGCAGAACATAGAATGATCTTCCTTTATTTGTGGTTTTATCCTCTACAGTTTCATCTTCTGCAGGCAACCATGGTCTTAAAATATTAAGCTGAAAAAAGATACTAGACTGAATAATTCAGGGAACAAGCAACTGAAAGGTTTTGATTTGGCTGCTATTTCCAATATTGTAATGAAATCTTCTACTCTTCTCCGTTCCTTGTGAATGTTAATGTCCCACCACCCAGGACGCCAGGGGTACACAGCAGTGGCGGACATTAACCCTACCTGGCTGCTGTTGGACTAATCAGATGTTCACACTACCTCAGTGTTTTCTGTTACAGTAAAACCCTTCTTTCATTTGACAGCAGCTTCAAAGAGCCAGGCAGGATGTTGATGAGCAGGTCAGCTTCAGGCATATGCGGTACATAGTGCTGCCAAGCACAAATGGGGCTCGATGCTATGCTTTCAGCTCCCCACTGATGGTTTAAGGTGTATCCTTAGGGCAGGGAGGGGTGACCTTGTTACCCAGTACAGATCAGGAAGTACGAATGGAGAAAGGGGGACCAACTGGCAGACAGCATTACCATTTCCAGTTTTGAATTTTAAGTCAGCATAAGCCGAAATTTGAAGTTGTTCTGGACAGTGCCAGACAGTGGAAACTGAGAAAGGAAATGCCGCTGCTATGGAGAGTTGGTAAAGCAAAGTGACCTAAAGGGGAAGTCACTTGACCATTATTAGATAGTCTGTATAGAAGGGAGCTAGAACATACTTTGTCTGTTTTACACATGCAAAAGATAAAGCCCACAGATATTAGTTATCGTTTCTGGTTTTAGGGATAATTAAGATAGGTTTTGGTCTGAACTAAGGCATTTCTGACTCCAGAATTATTGCATTTGCTCTGAAGATAGTAAGTTGAGAGGATAAGTGGTGGAGAAGTGATTACAGGACCTTAAAATCGTCTTGAGAAAATAAGATGACCTGTAGTGTTTTCAGTGTGTTGTGTTTCCAAAAGGTCATGCATTTGAACAACTGGTGCCTGGTTGATGGCACTGTCTGGGGAGGTTATGAAGCCTTTAGAAGGTACAGCCTTGCTGGAGGAAGTGCATCTGTACGGGCAGGCTTTGAGGGTCTTTAGCCTCGCTTCCTGTTGTCTCTGCCTCCTTTGTGTGTATAAAAATGTGATCAGAGCCAGGTGGTGATGGCGCACACCTTTAATCCCAGCACTTAGGGAGGCAGAGGCAGGCAGATCTCTGTGAGTTTGAGGCCAACCTGGTCTACAGAGTGAGTTCCAGGACAGCCAAAGCTACACAAAGAAACCCTGTCTTGGAAAACCAAAAACAACAACAACACATGATGAGCCAGCTTCCTGTTTCTGCTGTCATGCCATGAGTTTCCTGCCATGAATGAACTCTATCCCTTTGAAACTATAAGCCAAAATACATCTCCTTCTTTCTCGACTTGCTTTTAGGCATGCTGTTTAAGCACAGCAACAGAAAAGTAACTAATACGAAACTGGTACCCGGAGAGTGGGCTATTACTATAAAGAACTGGACCATGTTGCTTTGTAGCGGAATGTCTAAGGCATTGTAACTTTAGACTAGAAAAGCTGTTGAATATTATAAATGGAGCTCATGCTTACATGAACATGGAAGAAACTAGTGCTAAGAGTAATGCAGATCTCAATAGTAAACCTCAGCATGCTTTAGAGGACAGCAAAGGATCTATTAGCAACTGAGGCAGTGGGCATCCTTTGATATTCTGGCAAAGAATCTGGCTACATTCTGTCCATGTTCTGAGGATTTGCATGAAGCAGAGGTCATTTCAAGGCAGCACAGCCAGAGTCGTGGTGTGGTTAATGCTGTTTAATCTTAGTGCAGGTCTGAAATGAAAAAGAGCAGCAAGTGATACAGAGAGAAGTGGAACCATGTAGCTAGGAGAGGAAAGAGCACCAGGAAGTCTGCAATTGTGGTCACATCATGTGCTGAAAAGGAAGCTGTAATTGTCAGAGATATTGCCTCCACTAATGAGAACCAAGGCGACCCGAGGCGCAGTCCTACTGAGCCCAGGGGTGTTGTTGTGTGATATTGTGAATGTGTTCTGAGGAATAAAGCTTGCTTGGAGTCAAAGGGCAGAGCTAGCCGCTAGGTGACACAGAGGTTTGGAGGATTGTAGATGGAGAAGAGACAGGAAGTGGTAAGGCGGGGCTGGGAGAGGAATGGAAGAGGTAGGGCTCTGCTCTCTGTTCTCTGATCTTTCAGGTTCTTACCCCAATATTTGACTCCTGCTTTTTCATTGGTAAGACTGATTAGATTAACTCTTCACAGGAGGTGTTACTGCTTCTAGAAAGCAGCTGCATAAGAATCTGTTGCAGCTGTGTGTGATCCAAGAGGACACAGGGCCCACCACAGGTTGGCAGCCACCCTGGGAAGCATTGCCCACATGGTGCTGGTTTTAGAAAGAAGAAAAATGCAAAACTGAGGCGGGTCATGGATTATTTTTCTTTAGTTTCATAGAGTGACTGAGGCCAGGTAATCTGTGATGGTACAAGTCCCCGTGAGGAGATTCTGAGAGGCCCCTGCATGAAGTTGTGAAGGTGAAGGCTGGGATATGGTAGACACTTGAAGGTGTTGCAGCTCAGGAGACATCTGTGAAAGGGAGCTGCTTACGTGACATAGAACAAGCCCAGGAGAGAGAAGTCTGTGGTAGGAGGAGCAGAGCCATCCAAGCCCTTAGGAATTAAAGTTCCAGACATTGCACATGGAACTGTAGGCTTTCGAGTTTGCCCTACTGGGTTTGGGTCTTGCTTTGCTTCAGTCTTTCCTCATTGTTCTCCCATTCCTCTCGTTGTTCATAGAAATGTATGTTCCATGACACTGTATGATGGAAGTATGTAATGTGTCTTGAAATTGCAGTGGTTCTCAGTTAAGAGGTTGCCTTGGGTCTTAGAAGAGACTTTGGACTTTTGAACACTGTTGAAACTCTTAAAGACTATGGAGACTTTAGTCGGACAAAATGCATTTCACATCACAAGATGGCTGGGGAGTGCACTATGGTAGTTTGAGTAAGAAATGTGCTCATGCATTTGAGCAACACTTGGTCTCCAGTCAGTGGTGCTGTTGGGGAGGTTATGGGATCTTCAGGAGGCCAGACTTGCTAGAGGAAGTACGTTACTAGGAGCAAACTGTGAGAGTTTATAGTCTCACCCCACTTCCTCTCTGCCCCTTTGCTCTCTTTCCTGCGTCTCTTTCTTCTCTAACCTGCTTTTGGTCATGGTATTTTATCGGAGCAAAAGATGAGTAGCCAATACACATACACAGTAGCTGCTACCTCAGAGAGCCGGGAGAAAGCTGGCCCTGTAGCGTGACGTCTCCACAGCAATGCTAGTGTTGCCAGAGTTTCTCTGTATCCCTTTTCTTGTGATTTTCCTGGGGGTGATTTTCACCTTTCCCAGCCAAACATTAGGAACGTTTCTGAGGACAAACGTTTTCACTATTATCTTCAGATGTGTGGACTTAACTTCCGTCAAAAAGTTTTGATACATTGAGAATTTTTCCCCAATTGGACAATATATGTACCCCTTGTAATTATTATGTAGTTCTTGTTGTTATTGTACTTATATTATGACTATCTTAATCATAAAAA
Organism: Bramus lutescens; assembly: GCA_001685075.1. NCBI lineage: Eukaryota > Metazoa > Chordata > Mammalia > Rodentia > Cricetidae > Bramus > Bramus lutescens. Next base: position 222,895 of record LOEQ01001517.1, on the reverse strand, counting down.
CATGATAATTAATTTTAACATGGCCACGTTTCAATCACTGTCAACATTTTTATCTTCTCAACTTTATTATTAGTTTATGAATATTTTGTAGAATGTCAAACACTATTAATTCACCATGCAACTCCAATGATAAGGGCTTTGCATTTATAAAACAGTATATATCACCCTTCATAAGGCTTTTTATCATCTAATATACAGTTTATACTCACACTTTCTTGATTGTGCTGAACTTATTTTTAATGTCAGAATCCAGTGTACATTGATATATTTTATTTAATCATTTTAGTTATTTTAAAATATATTTTTCTGTTTCATGTCCCTGAGTTGTGGAAGACTAAGGATCAAAGAGGTTAGCTGTATTTTCTGAGGTTGTATGGGAAGTTAGGATGGGTCTGAGGTGTAAGCCAAAGTATATGTAACTGTGCTTTTCCACTGGAAATAGTAAAGTCTGCTCCCTGAATCTCCCACCTCCTCTGTCTGGCTGATTGCACTTTAAGGCATTGTTTATGCTCTCAATATTAATATTGTTCCTAAATGAATGGCGGGCATTCTAGCCTCATGCTTAGAGATAAAAACTTCATTAAATTCCAAGTTAGACAATTATTTTGAAGAAAAAAAGTTCTATTTCTTGCTCTTTCCCGCCATGGATCACAACAGAGGTGGTTCTACTATTATTTCAGAGAATAGTAGAAAGTATTTTTTATGTGTTAGTCACAAAGTGCAGGTTCTACTTAGTGGTGGGTGCTTTTGATTCATGAACCCCTGAGTTTGATAGCCAATACTGGAAAGACAGTTACAAAATGTCAATTCTTGTAATTTTAGCATTCATTTTTCATTAGCCTGGATTCCTCTTTAAAGATGTCTTAATACCAACCTCTAGTTATCCCAAAACGTGGTTGTAGAAGTGTTGTAATAAGGAACAGTGGGCCGCTTCCCACCGCCCGGTTCCCGGCTAGTTTACCTGAAATAATTACACAGAAACTGTATTCATTTAAACATTGCCTGGACCATTAGTTCTACCCTCTTACTGGCTAATTCTCACATCTTGATTAACCCATATCTATTAATGTGTATCACCATTTGACTGTGGCTTACCTAACCACCATCTGTCTTAGGTAGGAGAAGCGTGGCATCTGCCTGACTCTGCTTTCTTTCTGTTCTCTCTACTCCACCCACCTAAGGGCTGGCCTATCAAAAGGCCAAGGC
>LOEQ01001517.1:201446-215613 GCA_001685075.1 Bramus lutescens | reverse complement strand
GGATGTAGCTGCTCAGTCTGCCTGCACAGGGGTGGAGTTCCCAGACTGAGTGTGAGGTCCTTTGCCTGAGGCAGGGCAGTGTAGAGCATAAACTGTGGCGTGCTAACAAGGATTTTAGAAAGTCTCCTCCTTATTGGCACATGAATGCCTTATTAGGGGTTATCGTGAATAGAAGAACAGTTAAATGGCACAGGAAGTGTCACATGATAGAAAGTCACTGTTTATGAAGCTGGAAAAGGAGTCGGCTAAACTCACTTTTCAGAGTATAAAGAAACCAGGAGTCTGCTTTATGAACTTGCTGGGTGTTTTTATTTTATTTTGTTACCATCCTATCAGTCAATCAGTTTTTACTGACTTGGCAAGCTGCTGTCTTTCTTTCTTTCTTTCTTTCTTTCTTTCTTTCTTTCTTTCTTTCTTTCTTTCTTTCNTCCTTCCTTCCTTCCTTCCTTCCTTCCTTCCTTCCTTCCTTTCTTTCTTTCTCCTCTGTATATGCGTGGGTGTGTGTATGCACCTGTATATGTATATGGAGGCCCATGGTCAACCTTGGGTATCTTTGCTCAGGTGCCTTCCATCTTGTTGGTTGAGGTAGGATTTCACAGGCCTGGAGCTTGTTGATTTAGCTAGGCTGGTTGGCCAGCATGCCCCAGGGATCCACTCGTCCCTACCACTCCAGCCCTGGAGTTACAAGTGATGTCACCATACCTGGTTTTTAAATGTGGGTTCTGAGGATTAAACTCTGGTCTTTGTGCTTAACCCTTTCCCCAGTACCAACTTGTGTGTCTCACAGTTACTGTGGGACAATGGTCTTGTACCCTGTAAAGATTTGTCACTTGTATTGGTTTAATAAAATGCTGATTGGCCAGTAGCCAGGCAGGAAGTATAGGTGGGGTGACCAAAATATGAGAATTCTGGGAGGGGGAAAGACAGTCTGCAGTCATCACCCAGATACAGAGGAAGCAAGATGAGAATGCTTCACTGATAAAAGGTACCACATGGTTAACACAGATAAGAATTATGGATTAATGTAAGATAAAGGAGTTAATTAATAAGAAATCTGAGCTAGTAGGACTAGCAGTTTATAATTAATGTAAGCCTCTGTGTGTTTCTTTGGGTCTGAACGGCTGCGGGACCAGGCGGGACAGAAACCTCTGTCAACACACAGTGACCAAGTAATCACCTTTTCTCCTTTCCCCTCATTTCTTCTGTCTTTACCACAAATCAGCCATCTCTAAAAGCCCCTGACTTCTCTTTCACTGCAGGGTGGAGGCTGCAGGCTGTAATTACTCCCTGGGCCCACTCTTATCAGCCAGGGTTTGGAGTTAATGCTTGTGATAGGATGAATAGCTATGTTCAAGCATTTGGTGCACACACAGAACATGATATTTTCACATTAAAAACAGTGCATACAGGTTATATTATAAATCATCAAAGTGAATTTAAGAGTTTACATAAAGATCAGATTTACTATTGAAAAGAAAACTATCATGAACTCACTTTACATCCACACTACAAATTCTGTAAAACATAGAAACTATGGTGAAAGAATCACAATTATACCATATAAATAACTATACCCAGCGTTTTCTTATTTCTTCTTTTCTTTCCAAATAGAGGCCCTCCTGTGCTTACAATTGAGTTAATCTCATAAAGTCTTCAGAAGTTGAATATATTATAAGTCAAATGTGAATATTCTCTGTGTAATCTCCCAAAGGTTACAGTTCATGTTATGTATGCTATCAGGGGAATAAAATAATAAACACTCTTACCTAGCTACGACCCCTGTGACCTACAGAAATGACAGGCCTGGCAAGCTATGTCTCTGGTTGCAATAGAGGCATGGCTGCTCTGGGAAAAACAAACTACTTTTCTAATGGGTTTAAAACCCGATTCTCAAGATGGAACTCATGCCTGGCACCGCTAACAACGGCAAGAGCCCATAGCTTGATAGGTCTTAGGTGCTAGGGGAGATGCCATCGCTATTGTTTTCTAAATGGATATAGTACTAAACTGCTTCCTAAACGCTCGTCGTTATGTCCATGGATTAATTCCTACATCTGCAGACCTCATCTGAGAAGCTTCCCTTTGCAGTAGCTGATTGTTAACATGGAGATCTAAAACTGGCCAAGATGCCGAGAATGAGCAATTGTGCAATGTTCAGTCCCAAATGGACATCTATATCACACTCCACCCCTCAGGGCTCAGGGATGATTGTGGACAAGGGGATAGAACTGCTATAACAGCCTGTGATAGTCGATGGCTCCAGTGAGTGTTTGAGGACTACAGCAGGCTTGGTATACACAGGAGCTCACATTGGCTTTGACCTCAAATCCCAGCCTTACAGGAAAGGGGATTCTGAAGTCCCACCCCTAGGCCAGAAGAGATTGGCAATCCATGGCTGCTGAAAGGGAGAGAGTCAGTTTCCTTCAGGGATATGACCCCCAAGGACTACCCATGAGCCTGTAGACTGCCCTGCACTCACGCACTTAATGACAGTGTCACGCGGATCCAGAGGATTCAAAAGAAAAGCAGCACACAAAATTCGGAGAGAATAGAGATGGGAGGAAAAGGGGAGGAATTAGAAGAGAGGGAGTGGTGTAACATGAGGGCCAGCTGTGGGGATTTCCGCCCCGCCCAGTACCCCACAGCCGGCAAGCCCCAAAGAAAATCACACAGAGGTCTCCATAAGATTACAAACTGATTGGCCCATTAGCTCAGGCTTCTTATTACCTCTTATTGCATATATTAACCCATTGTTCTTATCTATACTAGCCAAATGGCTCAGTACCTTTTCTAGCTGGGCAGCTCACATGTTGCTTCTTTGGTGGTCTNACCCATTGTTCTTATCTATACTAGCCAAATGGCTCAGTACCTTTTCTAGCTGGGCAGCTCACATGTTGCTTCTTTGGTGGTCTGGGCTGGACTTGGAGGAATGGGCTTCCTCCTTCCCAGCATTCTCCTGTTCTACTTCCTGCCTGGCCAATCAGTGTTTTATTAAAATACATGAGTGATAGAATACAGACAATTCTCTCGCACCAGAGTGGGTACTAGGCATTACCAAAAACACATTATTTGCATGTATGAAACTTTCCAACAAGAAAAATAACATCAACAATTGCAGGAAAATATCACACCCGGGACCTATGAGCTTCCCAGCCATGTGTGCTTGACTAGAATGCTGCTAGACTGATAGACTAGTAACTCTGAGGCTCATTAGACAGGCTTCTCTGTGTAGTAGACAGTGGCTGCTGCACACAACCAGTGGAAGGGCAGAGAATCAGGATTTGCGCTGCGCTTACACCTGTGTTACACCTTTTCCCTGCAAAGAGGGGCAGAAGGACTGTGAAAGCCAGTGGTCTGGGAGGGTTGGGATGAAACAACAGAGTCTTCTGGACACAACATGGCCACTGCGCTCATCAGCCCATAGCAGCTGTGGTTGCCTACACAAGACCAAGCCAGTCAGCCTTCCAACATAGAACAGAGTGTGGCTCAGGAATCTCTACCATAAGCTGAGGAACTATTGACAGTTGCTGGTTGCTGGGGGAGGAGGAGTCTGTTTTCTTCAGTTCAGAGAATTAGTTTTCTTTAGCATATAGGTCATCTGTGCTCCAGTGCATTGCCTCATACCCATGTCTATAAACAGGGCAAATTAAACTCAATGGGATTCTTAGAAAATAGGACATGGGGTTGGGAATGGTGTTAGGGGACATGAAGGGTGGATTCAGGACAATTTAGGGGGAAGAACTGGTGTGACCAAAATATATTGTATGCATGTATAAAATTCTCAAAGAAATAATTAAAATGTTATATTAAAATATAAATGAACCATGACATACACACAAAGTAAAATCCTACAGTACATCTAAGGTTTATGTTCTAAAAAATGATTTAAACATTGTCATTATGTCTCATGATCTGATGTGTCTAACTCACTTGATGGTAGACAAGTGACCTCCTTTATAGCAAGTAGGTGTTTCATATGGTGTTTGAACGACAGTGACTTGGGTGTCTCCTGCAGTGTACCAGGCATGTTGGGAGGAGCATGGACCATCACCAAGAGAAAGGCACAGGGATGGGTGGATGGCGAACTGTCTAAACTGAGAGGATGTATGTGCTGGGCACAGCTGGGGTCCTTCCACTTGGGTCATGTTGGGTGGTACCAGGAGCTAGTAGTACAGTCTCAGCCTGCCTGTTGGAGTACAAAAAGGCATTCAGCAAGCAAGCTCTCCAAGAGTAGAGACGACTGAGGGGAACTAGATACACAGAGCCAGACTAAGCAGAAGGGCAAAGGCAACAAGTTCAGGTTTCTTTGTGGTAGGTGTTTGGAGTTTCAAAGAAAATGATTATTGCCCATTATTGCGGAACTCTCAGACCAAAGCATAAATGACAGAGATGTGGAAATGCTGGACTTATGGTTCTTTGAGACTGGAATATATTGTAGGAGATTTTAAACTCAAGGTAAAATGGAAAAACAAAATCAGATTAACACAGAATAATAATGGTTGTAGTTTAATGGGAAAAACATTAAACTTTCTTTCAACCTTTGCCTCAACTTGTGTTTCCTTCTGCTTTGGAGCTTGCGAATCACATGTCCATACATCCCACAGAATAATACTGTAAAGAATTAAGTCACATTGAATAATATTGTGAACAGTTACACTGCATACCGTTAGTTGTTTGCTCCACAGTCTTCCAAAATGGCTTCCCAGTGCATCTCAGAGACTGGCCATCCATCCTCCACAGCTGAGTGCTCCTCCCAAATGTCTACCAGCCCCATCCAACCTCATGGTGTTCCTTTTCAGTCCCTGGCTGATGTCAGCCCTCAGCTTGGCACCACAGCCTCCTAGTTGCGGAGCATAAGGAAAGGAATTGGCTATTCCAATCTTCATGAGCATAGCTAGGCAATTAGTTAGACATGCTAATTTATACAGGAACACAGGCATGCATGCGCACACACTGCCACACACGTGACATCATTTCCTGGAGCACAAAGCCATCTGGTTTTTCGGATGTTTTGAAATAATGAGTCCATCTGTGTGGTTGGAGGCAGTGTTTGTGATGTCATAGGAGTGACTCAGCACAATTAAACCGGAAGCAAATTTACATAGTGTTCAAGGAGTTAGAATGGCAGGGAGGAAGGAAGTAAAGATTCCCATAGGAGATTTGTCACAAAGTTTTAGTGTGAGTCTAGGTAAACACAGCTCCTCTGAGGATGGTGCCTGAACAGAGATCTCATTTATCCCTGCCAACCCTCCATGTGTCTATTGACCCAGGAGGAAGGGAAGGGAGGGGGTTAAAGGATCTTTCTACATTCCCCAGAAAATTTGCCTTTAAAGCTTTTCTTTTCTTTTTACCTGATTAAAAAAAAAATCAGGAAGCTAGAATTGGGAACTGCTTGTCCACCATTTTTAGTTTTGGGCTTTGATGCTTTCTTATCCCTCACACAAATTTATTTAACTTACATCTAAAAACACCATGTTAACTTGGAGAGTCTTTAAGGACAAAATGTATGTTTCTTCCCATTTCCCATTTCAGAACAATTATGTGATATCCTTCACCTAAGAAAGGCAGCTGCTAATAAGTTAGGAGCTTGGTGTTTAACAACTTAAAAAACCACTTCAAATAACCTGGCAGTCACATCTTTGTAATAATACCCGTCTGTTAATTAGCTGGGGTTGCAGGGGGGGAGGGACTTTTGCCTGGGCGTAATCATGACACCCCCTGTTTTACTGGGTGCCCATGCTGCACCTCTCAACTCAGTCTTTAAAAATTTGGCAGCTTTTCAGAGCTCCCTTTCTTAGATGAAGGTTGCCCTGAAAGTAAAGCTCTTGCTAATTAAATAGTGCTGTAAAGAGTGTGCTTTCCTTGATGGGGAAAATACATGGGCATTGTATGTGGTGGAGGGGCTTGCCCTCTGCTTTGAGCATAGAAGTGAGGAAGAATCACTTCCACCAAACCACTTGAGGGAAGGTAGTTTTAGAGAACTCAAAAATACCATGGCAGGGGAAAGATTTTAAAAATATGTTTTAAACTCGAAAAACATGCCCTTGTCACTTTCAGTGTTGGTGACCCTTTGTGATCATAAGCAAAGTCAAAGTACTTCAAGTTTTAGCAGAGTGATGTGTCCAGAGAAGGGCGGGTGATCCTTTTACTGAGGAAGAGGGATCGTGGTCTGTGGTGGCGTCCGCATTTCCAGTGGCAGGCTTCCCTCAGCCTGGCCTGGAACTTCAGAGCTCTGTTGGTGTGATTTTGTGGCACCCTGAACTTGTCCACAAACATGTCTGGGATAGTTCAGTGGTTCTGACTTTGGGTGAGACTTGAGAAATGCACACATGAGTGTGAAATGGTGTTTCTTCTGAGGGAGATACCCATTTAGAAAGCCATCTCATATGTAAATTTAACATTATCATCAACGTATTTTTAACTGTGTATGGTGGCACACACCTGTATTTCCAATGCACTGAAAAACTGAGGCAGGGGATCATGAGGTCAAGGCAAGTCCTGGGCCATGGAAAGGGTGCAAGAATGCCATGCTGAGTATTATAGACTAGGCAAAAATTATTCATGCTTCGCTGCTGAAAGAAGGGGAATAGTGGTACATACTTGGCCAGGAGAGGTTTTGCAAGGAAATGGTTCTAGAGGCTCCAGAAGGATGAGGAAAGATGGATGGGCTTGGCTTTGAGATCTAGATTGTAACTCCCATGCTTGGTGACTGAACACGCTAAACTGTCAGAATAAGATGGGGTAGCACCCAGCACATCGTGGGGTCACTGGGAAGACCAGAGACAATGCATTTCAATGTGATTGGCCCAGCTCCAAGCACAGCCCCTCTTCCTTAGTGTTTCACAGGGGTTCAGTCCGTCACTGTGGGAGAGAAGCAGCAGAATGGTTGTGTGTGATGGGAGGGTGAGGGGAGCCTTTCTCATGTTGTAATGAACTAGGAAGCAAAGGACACAGGTGGAATCAGGGGTGGACATCGCCTTCAAAACCACAGCCAGAGACATACTTCCAACAGCCTGACCACACTTCTCAAAGGTTCCATAGTCTTCTAGATAGTGCCACACCATGGACACCCAGAATTCCTAGTGTGAACTTTAGGGAACATTATGGAAGAGAGACCAGAATAAACATAGAGCCAAAGATAAGGAGATAGGCTGTGAGGTGTGTTTTCTGGGCATGACACAGTAATGGTAATCATGACCATATAGCAGCTACAGTGCCCTCGTTTGTCCTGTGCACGACTGGACTTTTCAGCTGTCAGTCCTAGACAGGGAAAAGTGTTCACAAGAACTGCTGGTTGCTGATGAATTCTGGAGGAAGTCCAGTCACTGACTGTGGTTGCATACCCACTGATGAGTCTCCCAGCATCCAACGGATAGTCCCAAATCCATGTCCACACAAAGGTCCTGGGTGGCAAGGAGCCGGCCTAGTTTATTTCCTGTCTGGAAATTTAAAGTTCAAGGCCTAATTGAGGAAAGAGGAAGGAGGCTGAAAGCTGCAGTGGCATACCCAGAACATACTGGAAGACCTTATATTGGACCTCCCCATTTAGCCCTTTACTGCGGAAGTTGTAGCTTGCCCTTTAAAAAAATGTCTAGGGGCAAGGAAGTGAGAGAATCAGAATAGAATTTTAGCAAAAGCACTTTCATGGCTGGGGAGAACAGGCTAGAAAGCAGTGGTCAGGGCCTAAATCATATGCCTTCCTACTCTTGCTGAAGGATAGTTGGATTTCTAACCTTCAGTAGCTCAGAATGGGACCTCTTGTAAGCAGACTCTTCACAGATCTAACTCCTTACGACTAGGACATGTGGAGGATAGTTGGCGCGGTTCCCGAAAGACTAGTGTTACTCTACAAAGAATTTCCAGAAACAGTCATAGCCATGCACAAGGAGCAGGGGGAGAAAGGAAGAGGTCCACCTGTCAATCACAGCAGACCCTCCCCCAACAGCCCTGTGGGTGAACCCTATGGCATGCCCATTTCAGACTTCTGGACCCTCAGAATTGGGATACAACTCTTTTCTGATTTCCAAGCCATTAGTTTGTAGTTTGTGATGTATCCCCAGGAAACTGATACAGGGACCAAGGGTCTAGAGACCAGGTATGACAGATGAGGGATTGTTCTAGAGCGGTACATGGAGGGAGAGGAAGAATACACGATATTCCTGAAGTATAATCAAGAGAATTCTATTCATAGACACCACAACTAGACTTTAGTTCAGGCTCTTTCCTGCTCAGGGGGCGAACTTGAAGAAACTGTTCATCCTTGCTACACCTCAGATCTGCAACAGTAGCATGTGTCAAGGATTATCCAGAGAAGCTGAGATACCGCATCTGGGTGTGTCTGTGAGGGCGCTTCTCTGAGAGCAGGCCTCTGCATCAGCAGCCCAGGGGAAGACTTTCAGCTTTCTCCTCAGCACAGAGGGCGTCATCATCTGTTGAAATGCAGAGGAAGGATATGGTCGCTCTAGCTAAGTTGGGTGTCCATCTTTTACTATTCCGTGACATCAGAGCTCAGGTAATTAATTAGCTGTTTGGATTGAAACTGAGACTTCTACTGTTAGCTCCCTGATTCTGGACTCAGACTGAATTGCATCACCAACTTACCTGGCCATTCACCCTGTAGGTGCAAATTGTGAGTGAGATTTCTCAATCTCCTATCACATGAGCCAGTTTTCATAATAATATGTCCAGATAGATACAGATATACATTGGTTTTATTTCCCTGAAGAACACTGACTGGCTAATGTATATATTTATGATTCATTGGGTTAGTGAGAGAAAGAATGTTAGAAATCATAGATACTTCAAATGATGAGATTGCTAATTATAGTAAACTGTAAAAACATGTTTTAAGCACAAGAGTTGTATACGTAAAGGAATTGGTAGTAATTAATATTTCTGACTTGGCCACCAGGTAAGACATTATCCAGGGAGAGAAGATACACTGGAGGGGAATGGCTTTGAAAGCCAGTATGATAAATTCAGTCTTAATTAAATTTAAAATATCTAAGCAAAATTATGTATGACTAAAGTATACTGGCATATCATTCATACTTGCTTTAATAAAGGTCATTTCATATTCTTAAACCAACAATAAGTTTTATGTTGTTCATTAAAGAAAGACTTTTATGAAATGAAGTGAGGACCGCCATGTTGTTAGGAGAGTAGAGAAAAAAAGACATGAAATCCTACTTGTTTAAAACACTTTAAAAAAAACCTGTATTGATTTAATTGGTTGTTACATTGGAGATAGAGTTATTGACTTATGACAAGTTGACCAACAATTATTTCTTAATTAACCTAGGGTTGTCAACTTCTCCTTGCCCCTCTCTTGGATGAATGGTCTCAGATGATGGCTTTTAATAGAGAAATTGAGTCATCTGAAAGCAATTATCTGTCACAGTATTAACAGGTAAAGTACAGATACTCTGCTAAATTTGCAATTCAGATGAACAAAGAATATTATCTGGAGTCAAGCCTGCCTTGAGCCCCATGGCTTAATTAACTGCAACAGCTCTGCTTATGGGAAGAGCTTACGGGACGGTATTTGAGAGAGGGCATATGCCCGAGGAGCTCGACACCTACGCCATAGGCACTTGCTCAGCCATGTTCATTGCTGCTTTAGTCACAGTAGCTGGAAATGGAAACAATCTAGTGAACGCCAACTGTGAATGGAGAGTGAGAATGTGGTATAGACACCATGGCGTCCTATGTCCAGAGTTTCTTCACATGAATTCTAGGGTCAAACTCAGATCTCCCTGTTTGTACCAGCTGGGCCATTGCCCCAGCCTGGGCATCCTTCCTCAGTGCTTCTTCATTCTTGTCCTTCCATAAACTGTGTTGAGTGAGGTTTAGCCCCACCGTTCTTCCATGGCCGTCTCCAAGATTGCCTGATGTAAGAGTCCCCTCTGTGTGCCGTGATTACCATTAATGAATAAAGAAAACTGCCTTGGCCTGTTGATAGAGCAGAACTTAGGTANTGGTGATATACAGATTAATAGAAATGGGTTAAATAAATATGTAAGAGTTAGCCAATAAGAAGCTAGAGCTAATGGGCCAAGAAGTGATTTAAATAATATGGTTTCTGTGTGATTATTTTGGTTCTGGCTGGGATGAACAAGTGGCCTCCATGTAACAATTGCCAAAACCTCCCACCTCGCCAAATTGGTGGTCAGTTGTGGCCTTTCCTTCTCTATATTTTATTACCATGATTTTTTAAATCAACATTCCCTGTATCATCAGTTACATATTAATATTTTGTGAGCCTGTGGACTTGCCACCTCAGATTAATGCCCCCTCCTCTGACCTCTTTATCTCAACTGTACCTGTTAGTTTGGAAGATTACAGTACAAGACAGAGCTGAAGGTGTTCAATGGGGTAGGGATTTGTGTCAAGTAGTTGAGCACTGCTAACATTATTTTATTTTAGTGGATAGGAACATATTGGTTAATCTGGTAAACTGCCTGTGAGGCTGCTAGCCTCAGAAGCCTAGCAACCTGAGTTTGACTCTAGAGTCCAAGCATAGGGAGAAAGAAAGAAGTGACTGCCCAAAGTGTTCCTGTGGCCCTGAACATGTGAATCATGGCACACACACCCCTACACATCATACTTCCTACAACAGTAAGAAATGAATAAAAGGAAAAGCATTCTACATATGTGCAACTCTACAGTCTATGGGATAAAGACAACAGGAGTCAGTCTAAATTATTACAACAGACAAGTGATATTTTAAAAGAGAACATCTAAACTAAAATAGCTTTTGTTGAAGTACAAAGTCAACATTTTGCCCCAAAGCATGCTCTTGGAATTAATGACTGTGTTTGGCAAGAAGGAGTGGTCTCTGGGGTTGAGAGCATCAGATGGTAAAGACAGGCCTGTCAAGACTGAGAGCAGGGCTATGTTCCTGTTTGGGAGGGCCCTGGTGTATGTACCAACAGAGCATCCTTAAATGCCAGTGTTCGTCAACACAAGCCAAGTAGATAATGACCATCCATCCGTGGCTGGTGTTAGATAAATTAAAGCCCTCACCAGTGTCTTTCAAGTCAACAAACATTTATCCACTGCTTGCCTTGTGCTTCTACTAGGGATGCACAGATGAAAATGTGCTTTTTCCTACTCAGACAGCTAGGTTGGTAACTCCCTACTAATCAGTACACATATCAAATTCTACTCATTTTCCTTGGAGCTCAAAGAAACAGGCATTTGGAGAGACACTGGCTGATCTCCTGCCTCACAGAGCAGGTCAGGTTATAGGACCGCAGCTGAATGTGGTACTCATTTCCCACTGTTCAAAGGAATGGATGATGCTCATTTTTCATAACGACTTTTCCACTCAAAAACTCCATGTAAGACAGTGATCTGTTCTGTGTTCGTTATGGGTGCAGGAGCTTTTCTGTGGTCCCAGCTTCAGTGCCATTAATACAGTGGTGGTTGTCACTGGAGAAGAAGCATTTTGTCACATGGCTCAGGGAAGGGTGTGGCTACAGGGGAGCCTGGAGGAGGTGGAGTTTCCTGAGAGTTTGGTCCACATAGTAGCCGCTTCTCCCTTTTTAACCATTTAGTTCAAACTCTGCCCATCTTTAAGACATTAAAAAAACCTTTAGACAATGACTTTCTCCTGCATCCAGTCACACCCACTGCTGGATACCGGCATATTGGTGTGTGCTTTTTCTCTGTAGCTTTGATCTGGGTTGTGACGTTACATGTGTGATTGCTTATTCAGTCACTGCTGAGTTTTGATTATCCTCATATGTCCTTTGCCCTGTGCTGGACCCTGAATGAAGGCATAGATTCCTGCCTGAAGTCTTTATTTCCTTCTTGAGCTAACCCTTTTAAGGGCAGATCGAAGGAGGTGGCTAGGTGGAGGAAAACACACTGGTGAAGCTGAGTTCTCTAAAACTGCACTTTCTAGGCCCCACACTTAGGTTTTACTGGCATTTCTGCGGAAGTTTCTCCTCTGCTCTGATGAAGAACAAGCCTGTGACCTAATATCTATATCATTTATAATTTTCTATATTAAATCAGGCTTCCTATTTGGCATTTGCCTTACCAAGTCAAAGATGCCATTTCAATAAGTCTCAAACCACAGCATCCTGAGTGCCCTCAGCCATCCAAACCCAGCATGTTAGTTGTTTTTCTTCTGTTGCTTGTAGCTTTTCAAGTTTTATGATTATACGTATGTGTGTGTGTGTGTGTGTGTGTGTGTTGTGTTGTAGTGACCACAACTTCACATGGCATTCCCAAAGTATCTTCCCTGGGCTTTTAGAGCAAACTCATTTTAAGTGTTTCTTTTTCACAACAGAGAATTCAGCAAATATCCTTATGGACTCACGATAAATTCTGGGAATGTGCTTCCCTGCTTGAAGCTGTTAATTTATACCCATGCTATTTATTATAAGTTATAAGGCCTTGTAACTTGAGGGTTCTAAGCTGATGTCTTACTTGTACAGCGTGGTGAGGTGTCCATGCCCCTAATTTACCTTCTTTGTTCAGTGGCACTGGGACTGTTGGACATTTATGAATGTTAAATGGGATTGGAGTCAGGGCTGACTTTTAAATAAAGTCACTCTGAAGAAACTTACGCACTTGTCACTAAGCTGAATAAAGGTTTCTCTTGGTCTAAGTTTGCTCATGAAAGAAAATTGTTCTGTAGTCCCATTCTGACCCGTGGAGTTGTCTGTCTTCAAGATGAGGCTGTGGAGGCCATGGCTCTGGGTGTCTTGATCCCTGTGGACCAAGGCTTCTGTCGATTACTTGACGTCCAGGTTTTGCGTGTTGCTAAACACTTTAACTATTTAGATAGTCAAGAGGAGCATCAGGAGTTCAAGGCTAGCCCCTGCTACATAGTAAGTATGAGGCAACCTGGACTGCATAAGACCCTGTCTTACAACAAAACAGAAAACACCCTCTGCCTGCCCCCCCATCAAAATGATATCTGAATCACATGTTTCATTGTGGTTTTAATAAACCATACAATAGACCGATCAGAGGTCATTCATCAAAAGGTCAGATCTGAGCTCCACTTCTGCCTTGCACATCTTGGGACGTTGGAAACCAAGCTTTCTTGGTCTTCAGGTGGTAGGAGTGATGAAGTCCTGGCTCAAAAACCATGAGTGAATCCACTGCTCTGAGAATGGCCTCGCTCTTATTTCTTTGTAAAAACTGCAGACCAGGTAACAGGTTTCCAACTGCACGGTCCAAATATATCAGAGTTGTCTGAGAACCCAGAGGCTGGATGTTCCCTGTAGGCTGCCGAATCTACTGGAGCCTTGCTGACCCTCTAGTAAGAGGGTGTCTCTCCTTGAATGGTAACAGAAATTGTGGTTGATAGGAGACCCATTGATCAATTCTGAAAACAGCAAGTAAGAATGAATCCAGCTTGAACTGAATGACTTCAGTTACTTTTCTGAACTTTTATTTTTTGTTTTGGTTTGTTGTTTGAGACAGGGTTTCTTTGTGTAGCCTTGACTGTCCTGGAACTCACTCTGTAGACCAGGTTGGCCTCAAGCTCAGAGATCCTCCTGCCTCTGCCTCCTGAGTTCTGGGATTAGAGGCGTGCACCACCACCACCACCACCACCCAGCTTTTCAGAACTCTTAATTGCTTAGTTTTTTTTAAGCTGCCATCAGACTTCTCCATGGTCTGGATGCCATTCCATAAAAGTCTGAAGACTAAGCTATTAATGCAGATGTCTTGGTGTTTGTGGTATTCAGATGTGTTAGTATGTTTTCAGAGTTGGCTGTTATCTCATGAGTCCTTAAGAGTGTCCAGGGTTGGGTCTGATGGCTGCACAGTTACTTTCCCCCTGCTGCAAGTAACAAAATACCTGACAAATGCAATCAGAAAAGAAGGGCTTGTTTTGGCACAGTCTGAGGGCACCCTCCATTTTGTAGGGAAGTCATAGCATAGCATAGCACAGCACAGCACAGCACAACATAGCACAGCACACCATAGCAGAGCAGAGCACAGCAGAGCAGAGCACAGCATAGCAGAGTACAGCACAGCACAGCACAGCACAGCAGAGCACAGCAGAGCACACCATAGCAGAGCAGAGCAGAGTACAGCACAGCACAACATAGCAGAGTACAGCACAGCACAGTACAGCACAGCATAGCATAGCAGAGCAGAGTACAGCACAGCACAACATAGCAGAGTACAGCACAGCACAGTA
>LOEQ01001517.1:167514-194519 GCA_001685075.1 Bramus lutescens | reverse complement strand
TGGGATACTGTTTTGATTGGTGAGAGGAGCTAGGATACAATGGGCCTGAAAGCCGCATGGTGCTAATGTCAGGGTAGTGCTTTCTGCATAAGAATTTCAGGTCTAGTGTTTGAAGCCACTTGAAACATTCCCTTTCCAGTTTTAATTTTCTTTTCATCATTTCCCAAGTCCCACCCCTTAGCAGTTATTGCTACTGCCCCTAGATGCTCTGTGATGCTTCGTTTTCACTTGGGTTTGGTTGTGCTGTTGTTTGTTTGCTTTGGTTTTCTTAGGATCCGGAAGTATAGACTAGGCTGGCCTTGAGCTCAATATCTGTTCTCTTGCCTTAGCTGCCCAAGTGCTGGGATTTTGGAGATTTGATACCAGGCATAGTAACTTATTTAGGTTGTGTTTTATTTTAAATAACAGTATCTACAAGGTAACATAACTCATTCCCAATCGCTCCAAATTGCTCAACTTAGTGCCTTCTTTGGCCTTTAGATCCAGCCTCTGCAGCCTCTTTGGCCTCAGTTTTCTCATTT
The DNA here is from genome assembly GCA_001685075.1 of Bramus lutescens. Lineage (NCBI taxonomy): Eukaryota > Metazoa > Chordata > Mammalia > Rodentia > Cricetidae > Bramus > Bramus lutescens. Next base: position 193,998 of record LOEQ01001517.1, on the reverse strand, counting down.
GTAGATGGCAAACCCAGTGGCTTTATGTCCCTGAACAAATCTCAAGATTAATAAGAACTTCAAGCTCAGCATAGAAGAATTAAAGCTGTTGGCTTGATGGTCAAGGTGAATAGAATAATAAGAAAACTAGTTCAACAACTGAGAGCAGAATAGGCCTTGCGTGCCCCATGTAGGTTATTCCAAAACTTGCTGATATTTCTCCCTCGGAATCCCTGGCTAGGACTGGGACAGTCTGTGCAGGCAGATACTCAGACCTGTGTGAAGGAATGAGCCTCAGAGGTGCCTGCCTTTCTTCAGTTGTCTTCTTTATCCTCTGTGAATGACTTCCAGACTTGGCTAAAGAAGGATTTGGTACTGTTATTTAAAAAGAAAGCATGCTAGAAAAAGACGGTGGGAAACCAGAGTCTCCGAGAGGGAGAAGAGAGAGCTCCTCAGAGGGTAAAGAAAGCTCACACTTACTGGGCATTTAGGATCCAGCTCTGTGATAGGGGCTCTGTTTGCTGTGTTTAGTTCCCTTAACAAGCCTGAGGGAAGGTGTCAGCATCATCCTGTTTGTAGACTGGGTGCCTGGGATCCCCATGAGTGAGGCCGAAACTGTCCCCAAGTCTTCAAACTGGTTGCAGACCATCTAAATATGGTCCTAAAAGTCCTTGCTCTTCCCCTTCGCTTTATTGACCTCTTTATTGGGTTACATGGACAGAGTCCCACCTTGGAAGTCTCTACCAGGAACTACTGCTCTGAGTTAATTAAAGCAAATATAAAAAGAGATCAAAATAACCCTCCACTAACTCACTAATCAAGCAATTAACTGTGCCTGTAGCCCTGCCATCTCCTCACCACTTCAAATGCCACCTTCCTTGCAGTGTACCCTTGTTGTGTGCTTTGTTTCTCATATGGAAAATGCACCCTCGTCTTCCCCAGCAATTCCGGAAGAGCTAGAGTTGATTTACCCTTATATTTCTGTTACCTGCATCCTTCCTTGAAAGTATGTACAAATTCAAGATGGAATGAACTTTAATATTTAAAATAAAAGTAAAAACCAGGTTTCAGTGTTTTTTAAAGTTGAGAAATGTCTTCTCAACTCGTTATTTTTAGCTACTTTAATTGTTGCTGTCACCAGATATCTGATAAGAAGTAATTTACTGAGAAAGAAAGAATCACTTTTAGCTCACAGTTTGAGGAAATACAGTCCTTCATGACAGAGAAGACATGGCTCTGTAGGAGTCCAAATAGTTATATTGTGTTTACAGAGAACTTTAGGAAATGGGTCAAGGCTATAAAACCTGCACTGGATCCCAGGGAACCACTTACTGCAGCTAGGCACCACCTCCTAAAGATTCTAAACCCTTCTAAAATCACACCCCCAGTTGAGGATCAAGTGTCCAAACATATGAGCCTGTGGGGAACATTCCACATTCAAACCATACCACTATACATTACTAAAACTCTCCTACAACACCAGAAGTAGCCCTTGTGAAGAATCCCCTGCTCAGTTCCCTCCTGAAACCTTCTGAGTTCCCACAACACAGCCCATCACTATCCTAGTCTCAAGAAAGAATGTTCTAGGAATAATTTGCTCTTATACACCAACTAAGTCTGGAAATAAATACTAGAAGACAAAATAAGTCACAGAAAAACTTGAAAAGATGGGCTCGAAATTAGACAAGGAAGAAAGTGAGGGCAGTACCAGGTGGCCAAGCAGACTGTACATCACAGCAGAGGGTCTTCCCGAGTGGGCTGAGATGCCCCAGGGACATAGCAACTGAAGGTTGTTACAAAGGCGATGTGTCTTCAGGCTTCTATTCTGTCTTTATTCTTACTGACTTGATCTGTGCCTGCTTTCAGAGGCTTCAGTCCTTGTCAATCCTCAGGTCAGGGAGGCAGGAAGAGGAAGTAGTTCAGATCTCAGCAGCAGATACCAGTAGTCAAAATTGTCATCCATGTTCTGTCCATTTAAAAACACTCATGCCAGAGATTAAAGTATCTCAGATGAATGTGGAAGAGCCCATCAGCAATCCCAGCACTCAGGAGGCAGAGGCAGGAGGACAGCCTCAAGTTCAAGGCCATCCTGATTGACATTTGAGTTACACAATGAGAGTCTGCCCCACAGGAGAAAGAAAAGGAAGAAAGAAGGCAAAGAGGGGGAGAGGGTGAAGAGAATAAGAAGAGAAAAAGAAAAGAGCCTGCAGGAGTCAAGATGAAGTCAAGCCATAGGTTTCAGCTCAACAGACATCAGATGCTGTAAGCTCAGGGGCTACTGATGCCTGAGGTGGCGGGGAGATGTTTAAACAGGCTCAGCCGATGCTCTGTTGATGGAGCCTTTCACATGCTCCTTCTCAGACATCAACCGTAGATAGCTTACTACAATTTTATTAACAACAACAACAATAATAATAATATACATCTTTCTCAGGCCCCAGAGTAGCATGCATCATATACTCTGATGTTTACAGGAACACCGTAAGCATTGTTCTTAGCTCTTCACATGAGTGCCCTGTGCTATGCATTGTGTTAGGCCCTTAGCAGGAATATTCTGGTACTAAACCCAATGCTGAGCCCTTAACTTGGTGTCATGAAGTTGGAATTCTCCCTTTTGTTTGAACCCAGAGCAATGGTGTCAAAAGTAAGACAACCTTCCCCAGTTAGACAGTTGGAAGGCTGGGATGGGAATTTTTCTCCAGGCCTGGTGCTGTAACCATAAATCTGTATCTAGTGCCTTGCTCTGGGTCATGGGACTAGCAGCAAAGGACATAGTTATCCTCAAAACTAAGGTTCTTTTTACAAAGTTTCCTTAGAGTGTCCATAACAAAAAGCCATATGCGTTATGATGGAGGGTCTAAAGATGACTAGGGTCCAGGTTCACTGCAGCTCTAGGAGCCAAGGGCTTTCCAAATCACTCCTCTTAGGAATGGACAGGAGGGTCCACCTCCTCTGCCACCCCAACGGGATACTACAAGACTCAAATGCACCACACACAGTGTGTAAGAGGGTTAAGATGGTCTTCACTTTTGTGTACTTGTTGAAGGCATGGAGATGGTTTATATTCCTACCTAATTGTATCCTTACAGATTATTTTACACACACACACACACACNCGCACGCACGCACACACACAGTATGGTTAGACTGCATGCCTGTTAGCCACTGGCCCCAAGATCCTGAGCTATGAAATGAATGGAGATAACCCATTCTACTTGCGGCCTTCATTTTACAAGAAGATCCCCTGCTACACTTTTTCATATCCAGAACTGCACGTAGGGTGTTAGTCCTTGGAAGGCCTCCTAAAATGATGCAGAGTTTAAGAATGAAGAACATAGAGGAAATTTGAAATGCTTTTCCTGACGATTGCACTGTACATTTAGATGAGTAATATATAGGAAATTTGGTGCCTTTTAATCCCAGGGACGGAGGAGGCGGAAGCTTCGCAAGCATCTGCAACAGAACAGAGCGGGTGGGGCTGACTTGCTGGTTCTTTTTTTCCTTCTTTAAAAAATGACACTGTTTCATAGGAAAAGAAATTGTAGATTTGAGTGTAATTTCTGAAAGTTCTCTATGCTTAATTATAATAAATTTGGTGTTATTAAAGATACTTTTCAACAGTGTGACACGACAGAATTATCAGACACTTTCCCCTGGCTCTCAACTGTGCTAACAGCAAAACTGGTGTGGATGAAAGGAAACACGGAATGAGCATGTGTGACGTGAGAGCACCATGCTAATCACTTCACCCACGCTGGGCCGTCCGCTTCCTTAGAACGGTAGTTAGGTGTCACTATTGTCCAGTTGTGTGCAGGCAAGCTGAGGTTCAGAAAGGATGGACAACCTGTGCAAAGCCACACAGCTATCAAGAGGAGGCCTGGACCCGGGCTCATTCTAAACCTTTCTCACTAGATTCTGTTTTACTGTGAAATGGTAGAGACCGTCCTCAGAAGGGGTAGGAGTATACACTCTGCTTTCTTGTCTCTGTCATTTGACTCAGTTTGCCGCTCGGAATTTGTAGGTCAAGATCCCGAGGCTGGAGGGACCGTACAGAGGTTATGAGCAGTTGCCGCCCCTGCAGAGGACTCTAGTTTGCTGATTCCCAGCACCCATACTGGGTCAGTCACAACCACCTGTCTGTTCTGGTCCAGGAGATCTGATGCCCCCTTCTGGCCTTCTCTGGTACCTGTACTTATGTGCACATTCCCACTCATAAACACACATATATACCTGTAATAGGATAAAAATAAAAATCTTTTAAGGAAAGTGATCTGATTATTGACGGGGTGTGACCTTTTTCTACTTCCAATGTTTTTTAGGGGGTAGGTGTTAAAGATTTATTGTGTACTTGTTACAGACCAAACATGATTCAGGGTCCTGATAAAGCACACACAACGGTGATAAGGTCGCCCAAGGAGCTCAGAGTCTAATGGTAAACGGAGGCAGAGAGTGGTGAATGATGGAGAAGCAGGTGCTCAGAGAGGCAGGGCAGGAGTAAGACCGCACACAGAAACACATTATAGTCTGCTCACAAAGAGCTTAAGGAGGTTTTCGGTTTTGCCAGGACCAAATTTGTTTCTCAGTGAACTCATCTATTTCCTGATAGCTTTTCTATACTTGGCCCCAAAGCCGTGAGGCGCACTGTCAATCTCCTGGGACACAGTGACTCTGTAGGCAGCTTATCAACTCTATTTTTAATGGAGAGATGATTGTGAAAAATTGGGGGGAATGACAAGAGCTTTGTGCCACCCTCTCCAGGAGAGGGGATTTGCCAGAGCCAGTCCATTGTTACTACATTTTTTTGTGTGTGTGTTTTCTCTACATTCTATCAATGAGTTTGTATATACCGGACCCAAATCAAATTTAGTAAGACACAATAATAATTGCAGCTCTGTGCGTATAGATGCAATCCTGGGCAGTCCAACAGCACAGAGGAGCTCTGAGAAGTGAGCTGTTAGGCAATGTAGTCATCTAGCAGACATCATGGTGCAGGCCAGACTCTCTAAATGCCCTCTCTAGAGACATAGTAAATAAGAGATGTGTGCGGTGTTGATGGTTTCTTTAAGAAATTTTGTGTGCATAGAGACTATAAGATAATAAGAAAAGGAATGGAAAATAATCAGTAGCACAGCTGATTTGTTTGTTTTTGAGACAGGGTTTCTCTGTGTAGCCATGGCTGTCTTGGAACTCGCTCTGTAGACCTGGCTATCCTTGAATTCCCAGAGATCCACCTGCCTCTGCCTCCAAAGTGCTGGGATTAAAGGCATACACCACCGCTGTCTGGCTAGCACAGCTGTTTATTATTAGTAGCAAGCACCGCCCACTGTGCTGAACCATGTGTGCAGCCCTCTCGCGTCCTGCCAGCAGGTAGGCTTGTGTAGTTAGCATGACAATGAGCATGTGACTGAGGCACGGCCATATGATAGCACCAGGAATACCTCAGTGCCACCGTAGTTTGCCACGTGCATGGTCTGCCATTCACGGGAACATGATTCATTGGCTTGTAACTATATCTACATCTGTGCTCCAGGTAGAGCCATTGATAGATGAAGTACATAGGCCTTTGCTAGGAGTCATAGGAAAATGTTATCTATTTGTGGAACACAAATTATTTGTGGAACTTGATTGTAACATTCAAATTCTTACTTGTAAAAGAATTCACCACTGCACTAGGAAGATGTGAGTCTGAGCCATGGCACCCACGTGAAAACAGAAAAGCTAAGCATTGGCCTGGAGAGATGGCTCAGTGATTAAGAGCGTTCACTGCTCTTCCTTCCGGAAGACCTGGGTTCAGATCTCATTGTTCATATCAAGCAGCTCACAGCCACTTGTAATTCTGCTTCAGAGGTCTGATGCCCCTTTCCAGCTTCTACAGGCAGCAGACAGGCATGCGGTACGTTCACATCTTTGCAAACACTCACACACCACAATTAAAATAAATACATAAATAAACCTTTAAATAAAAAGTAGCGTGCACTTCCTTTTAATCCTAGCACTGAGGAGGTGGGAATAGGAGAATGCCTGGGGCTCACCGGCTAGCCCTCCGAGTCTACTTAACCAGCCCTAGGCCAGTGAGAGACCCTGTTTCAAAGAAGAAGGTAGGGGCAGCTAAGGAATAACACCTGAGGTTAACATGTTACTTTCACATGCAGGCATGTATACACTCCTAATGCATGTGTAGGCTTTCACTACTTAGGATTCAATTTGTAACTGTTATAAACTGCAGTGTGATTACTGGACAGCTGTGCTGTGATGGTACCCATCTCTGTAGACATATTTATTATCTCACTTTCATCCCTACTTAGAAGATGAGTAAACCCAGCAGGACCTTACTCAGATCCAAGCTGCTTTCAGCACTAGTTCTAGGGAGCAGTAGACCCTGGCTCCTTCTATGCTTCTCTTGGCAACCAACCATGAATTATTGGTGCAATATCAATTTGTTGCTTGTCTTACGTAGGGTTTCAATTGTTGCAATACCATGACCAAAAAGCAAGTTGGGGAAAAGGGGCTTATTTGGCTTACGCTTCCATATTGTTGTTCATTATTGAAGGAAGTCAGGACAGAAATTTAAACAGAGCAGGATCTTGGAGGCAGGAAGTGATGCAGAAGCCATGGAGGGATGCTCCTTACTAGCTTGTGATGTGTTTATCTAAGTTGTTCTATTACCAATAAAGACTTGGGACTCAAATATTGGGTGAAAACCTGATAGACTAAAGAATCAAATGAGGCATGACCAGGTGACCTTCTCTCCACCCTTCCCAGATTGAAGAGATGGCAAAATCCCTAAGTCCCTCCCTACTCCGTCCTGTGCACATTCTCTGTCCATATTACTGGCTTCTCTACGACTACTTCTGGTCAATTAGTTGCCAGATCCAGCCCCTGATTCAAGGTTAACTTTATTAACACAGTCTCAGGGTGTCACAGTGCAATCATATAACCCAAAACAAACTTGCTTCCCCTGACTAGTTCAGCCTGATTTCTTATAGAACCCAGGACCACCAGCCCAGGGGTGGTTCCACCCACCACGAGCTGGGCCCTCCCCCACTGATCACTAATTGAGAAAATGCCTTACAACTAGATCTCATGGAGGCATTTCCTCAGCTGAGGTTCCTTCCTCTATGATGACTCTAGCTTGTGTCAAATTGACATGAAAGCATCCGGTAGATTGCTTTTCCTGGGTGCTAATCTCCCCATTTTCTGTCCCTAAGAGCCTCACAGAGGCTTTCGGAAGGGCAGCTCCCTCCTGTTACTGATTTATCTTTGCTAGGAAGTCGCCAGATCTGTTGGGGGTCATTATGACCACTGGATAAGTTCTGGGTCTTGGTGTCAGGGTGCATTTCTGATGGGCCACCAGCGTGTGTTTTCACAAAGTGACAACCCAGGTCATCCTTCTTAGGAACACCTGCTAGCAGCCTGCAGAGCTAGTGGCTTTGTCACTGGCTCCCAAAGGCAGTGCCTTGCTGTGAGTTGTGTAATTTTTCCTTCTAACCCAGCAGAAAGGGGCAGGACATAGGAAGAAAATATAACAATTTCTTTGATGCATCCAAACTACTTGCCCAGCCTTACTAAAATGGAGCCAGAGAGCTATGAATGCTGTCACGTGTTTCCATGCACAAAGAAAGGTCGCAGCTTGCTTCTTTCTGCTTCCTTGAAAGTTGCAGGTTCTTTGGTCCTGCCACCTTGGCAAAATAACCCCATTCTTGTATGATTTTCGATTCACTTATTATAACAAAAGACAATCAAAAGTTTCCAAATGTATATGTACAGGCTACTGAACTACCGTTTTAGAAATGAAAGCTGGACATGGGGACATATGTATCTAACTCCATTTCTTAAGAGGCAGAGGGAGCTGAATTGCCACAAGTTCAAGACAGGCATGAGCTACACCGAGGGAGTTCTTTGTTGGGTTAGCGGGTAGTTGTTCTTCACCGGCTCCAGCTTCGGCATCTAGATGCACCTTGTGTATTAAGAGAAACTTTTGTTTCCTTGAACTGGAGCATGGAAGGAGCTCTGGGCTCAGTCTCCCCAAAGCAGGGCCTGTCAGGCCTAGAGAGAGCAGCGAAGGCCCCTGGTACAGACACTGCGGGGAGAGACGGAGAAGCGGATGCTCAGCCAGAGTCGTGCCCTGGTGAACACTTACCTCCCCGACCCCTTCACCTCCTCTCAACTGAGAGGGTGGCACTGAGTGGCACTCAGTAGCCCTTTTGACTGGAAATCAGACAGCCTTACTCCCTCCATTCTGACAAAGGTCGAGGCAACGTCAGAAGCCTGATCAATGAAGGTATCTGAGGGCTTTGTAAGTGTTTCAACCTAAAAAAATAGTAATAATCAAAGGAAAAGAGGCTATCAACTTGAAAGTGGGGGGACATGGGAGGAGTTTATGGGGAACCTGGAGGGAGGAAAGGGAGAGAGAAAGCCGTGTAATACTATTTCAATTAAAAACATATTTTTAAAAAAGATTCAACCTAAAAGATGGCCAAGTTCTGAACTAACTGGATGGAGCCCTGTACACTTTTTCCCAGGATAGGGAATTATGAACCCCACAGAATGTCTCAATTTCTTTTAATTAAAAAGATACATCAGCCCGTTTGTGTGTATCGTGTCTCCCTAGAGAGAAACATGTGACCCTCTGAATGAGACCGTTCTTCACAGCCAAGGCCGCAGCATCAGTCCTTCCATAAGGGTGCACATTGAATAAGCCATATGATGGGTGGTGTGGACAAAAAAAATGCATTGATAGGAGAGAGAAAATTAGCCTGCTTGGTGATAGAAAGTGGTAACAAAGGCAGAAGGTTCTGGCATGGTGGCATTTTTTTCTTTAAATAATTAGGCTATCCTTGGACAATTTAAAAACTCACACATGCTTCTGTTGACTGTTGGTTTGTTCCTTTGTGGCATCTCCCAGGGTGCACTGCTGTCCTGCCTCCCAGATAGCTTCTGCATTGTAGCCTTGGTGTGTTATAAAATGAGTGTTTCTTGTGGAAGGATTTAATTGCATTCAATTTCATGTGTATGCTTGTGAGTGTGTCCATACATGACTGTGTGTATATGTGTCCACGTGTGTGACTGTGTGTGTATGTGATTGTATGTGTGTGTGTGTGTGGTGTGCTACAGCTCACAAGAGGTAGTCAGAGGACAACCTGTTGGAGCCAGTTCTCTCTCCCACCATGTGGAGCGGAGCCCAGGGATTGAGCTCAGGTTATTGGGCGTCTTTACTCACTGGGCCATCTCACCAGCCTACGTGGAAGTACTTTAAGTAGTGCCTGTTTTTCTATTGGAAGTGTAGCCATGAAGAATACATAAGCACACACACGGGACCTCTGTGCACAGACTATTTGCCTGGCAAAGAACTCCGTTCTCTTGTGTCCTCAGCATTTCCTTCTGAGAAAGACCTATGGGGTTGAGGAGAACATCAGGTTCCCTAACAACTCCTTCCCAGGGACAATGACTAGCTTCCTGGGTGCACAAAACTAGGTAGAGACCTGCAGAAAAGAGGGAAATACTGGGGCAGTAGGAGACCATTTGTATTCAGAAAAGCCGCCTGATTATGACAGGAAGGTTTTGGGGTTTTATTTGTTTGTTGTCGTATTAAACATCAAAGGTCCATACCGCCGTAAACGCCTCCCCCAGTTTGGAACCGACTGGAGCCGTCAGGTGCATGCTTCTCAAACTCGAGGGCAGCATACATACATGTAATTGGCTGCTCTTTCCTCTCCCCCGGCAGTCTGTGAAAATGTCCCTGCTTCTGCCGAGCCATTAAAAGGCAGCGGTTGCACCATACTGTGATTTGGAAGCCAAAGAAAATGGCCAGGACTGACTGATATCTGATAAACAGTAACAGGAGTCCGTTTATTGCACCAATCGTTAAATAATGGTGCTGATTATAAGGCAGTAACTGCAGATGCAGTAATTGTCTGTCATAAATCTTAGTCACTTGTGACAGGAGTACAATGAGCCGGAGCATCTGCTCGAGGGCAAATGACTTCTGATAAATATCAGCTCTACGAAAATGTACTTGGATGTGTCTCAATATTTTGGAGAGCCATTCATGTTGCTTCCACAAATGTGAAGTTATTATTGGTTTGTATTGATTTCGCCACCTTTTTTTTTTCTTTTAAAGAGACAGAGAGTGACTCAAGGTTGCGTTGAATAGCATCTCGGCTCTCTTTATCTGATCTACTCATTCTCTCAAATGCATGTTTGAGCAGAAAAAAAAATAATTGCACTCTTTTCGGTGGATTGCTGCTCAGAAACACAGCCTGGGAAATTCAATATACAGTCTACAAAAAAAATAAATAACAAAAGCCAATGTTTGCTAAAGGGAGAGGGGACATGTTTGGAATTTTACAAAGATTGTATTTCAGAAAAGACTTTTAAGTCTTAAAATGCCAACCTTTAATGAATTTTAACCACTTGAAAATTAATTGTATGGTCTCCTATCATGCCTGTAGAAAAATAGTATTATCATAGTCTTTATAAAATTTACTCAATATAATAGCTACATATCAAGAAATGTCCTGATATTAAAACAAAACCCACTTAGGGAAGTTGGCAGCACACAGAGTGTTAGCAGCACCACATTTTAAGAGCATTTCCTCTAAAATGTGTATTTCTTAGTAAGCAGTTACTGTATCCAGGATGCTCAGATGTACAGTGTTAGAAATTCACGTCTACCTGATGCAGAAGCTCAGCCTTGTAGTTCTGATTAAAACAGGATTTGAAGATGCTGAGAGTGATTCAATAAAGGAATACTGTGTCTGCTTCCTGCTGTTGATAGTTGTCAGAGAGAGGCATGGGACTCATGCTTAGTCTTTCCATGTGAAGAAACCGAGAGTTCTGCAGTCTTTCCATGAAGCTGCTCAATTTCTCCAGCAGAGAGGTCCAGGAGTGTGTGTGTGTGTGTGAGTGAGTGTGTGTGTGTGTGTGAATGTATGGCGGAAGGCCATCTAAGGGACCATGGTGACACATGATGTAAGGGGCCACTTCACTGCTCAGCAGTCCTGTAGGCTGCCCAAGGCTTTCTCTTCTGAGTGCCTCTGCCTGAAGTGCCCAGATGAAGCTGTCCGCATATTCACAGAGCCTCACCACCTCACCCACAGCAGAAAAATCAAGCTTTTCGAGAAATATGACTCATATTTCTTCTGGCATCTGACCATACAAAAGACAGTTCACTTAACTTCCTCATGACTCCAGTTGGGTAGCAACTCTGAGGGTCCTGTTGATGATATCCAGGATATGGGGCCCCTTTAATTAAAAATCCCCTTAAAACAATGTCTCTTTGACATTACAATAAATTTCCTGGGAGATTATTTGAAACAGGGGGTCTACAGAGAGCCTAATACCTAGAGTACATTTTAGCACATTGCTTTGACTGATGCATTTAAGAGATGGACAAACCAGTTCTTAATTTCAACTTCATATAAAGACAGAAGAGGTCCCCATACAACCAACCCATGTGTGAGTCCCAACTCTACCCATCAGGGTCTCAGCTTTCCCCAACTTCCACCAAGCCAGTGGTCAGAAACATGACTTTTGTTAATTCTAAGGTTGTGAAATATATGTTCCCTATAAACCTCTTATGCATGCTTGACTCCAATGAGAGAAGCAGTGGACCCCTAGAGCTGTTGCTAATGGTGACATTATTAGTACACATGAATAAAATTCCCAAACTTGTCTGAGTTTTCATTTTCAAGTGATTTTAATTCTCTTGCTTCTTATGTTATAATTTATTTCCCATTCCTGAACAAAAACAAAACAAAACAAGACAAAAAATAGCAGCAACAACAAAAACCATGCTAAGGTACTGAAAAAAAAAATCTTGTTTCTATTTTGATGGGTGTAATTCCCTGAATTCAGATTAAAATGAAGCAAATATATGTCAAATTACCTGTGTTATGTCAGACTGGGGTTAGAGATGCCATAGGATTCAAGAAGCAGCATTTATCTCAGCTTTGACAGAGCCGGCTAAATGATCAGAGGGAAGGGACATCAATGGCTTCACTTGTGCTAGAGTGTAGTGCAACAGAAGGCCAGAAGGGCTTGAGAGGAGACCTGTGGCAGGCTGCTGTTGAACAAAGGTTTTGGATACTTCTAGCCTAAGGATGAGCCCAGCTTCTATAGTCTGGTGTATCTCTAGCCCCCAACAGGCTTTGATGGCCCAATGAGTTGACTCGTCTTGATTTTAGAAGAGAGTGGGAACATGTGACTTATGGAGCATGACATATTTGACTGTGAGTAAAAATCAAGCAGAGAGCACACATTGGCTATAGCAGGAATAAAGCCGACCTGGATTGTGGCTGTGGTTCCAAGGACGTTGTCATGCTTATAATTAAGAATAACTAGTGTTTGTCAACTCTGCATACATAAAAGAGTTAGGAAAGTGCTACCCATTTAGTCCCCATTAGCCGTGACCTCACTCAGCCTCCTACCATCTCCTCCCAGGTACTAGGGCTCCTCATGTGTCACTGCACCTGGCTAAACCAAATTCCTTCATGCATAACGTAATGCAAGCCCAGTAGTAAGTACACAGAGCAGACAATGCGACTCTCCTCATTCAGGTAAGAAGTGAAAGTTTAGTAAGCGTGATGGTTGCAGCTGTCAGCATAGCAGCCAGCCTGCTTGGGTCTGAAACGTCCCTTTCCTGATTACCACTGTGTGGCCAGGGCTTTTCAGTTCCTCACAGGTTAAAGAAGAATAGTACCAGTGCCTAGCTCACAGGCTCCAGTGAACCGAATATGTGTATGTGTTCTGAGCTCCACCTTTGGGTCAAGTGTAAATAACACAGGGTTATCTGTTTAGGAGAAGACACTGGGGGTCTTTCTTTGTTTTTACATTTGTTTGTTTGTTGAGGGTGTGTGCACATGCCATAGTCCACGTGTGAATCTTGGAGGACAACTTTATTTTTTAATTAAATCCTTCTCATTTTAATTGTTTGGATAGGGATGTGCTATTCATTTTCCCACACTCCCCTTCTACCCTCCCCACTGCCCTCTAGACTCCCAGTTTACAAAAAGAGTTCTTGGGTTTTTTTTTTCCCCTTCCCGGGCAGATTCTTGAACGTCTCTCTTAGGGTCCTTAGAAGCCAACTTTGAGAATTAAATCAGTCTTCTCCTGCCACCATGTGGAGTCGAACCCAGGTCATTTGGCTCAGCAGCAAGCACTTTACCTACTGAGCCATCTTGCTGATACTGACACTGTGATTCTTTTTTAAACAATATTTTCTGCTTTTATTTAGTGTGTGTGCATGTGTGTGTGTGAGAGAGAGAGAGAGAAAGAATGAGAGAGAGAGAGAGAGAGAGAGAGAGGAGAGAGAGAGGGGGAAGAGGGAAAGAGAGAGCAATGATGTGCATGTGACCATCAGAGGACAATGGATACCTTTGAGGAGCCGGTTTGTTTGCTCTTTCTCCTAGGGATCAGATTCAGGCCCTAAGTCTTGGCAGGAGTCCCCTTTACCCACTAAGGCAGTGGTGTGGGTCATGACCCTTTGGGGAGTGTATCAAATGTGCTGCATATCAGATAGGTACATTATGATTTATAACAGTAACAAAATTACAGTTATGAAGTATCAATAAAATAATTTTATGGTTGGCGGTCACCACATCATGAGCAACTTGCTAAAGGGTTGCAGCTTTAGGAAGGTTGAGAACCACTGCCCTAAAGCATCTTGCCACCATCCAGCAATTGAGATTCTTTATATATAAGTCTTTTATATTGACTGTAAGGTAAAACTTATGAGGGTGATATGAGTAAATCTTTTATATTCATCATAGAAAAAGACACACATAAGTACATTTAAAATCATTAATTACCCCTTCCCTAATACATAATCATTTATTGTATTGTTTTCAGAATTTTTAATTATAAATCTCTATCTAGAAATATCACACCGTGTAAATAAATACAACCCTCCACTGTTCCTAATGTCCATATTCATTATCTTGCACCCAGAGGTAGCATATGAAATTAAACATTCATTGGCTTTATAGATTAACTCTACTTTCATTTTGCAGCTATTAACAATTCTGTGGTTATATATGATATAATTCATTAATTATAGAATTCTCCAAAGTGTAGGCCATGAGACCCAGAGACGGCCATTTGTGCCCCTACTCCTTGCTCCCCCACACATGGCCCAGCCACTCACTGTGTGTAGACCTCTCGTTTCCTTCTTTGCTAACACTGGGTATTATTCCCCTTTTCAATATTTTCTGATCTGAAAAATGAAATGCATTTTATCATCTGAAACTCCTTCTTTCTAATAGCTTGAATACACTCGTTGAAAATTTCTATTTCTGTAAAATTTTTATGTTATTTTGTGGCCTGCATTGTTCAAGAAGAAAATCAAGGTGATTTATTCAGGAAGGCGATTTTATGATTATGATAGTACCCCTTTATCTGACCTATTTTAATGATAGCATCCCTTTATCTGCCACATTTTGATAACACCGTTTATATGATACATTTTGAAGATACACCAGTGTGTACATGATGTCTAATAAATTTGAAAAGGGGAAGGGATAAGTAAGTCTAGATCTATGGAGAAGTGAGTGAGGTTTCATGTGAAATTCAAACCTATGACTGCTCAGTTCCCCTTCTATTAACCCTGGAGGCCTTCCCTGTGCCCTGCTTGGAAGTCTGCATCCTAAAACACAGCCTAGCCTGGTGCCTGTGTCTGGTCCCTCCTTGCTGAAATATGCCAGAGTGGTGCTTGAATTAGTCCCAGAGTGTTGTCTCTTTGCGTTGCAAACAACTGAGTCTGTTAGAATCCCCCGGGACTCTGTTGTCTACACAACAGGTGAGCTTGCCTCAACCCATGCGGCCCTACCTGAAACAGCGGGGCCAGTATCCCTTATGTGCTTCTGCTTCTGAATTAAACAACAACAAGGGTCTTGTAGTTCTCACCTGAAGACATGAGCACATGGTGGGATGCAGGGTTTATATACAGGATGTGGTTTGCAGGGGTCGTCTGGCAGATGAACTTCTGGACACTGAGCATTTGGGTGCTCTCGGAAACTTCCAGGATTTTCAAATTCAAGGGACAGTTGGTTTAAAACTCATTGACTGCCTCAGAATTATGAGCCATGTTATTGCTACACCATCCTGGATGATGTGTGACTAACTTCATGGTATGAGCAAATGGAAGAAATGAAGGATTTGAACCTGTTCCCCCCATTCCAGCATGGGTACAAGCTGAGGCTGGCGGGCTGCCCAACGGGGTGATGGGGCTGCGTAGTTACCATGGTTACCACCCTTGGCTGTGAGCTGTCAACTCTAAAGGTGAGGACCAGTTATTCGGCATCCAAGGCCTCTTGCACTTTTTTTTTTCAACAAAAAAGAAATTCTCTGTTTCCTTGACTAGTCCAGGGGTGAAATAAGGGATGAATGGAAGATTCACATGGCTTCCTTCTTTTGGTAAGTTGCTTGGCTACAGTAGGAACTCTGTGTAATCCATCAGTTTTCAAACTCAGCTTTAGACTCAGGTGTTTTGAGATCAGCCACTCACTAACCACAATGACAGCTGGGTTATTTGTGAGTATTAAACTTTAGACATAGCTAAAATCTCCAAATTTGCCCTATGATACTGTATCTTAACTTTCTATTCTGTAACTACTGTTAGTAACTACTGTTGCTGTTATGCAGCTCTTGTTTGGGCAGCCATACTGTTGAGATTTCATGGATGCATTGTCCTGCCTTATATAGAAGACAGTCTCTCAGCAGATACCCTTCTGGCTCATAGAAACATTCTGCCTCCTCTTTCGCAATGTTCCCTGAGCCTTAGCTGTAGGGGCTGTGTTCCAGATGTATCACTTGGAGTTGGGGCCTCTAAAGTAATTTGTTCTCTACATGTTGACCAATTGTGGATTTCTCGAATGTTCTCTGTCTGCTTCAAAAGGCAGTTCTTTGGTGAGGGGTGAAAGCGACACTAATCTGTGAGTGTACGAGTATGTATTTAGAAGGCAGTTAGGAAATACACTGGTTTGGGAAAGTGACAATAGGTTCTTGTCTAAGTTCCATGACCTCACCGGTCACAGGTATTTGGCTAGAACTAGAAAACATACTGAGTGAGGCCATCTAGATCCCTTTGGCCTACAAGCAGAGACTCCGCTCATGTTCACTTTATCTGCTCTTCATGGTGGCATTTAGAAGTCTGGCATCTTTACACAACATCTTCATTTGGGGGCTTACTTAAAGGGTCGTCATCAGCGGTTGTCAGCAACCCACTGTGCAGGGCCTTCATCCTGCACTGGGCAGCTTTGCTGACACACTCACCTTTGTGGTTTTTGACAGAGGGATGCCATGTTTGGCCATTCTCACAGCTTTGAAGTCACAACGGACACAGTCCTGTGTGTACTGTTGATGCATAGGCTATGGCGGTAAGCATGACGCCCAGCTCTCTGCTCATGGAAGAACCTGCCCATCTCTGTCTTCTCCTTGATGCTTTCTTCCCTCCAGCCCTCCTTTCTTTGTAGATAGGAATTTGTATATCTGGATTCTTCAAGGTGAATGACATGCCCTTAGCTTTAAAAAATATGTTTTATTTGGAGATTTAAACAAACCATTAAACATTTCAGAGGCTATGAGAAAGCATATATATTCAGAAAGGAGACCGCAAGAGGGTAATGCTGAGTGACAGAGACAGAGTTCAGGTGAAGGGACACTTGGGTCATGAAAGAGAAGAGAAAGCTATTGTTTTCTAGTTTCAACTTTGTCACGGTTTTCTTTTTATGTTGGATAAGTGCATACATATGTAGTTGATGTGAGAGTATCTATCACATTGTAACTGCGTAGAAATTCAACAAGACCCTTAAGAGTTTGGGTCTGGGAAAGAAACAGTGGTACCAAGGTGACATCCTGTGAACATGCCCAGAAGAAGGCCTAGTTTATACACTTAATATGCATGAATAATTGTGATAAAACCCTAGTTTGTTTAATGAACGTGATTGTGGTAAGCAGACATGTTCACATGTGAAATGCATGCTGTAGTGCCGAGTGGAAGACGTTCACCTAGTGCTGATGGGGGAAGAAGGGGCGATGCTCTAGATCTCGCTGATCTTTAAGCCCCTGGTACCTTTTGTTGATTGTGGTGATGATTCCTGGGCTATCCATGACTGGTTGTGCATACAATATTCGGTTACAGAGTTTTTGAGAGCTACCAAAAGTTAGATGGACCCTTCAAAGTTTATAATAATTTTTCTATACTACCACATGAAACATTTTAAACTGATGTGGTTTTAAAATATGGGAGCCAGGCTTATGGCATACACATGTAATCCCAGCAGCAAGAGGCTGTCAGGGAATGAAGAGTTCAAGACCGGTCAGGGATAGATAGTGGGAACATGTGTCATAAAATTATGACTATGACCTGTTATGGTTTATTTATTCTCTTTATTCTTTTGGCTCTTTGCTTTTGGGGGTCCACCACCCAGCTCCCAAGTAAATCACAATGAATCTTATTTTTTTATGAATTCCCAGCCTTATATTGACTTGTTTCTAGCCAACTTTTCTTAACTTAAATTATCATATCTGCCTTTTGCCTCTGGGATTCTATCTTTTTCTATTCTATATACCTTTCTTTACTTCTTACACTGTGGCTTGCTGTGTAGCTGGGCAGCTAGCCCCTGATTTTCTCCTCCTTATCCTGCTCCTTCTGTCACTCCCTCCTTGATCCTCTCTCCCCAGATTTTTCCTCCTGTTTATTCTCTCTGCCTGCCAGCCCCACCTATCCTTTCTCCTGCCTGGCTATTGGCCATTCAGCTCTTTATTAGACCAAGAAGGTGTTTTAGACAGGCAAAGTAACACAGCTTCACAGAGTTAAACTAATGCAGCATAAAAAATGCAATACATTTTTTGCATCATTAAACAAATGCAGCATAAACAAATGTAATACATCTTCAATTAATCTTCTACACCAATAGCCAAAAGGATAAGTAATGTCTGGGCTACATACTGAGAACACATCTCAAAAAAATAGCAAGTATGAGCAAAGAGGCAGATAAACTTGTACTTTGTGGCAAAATACAGTCTCAAGGATCTTGATCAATAGGAGAGAAGGTGATGTAAGCAGCTGATGTTGTAGACAAAAAATATACTGCTGTTGTATATAAAAGAACTATGCAATAGGCATGCAACCACATGAAACACATTTCTTAAAAGTAAACCAACATCAGACTTAGCACTCCCATTTAACTGCAAAAGTGAATAGAAAACCACTGCCCCATAGGGATGAAGCTGTAATTAAATTAGTGATCTGGGCTGTGCTGTAGGGTAAAGTGCCTTTGGGATGTTTCAAAATGCATCAAAAATGCCAAAAGTCAAAATTTTATATTTCATATATATAGATAGATATAGATATAGATAGATAGATAGATAGATAGATTGATAGATAGATAGATAGATTCCAAGTAGATTTTTCCAAAAAGGCCTGTCTGTCTACACATGAAAACTGGACTTGTGTTTCAACCTTATGATGATAAAACATGCAGCGAAGCGCGGGATGAGTCAATGGGGCAGTATCCACATACTGAATGATAGCTTATGAAGACATTGCCTTACATACTGTCCTGTGTTTGAAACCAATAACAGGCAAAGTGGGTCACAGTGACTTCAGGTTTGTGGATGATGCACATTTATGCATTCTATAGGGAAGCGCACAGTGGAGTTTCACTGATTTAAGGGACAAATGTTGGACAAATATTTGTCTTTCGTTTTTAATGTGAACATCGTGGTGACTTGTGCAACAAATAATATTTTAAATATCATAATCAAATTTATTCATTAATATATTAATGGTCACTTAAGTCAGTGTTCAGCGGCTGCTGTTCAGTGGATGAACTGGTGCAGGCTCTTCGTGATGGGAAGTTATTTGCTGAACAGTGCTCCGGCGGACAAGACGAGGAATCAATGGGACTTTATTTAATGTCTATGTCCTTTGAGTGTTAGAACTGGGAACTAGAAGGGAGACCCTTGTACTGTCTAGTACAGTTTGTTCTTCAGCCTCTACTCCAATGACCTCTTTCCATTTTGAAAAGGGTGATTGTATTAATGGCCTGAATTGTCATATCACTCAAGATCTTACTCCCCAGTCCTGGTCAGTACCTCAGAGCATGTCTGTGGCAGCTTCCCTTGACAGCTTCTGGGAATTGACCTCAGAACCCCCACGAAATCTGAAGGTATTCATTTACCTTAGATAAAAATGATAAAATGTCTTGTTTGCATAAAAATGGCACACACCTTCCCATGGAATTGCTGAAGCGCCTGTAAATCACTCCCAAAACTTGGGACTAAATGCCAGGGAACTGTTGGTTCCATTGCCTTGTTGGGGAATAATTGCAAGAATGAATCTCAGCATGTTCAGCCTGGATGCTATTGTTTTTCTGTGAATGCTTTCTGACCTATGTTGGGTTTATGTTGGGTTGAATGGTAGCTGTGGATCTGGATGCTGCGGACTATCATCACTGGCGGCAGCCTTTATAGTGTTTGCTGTGTTTCACTGAGGCTGTTAGAGTGGGCCCTCGCCCAGTATGGCTAGTGTCCTGTAACAGAAGCAGATTCAGACACCCTGAAGATGCCAGTGGTGTGCGTGCCCAGTGGAAAAACCCGGTGAGGGCTGGTGGTTGTCTGCATACCATGGGCAGAGACCTCAGGAGAATATGTACCTCCAGCTACTTTATCTCAGACAGCTGGCCTTTAGAGTAAAAGAAAATAAATTCCTGTATCTGAGCCACATAGTGTATGGAAATTCTTGGTAGCCCTAGCAAGCCAATAGGGATGATTATCTAATATTTGTTACTAGGTAACAATGTAATATTTAGTAAAACGCATTTAACCAAATTTAGCCAATGTAAAATGCATATAATCAATCTTTCAGTCATTTGGTTAGTTAAATTGGTTAAATTTCACCATGGACAGAAAGCTTATGACCTGCCATGGCCATCCAATTTTAGAATTTAGTCTGCACTAATTATTTTACCTATCTGCTCAATATTGAACCAAGTTTGTTCTCCACAGTTTCCCCTTAGTGTACCTGATTCTGACTGCTCTATTCCAAAAGAAATTTTTCTTCCCTGCTCATTTCTTCTTTTCAGGGAACCTCGCTTTCCCCCTGGTTCCTCATTATTCCCATGTGCTGTGTGGCTAACGTATCTTCCTGGTGACCATATTCTTTTGGGATTTAGGGGAATTTTGAATACATCTTCATATAGCACATGCTGCTTGCTGCTTCATGAAACGCACCTGTGGCCTTTGGTCTCGTTGAAACTCCTGCTATGTTTTTTTTTTTAATCCGTGTTATCTTGAGAAACATGGAGCAAAGGATTAAGTCCACACATGAAGACTGAGTACATGACTCCCTGTGACTACAGGCCCTGTCCCCTCTCTGTCTGTAAACAGAAACAGGCGTCTCTCAGCCACATTAAGAACTTAAACTCTTTGCAAGGCCCTATATATAGTGACCACCTTTTAAAAGCTGATATTTCTATTTCATATTAAATTCTAGGAATTCAAGTCACCATATCATTGATTCAACCTTTTGATCATTTTGGGGGGAATTATTCCTTCAAGATCACCTATTCAGCATCTGCTAAGTGATAGGGTTAATTAAGGATAACATTCTGAAACCCCCGTGTCCATGTGAATGGCTGACAATTCTGCCAAATTGTTGACAGCTTGCATTTGTACTGGTTTGTGTCCCTTTGACGGCTACCCGAGTGTGTGTTTCAAGAGAGAAACTTACTCCTTCTCTTTCTCCGTATCTGGCTAGTCTGCTATCCATATTCATGGGAACCTCCGGCTGGTGAGATGGCCACGTGGGAAATTTAAACTGTGGTCCCGCAGATGCTCAGGGTGAATTCTCTCAAACTCAGCAATTACCTACAGGAGGCAAACTTAAGAATAGCGCCTGGCCCTCTGAAGGGGGCTTCCCGCTCAAGCTCGCTGGCTGATACACTGCACTGTGTTGTGTCCCAGGGTCTGGACTCTAGCAACTGCTAGAGAGCCTTTTTATCAACTGTAATCAAGTGATTCTTAAAACGTGAATGAAGGTTTTCATCTCACGGCTCATGGGGAACTAAATAGCGCAAGTTAAAAGTGCTTGAAGTTTCTTAACTTCTGTGCACAAATATCATCTTTGCAGTAACTTCAGAACTCATCTGAGGAGGTCAGGGAGTCTAGAGCTTTTATTTTCCATTCTAAGTACAATTGGTCTGGCAACCACATGCCACCTGGAGCTTGTTAGAAATGCAAAGTCTCAGGCCATATCCAGACCTGCTGGATCTGAAGGAGCACTCAGTGAGATCACATGTGTCTTGTATGCAGGCCGTGATGTTCCAGAAACAGTCGTCTAGAGTGACAGCTCCTAAAATTTTCAAGACAAGCAGCTGTCCTCAGGACCTGACAGGTGCTGAGGAGAACCTAGCTGGAGGAATTTCAATTCCAACATTAGATCATGTTCTTTTCCATGTGGTTTTGCCACCCTGTCACCATTTCTGATCTAAAAAGCAATTCCCTTGCTGATAATTAACGTGGCAAAGGAATTAAACGGCTTCCACACTCTGCAGAGCTGTGTAGTGCCCTGCCTTGCCCATGCTGCTCATGGTGCCAGCACTGAGCATGGCTGGGGCCTCTGCTCAGGACTGTTTCAGGATGGTACTTTCCCTCACAACTCTCACGCGTGCTGCAGGGGAGCTTCTTTGACGAGAGACAGACTCCAGGTGAGTGACCATGGATCCAGTGCCCTTCCAGAGGGGAGAACAAATAGATAGCCAGACATTCTCTAGTGGGGACTCGGGGAGAGTCCTTTAGTATGATGCTGAGGGTGTGAGCAACACAAAGCTCTCCCCATAGTGTTAGCGTGGGTCAGAATGATCCAGGAATCTGGAGGTGAGCTGAAGGCCAGAGACATTCTGTAACTACAACTTAGGAAGTCAGTATGAATGATGCAGGGGAAGTTTAGATAATAGTAAGAGTCTCACCAACATTAATGCCAGGGTCAGTAGGAGAAGCTGTAGCAGCGACAATAAAAACACCAAATCTTTGAGCCCTTTGTAGGTGGTGCATATATATTCACATATCATTCTAAAATTCACTCACTCACTGGGCTACTTTTAAAAACCATTTTTACTAGTTCTTTGAGTGTTCCAAACAATGCGTTTTGGTCACATTAATCTGTTTCTCCAACTCTTCATATCCACCAAACTTTGTGCTCTACTTTTTTAAACCCATGAAGACCAACTGGTGCCACATAAATACTCTTGGATGTGTGACCTTCCCCTGGAGAGTAATAGACTCCACAGAGGCAGGACTCTTGGAGAAAACAGATTCCCTCTCTCAGAGCAGCTAACGGTTGTCAGTAGTGTCATGGTTAGGGGTGGGGTCACTTGCCCAACTTCTCTCCATGCTGGTATTTAGTCTCACCAGGTTTGCACAGAAATTGTGCATGCTCTCATAATCCCTGAGCTCTTACATACAGCTGCCCTGCTGTGTCTAGAAGACAGTTTCTTTGTAGTCATCCACTGCCTCTGGAGCCTATACTCTTTAATGTCCCCAATTCTGCAATGATCTCTGAGTCTTGGACGGGGTGTGTGCTACGTGCATTCACTTTAGAATGGACATCATGTAGTCTTTTATCCTCTGCACCTTGGCCAGTTGTGGGTCTATGTGCTGCAAACAGACGCTCCTCAGGTGGTGGCTAAGAGAGGCATTGATCAATGAGCATAACAATAAGTCACTAGGAGTCAATTTAATACTATGTCCATTTAGCAACTCAATAGTAATAGGCCCTCCCCTAGGGCCCATGACCTGTCTAACCATAGGTTCTTAGATCATGAGTTCCATCTTGTGGAGTGGGAGTTAAATCCAATCAGAAAGTGGTTGGTTACTCCCATGCTGTTCATGCCACTATTGCACCAGTGGGCATGTCTTTCTAGGCCAGTCATTATTGTAGCTCACAGAGTTTATAGCTGGGTATGATTGATGAGTTCTTCTCTCTAGGAACTTGAATAGCACCTTCCAGCACTATGAAACCACTGTTAGCCTTTAGAGATGAAACTTCCAGGTCCATACCAAATTGATTTCATCATGTTCTATGACTTAAGCATGTGGCGTCTTCAGTCTTAAGATCTTACCGTCATTAAGTTCTGGAGTGTAACCAAGACCAATGACAATATCCTGTGAGGTCTGAGGTTCTTTGGGAACCTCATTGGCCAAAGATTTCCAAAGAAGTAACACATTCCTGGCACTAACATTTTTAAATAACACCAGACCATTTAAAAGAAAATAATGCATATGTGAACCTAGCATTGTAGAAACATGTGTATATGTTTGGTGTATGAGCTAGTGTATTAGAGGTGGGCAGAAGAACATTGAATTACTCTTTAATAGGGCAACAGTGTCACCATTAGACACCAGAGGCTCCCTGGATCCTTTTAAAATGACAGTTGCAAGCAATATGCTTTGAACAAAATAAAGAAAGCCTCTTCTTTATGTTTCTAGAGAAGAAAGGTAGTAAATGACATTAAAATAATCAATAAATTGCATACATACTGAAAAATGAGAAACAGCATGAAAAAGAATGATGGAGTAAGATGCTATCGGGGGCACTGGGGAAGTGGGGAAGGTGAAGATTAGTGTGTGCTTATTAAGGAGAGAAAGGATTGCCTCATGAGAAAGTAAGACAGGAGCTGGCCCTTCAGCAGGCAGGGATGTTCTAGCTGTGAGAACCACTATGTCAAAGACCCAAGTACAAGGCCTACAGAATCTGATGTTCAGTGCTCCAAGGCTGATGAGGAGGGGAAGAGATGAGCCTGGAGGCCAAGAGGTAAAATAACATGTGCATCTCACAAGCTATTATAAGGATTTGAACTCATGGTTAATGTGAAGTCATTATGTGAATTTGAGTTTTATCAAGTTTGAAATGAACTCTGTGGAAGGCGCACTGGGAACATGTTTGTGAGGCAGGAGGGCCCATTGGGAGACTTTTTAAATGATGGTGACGGGCAGGGAGCATTAGGCATGCAGAAAGTGAAAAGCATCAAGTTTAGATGAACATAGAGGCACAAGCTAAGTAGATTAGCTATGGTGACAAGTCTAATGTCAGGCAGAACCGAGAAATGAGCTCCAGAAGTCCACAGTCCGGAACAAGTCCAATAAAGGGCATGAGCTGGCTTATAAACAGGGTGAGAAAACACAGTAAATATTCGGTTCCTAAATGTAGGGCGACAAAGTCTGTATGTCATTGAAGTTGATGCTTCCAACTGTATTACCATTTTGAAAGTCATTTTCTTGCCTTCAGATCATTTTCCAAGATGTACAATGGCAGATTTGGCTCCTGCCACCGAAGAGATGATGTCAACTTGATGTGTGACGAATTTCTGTTATTACTCAAAAGAGCCCAAGACGCAGCTTTTTTAAAATGTATGTATTTGCAAAGAGACTGCTCTTGCAATGCAGAATTCTGGAGGGACACTATATTAGTCAGGACTCATGTATGTATGTATATGCATGTATATACAGCATTTAATACGGTGGCTTATAATCTGAGGCCCAGTGAGTCCAAGAATGACCATCTCCCAATAGAAAGTCCAAGAATCCTGTAGTTGTTCAGTCCATGAGGCTGGATGTCTCAGGTGGTCTCCAGTATATGCCAAAATCCCAAAGAATCAGGCTCTAATATCAGTAAAGGGGTGAACTTGTTAGGGAAAGTGGGGGCAATCAGGCAAAGAATATGAGCCACCTTCTTCCGTGTCTGTTATATAGGCCATCACCAAAAGGTGGGTCTTCCCACCTGAATAATCTGGAATTAAGGTGGGTCTTCCCCCTTGAATGATCTGGAATTAAGGTGGATCTTTCCACCTTGAACAATCAAATCAAGAAAATTCCTTCATAGGTTTACACAGGAACTTCTATTTGCTTAATTTCAGATGTAGACAAGTTGACAACCAAGAATAGCCATCACAGACATGGAACCATAGAAATGGCAATCATGTTTATATTCTATCATTATCTATGATCATTGGGCTGTCTTTGCTACTCTTAAGTTTGAAGGGTCTTGACTAATTGTTCATATGTGTTTGGGTAGCACATGGTGAAGTGTTGTATTTGTCTTGTTTCTGGGAAGTGTTGGTAATATGCTATAGAGATAAATACTTTACATTGGTATGGATCTTTGTCTATTGATACAAATTTAAGGACAATTTTGTTATATGTATTTCTGCTCTTGTTTAAGATATGTGTTTATGCAGCTCATTTAAAAATGTAATGTATAATTAAAAATACAGGTTATGAATATTAGAATGCAAAACCAAGTCACTAGAGGCCAGGGAGTGGTGGCAAACACATTTAATCCCAGGACTTGGGAGACAGAGGCAAATGGATCTCTGTGAGTTCAATGCTACCCTGGGCTGCACAAGATCAATGCAGAAACAGATTCAAGTGGTGGTAGCTCATACCTTTAATCCCAGTGTTTGGGAGTCACACACCTTTAATCCCAGCACTAGGAAGGTGGAGACAGGAGTGATATGGTTGGGTGGAGAAAGGAAAATAAAGGAGAAGAGACAGGCACTCACTGAAGTGTGGAGTCTGGGGTTTGGTGGAGACACAGTGCATTCTAGGCAGTCTGAAGACCACTTTTTTCAGTCTAAGCACTGGTAGAAGTAAAATGTTTCTCTAGTGGCTTACTGCTCTGCTTTTCTGATCTTCAGCTTTAACCCCTAAAAAAGAAAATACAGGTTTATTGATAGTCATCTATAATAGTCAGATTTGTAATCATGTTAGTTAGGTTTCTAGATGTACAGAGATATATTTCAGATAGAGAGGGATTCTTCAAATCTTTCAAAGACCTTCAGAATATGACATTTAAAATGTTTTAAGAACTTAGGACTGTTTATGACAATGAGACACATCTGCTTCTAGCAGCACCAATCTACTTCAAGAGGATGATAATCATGGAAGAGTTTCCTTATGGAGTTTGCTAGCCATTTGGGCTAGTTTGCTTACCTGGACTGCTTGATGTTATGCTGTATAAACTGGGCATTCAGGACCCACAGAGAGATGACTGCTGAAGTTGACTAAAGAAGGTGAGACAGTCCTTCAGGGTTCCTGTTTTACAAAAGAGTCTGCCAGACGTTCTGCAGTACGCAGAAGAAAGTGACTGATAAACTGCCAATATAGGTGAAACTGTTTTTGAAATTTCCTCTCCATGGAAAAGTCTCCTGGATACTATGGGCCTGTAGGCTGAAGATGGATGCCCCAATGGTACAAAAAACTTTGGGTGACTGTCCAGGCAGTGAGATGTCTCTGTCAATTCTAGAGTTTTAAGTTGCTTACAAAGCACTTCCGGTTTACTTAGGTAATATTATATCATTCTGGAGTCTTTGATGAAGTTGAAAAATAGTTATAATTATAATTTTCCTTAGTTATGATAAAAGATAAAGTAGATATAATGTTGTAACTGTAATTTTGCTTGATATCTGTTTTGTTATATGTGATTTTACTATGTTAAAGTTAAAACCT
>LOEQ01001517.1:143817-167458 GCA_001685075.1 Bramus lutescens | reverse complement strand
TGTTGCTTTTATTGGTTAATGAATAAAGCTGTTTCAGCCAGTGGTTTAGCAGAACAGAGCAAGGCAAATTCCAAACAGAGATGGAGGAGAAAAGAGGCAGAGTCAGAGAGATGCCATGTTACTGCTAGAGGAGGATGCCTGCACACTGGTACCAGTAAACCATGAGCCTTGTGGTAATATACAGCATAATAAAAATAGGTTAATTTAAGATATAAGAGCTAGCTAGCAATATACCTAAGTGATTGGCCAAGCATTGTGTTAATTAATACAATTTCTGTGTGATTATTTTGGGTCTGGGCAACCAAGAACGAACAAGCAGGCTCTACCTACAGGGAAGTACATGGCTTTGTTCCTGTTGATATGGCAGGAGGTAGTGGGATGCAGACCTCATTTGAGCACTTCTTAGATGTTCCTTACCAGAGTGTCAAAGAGCTCAAGGAAAGCTCTTGCTGGAGTGGGCAGAAGTACATGGAGCATCCCCATTACTGCTCAGCCTATGGGAGCAGGGCAGAGTACAACAATTGAGAACACCATAGGGGACTGCTTCCAGAAAAGACAAGAGGGACCATGTAGATGCATTTTGGGTCCTGTGGTAAAAAGAGGAGAAAACAAAATAAGTTCGAACTAGACCTTGAGAAAGAAATGCCAAAGACCTTTGCTAAGCAGGCTTGAAATCCAGCCCAGTTCTAGGGGAAGAAAGTGCATGTGAGACTATACCTTCCCTGGATTTGAGCATATCTGGAGTGCTGTTTGTCAGTCTTTTCCAAGAGGGAAAACTAAACCTCAAAGAAGGAAAGAAAGCACATACCTCTCCTCCCATGTGTGATAGACTCTGCAAAGATGTCCCAGTTGAATTGATTCTTTTTAAAAGTATAAAAAGTAAACCTGATTCTGTCTCTTTACTGGTGTGTGTGTGTGCATTTGTGCATGTGTGTGCATCCATACATATGTGTGCATGTGTATGCATCTATGCATGTGTGCACCTGTGCATGTGTGTGCATCGGTGCATTGTGTGCGTATGTGCATATGTATGCATGTGCGCATCTATGCATTGTGGACACGTGTGGACACGTGTGCATTGTGTACTAGTATGCATATGTGTGCATTTGTGCATGTGTGTGCACATGTGTGTGTGTGCATGTGTGTGCACGTGTGTGCATCTATGTATGTTGTGCAAGTGTGCAGATGTGTGCATGTGTGCGCATGTGTGTGCATGTGTATGAATTTATGCATGTGTATGCACGTGTGCATGTGTGTGCATGTGTAGTTTCATTATGCAAATGGGCCAGACCTGCAGAAAGTCATTAGTTACTTGAGGTGATTAATTATCCTCCTGGAGAATGCAAGTTTAGACTGTCTTGGTGACATTGAGTCATTTGAGACTGTCTGGACAGCCTCTCAGTGCAAGAGAATCTCAAATAATAAGTTACTTAATATATGTTAAAATAAAAATTGTCATTTTTATGATTCTGTGCTCCCCCCAGGATTCTGCCTTGCAGAAGAAGTCATTCTGCAAATACATTGAATATTTAAATATGCATCTAAAAGAGCGGTGTCCTGAGCGTATTTTGAGTCACAACAGAGATTTGTCATGCATCTTCCTTTTGCGGGCAGAGGCCAATGCCCGTAGGAAGGAAGCGCCTTCTCTCCGGTGACTGGACCTTACAGAGCAGTCAGCATTAGTGAGAGCCCAGAGGGCCACAGTCCACACTTTGCCTGTCTGGGGATCTGTGGACTTTCCTCAGGTTCAACTGGATATGGCAGCTAATGACCCAGCCATGAAGTGAGGCCATAGTGATGTCAGTGTTGCTATTGATGTCCCTGATTTTCATGTCAGATGCTCCACACTCACACTGTTGCTGTTTCAGTCTTATTGGGATTTTAATTAGTTTTGTCTCCTTTCTGTTTCTTCAATATGTAGCACCGTCTATATATTCTTGTAGGATTTTTTTAAGGTCAACATTTATAATTTCCAAAACTAATCATGGGAAACATTTTGCCTTAAAACTGTGTACACATAGAGAGCTAGCACCCCCTAGTGTATTAGTAACCCCAGAGATTTTGATCTGACATTTAATAGCCTAATAACAACAAACAGCAGTGAGTTACACTGGTCAAGTTGCTAACTTTCTTTCCTGGTAATGTTATAGGGTATTTAGGCCCAGGCAGATTACTTTTAAAAGTTAATAAATATCAGGAATAAGATAAAAGGGTGGTAATCCTATCTTCAGCAGTGAAACTAGACGTAGGAAAGTCACTGGCATTTGAACTGCTGGTGTTTTAAGGCTGTAAACAAAACGACAATTTGTTGTCCCATAGCCAGCTTCCTAATCCCTCTTTCAGAAAAATTCAGTAACTTACTGTTTATGGGAGGCCATAACAGTGAGAGTGTCTGGATTTCTCTGCTTTGGGGGACTGTTAATCTTGCGTGTTGCTTAATGAAACTGTAAACGGAAAATTATAGCTTCACTCCAGAGAGTGAGAAGGCTTATTCCAACAGATGGCATCAAAACACCGTCTACACTGAGGCCGCTGATTGTTAATTGTACCTGTGAAACAACCCCTTTAAACAGAGCAATGCATTTTATCATCCAGATTACAGCTCTCTGATTTGGGGTTTCTCGATGTGTGTTAACACTTTCTATAAGAAAGTCTAAGATTTAGTGATTGCCTAATTATCATATTAAACAACAGAACAACGGCCAACTCAATCATGTTTAGGAACTGTGCACCAGGCAGACAGATAACCACCAAGCACATGTTTGAAGACATTCTGTATGAGAATGTTTTGATTCTTACTGAGTCTGTATAAACCGAGAGGAATGGGCCAGGTCTAAGTTCATCAAATAAAAACAGCATAAATAAAAACACCTTAGCCACATGGTAAACACAAATTTTACTTTAAATATAGCTCATTCTGGGTGAAAGTGTATATAATTCACATAAATCTTTTAAATTAAAAGGAGCTGTGTTAGTCACAAAGAGAAGGCTATTCTTTGAAATATTTAGAAATTGAAGTTTCTATGAAATCCTATAAAAAGAGGAGGTATGGGGTTGATGACTGTTCCAGAAATACTCTTTCATGGTGTGGTGGTGCCATGAAGATGGGCCTACATCCTGCTGTAGGAACTGGGAACATAAAGTTTAGAAATGTGGAGAGATCAGCATTTGTATCAACAGCAGGTAGCCTTTGGTTTATGGGATGTCATGGAAGACTGTAATCTTTACATATAATACAACAAGTACCTATGAAATTGATGACGGGCACACTCCTGTCTCCATGTCCTGTCGTGGCCACTGTGACAAGTGAGAACGTGACCCCACTCTCTGAGCTGGACATAGCTCCATTCCATTCCTGTCTTGAGGAGTTTTCAATGGACCTGCAAATCCCTTCAAGAGAGAGCCACACTGGGAAGGCTAGTTGTTAAACCTTGTGGATGCTGTGGACCCCAGATGGAGATACTCCAGACTGAGAAGCATGTCAAGCTTCAAAACTGCCTCAGCATCGACAGGACAGTTGCACAAGTTTATGATAAACTCTTGCTCAGAGCACAATTTCTAAAAGATTTCGAATTCTTTCAAACATCTTTTCCTGATTTTTGAGCCTGTAATAGGCCTTGTTAACACCTCTAGCAGTTTGCTTTTCTAACCTGATGCCAATGCCTCGCTCTGAAGTAAGAGTGAGTCAGAGAAACGTGATAGCTGCAGTGGGAATTCAGTGAACAATGGGCTGGCTCAGCGCCTGCCCTCTCACCTTCTGACCAGGATGACCCTTCCAGATATAAGATTTTTCATATCACGTACCCCCTGGAAAGAGGAACCGAGATAGGGTCTAGCATCTATAACCTCCATAGAAGCATTAGAAGAGGCAGGAAAATAAAAGGTCGTCTACAAAGGAACTGACCAGTAACTTGCCAAGAGGAACGGGGTCACGACAGACAGGGCAGAGTAAGAGCTGTCACTCATCAGGGACACTAAGCAAAGAGATGAAGCCAATTTTAGGGTTCTGTGTTGGGTCAAAACAAAGAAAGGCTATGAATAGAAAAACTGGTGACATTTGAGTCAAGTCTGACGTTCAGCTAACCGTTTGATACCAATGCAGTTTATTGACTTTAGTTATTATATTATGGCTATGTAAAAGAGGGGATAGAGTGAGAAGTTTATGTAGAAACTCTGTCCTCTTTACAATTTTTAAATCATATACATTGTTTTGGGGTAAAGATTTTTTTTTAATCCTATAATGTTCCTGGTGTTTACTATTTGGGACTATTTAATGTACAGAAAATAAAACCTCTGCTACATAGCTGTATTGTATAGTCATTGATAACATGAGCATAAAGAAAGGTTATTTTGATGTGAAATGTTTAATAGAAGTCAAAACACAATACAGACATGTATATCTTTGATATAAAATATTTGGAAACTAAATGAACAAATTTCAGTTACTTGATAAATCTATTTTGTGAGAACCCAGATTCATTAGTGATGCTATAGAATGAACCATTATTCTTCCATCAGAACCATTTGTATTGGACCAGACTCCAGACCATCTTCTTTAACCCTTTACCCAAAGATGGACATAGGATGTGTGTGACCAGGGTAAACACACATTCTGATGCTGTGTGGGCATGGGGATTTGAGGGAGGGTCCTGAATACCTTGTCTGTTCTACAAACAAAGTGCACTTGGAGATCACGTTAATTCATAGTCCTGGACTAAATTCAGATTCTTCTTGAAACAACCTCTTTTCCACTATAAAAGTTCTAGCCTTTACTTTCACCATCACCCAAGTGGACTGGCTGTGACTGCAGCCTGCTCTCTTGAATTGTTGAGAGCTGTGGTGTCCTGGAATTAAGAGGATGTAGGCTTGTCTTTTTTCTCAGCTGTCACATAGTAAGTGAACCTGAATTTCTTTGAGCAGACCCTTGCTCCCAATGGTGGGGGGGCTTGTGAGCGGTAATTGTCGCATATTGTTGTAGTTTGATTTCTATCAGTGTGGTAAACACCATATGGCCATCTTAGGGAGAAAAGGTTTTTGTTTGTTTAAGTGGTTGGTTGGTTTTTTATTTTATTTAGTTTTATCTGTTTATTTTCTTATTAATAATCCAAATCCCAATCCATCAAGAAAGAAAGTCATGAAACAAAGTCAAGATAGGAAGTGAAGAGGAGACCGTGGCAAGCGCTCTTACTGGCTGCCACTCATGGCTCGCTCAGCTCTCTTAGAGCACTGAAAGCCACTTGTCCAGGAATGGCACAACCTACTATGGTCTGAGCCCACCCACATTGATCAAAAATCCAAAAATGCCCCCACATACTGTCCTGTGGACCAGGGTGATTTTCTAAGTTGAGGTTCTCTCTTCCCGGATGACTCTAGCTTGTGCCAGGTGCACAAAGACGTTAAACAGCCGTCGCACCACCGTGTGTTCAGGCTGGGTGTGTCAGCGTGGGAATCAGAATTGGACGCAAGTACTGTGTATTTCAGGCAACTTTGAAATGACACAGACAAGGGTATAGCAGCAAGATTGCTTCCACTTCAGTGTTTGGGCCACACTTCTCCATCCTTTGAGATTAAAGATTCATTTTAAATGTCAGATGCTTCACAAAATCCATGCAATAGCCAGTAAAGGTTTATTTTTGCTGGTTGTTTTTGGGGTGTGGTGTGTGTGTGTGTGTGTGTGTGTGTAAGTCAGTAGTCAATCTTGAACATCTTTACCTAGGCACCATTCATTTTGCTCTTTCAGATAGTCTCTTACTGGTCAGCTACCCCAGTTAGGCTAGGCCAACTGGCCAGTGGAGCCCCAGAGAATGTCCTATGTCTGCCTCCCCAGTGCTGGGATTACATAAGCCCCCACACCCAAAACTTGTGTGGGTGCTGGGGTCTGAACTTGAGTCCTTATGCTTTTATGTGAAGTCCTTTACCCACTGAGCCATTTTCGCGGGGCTTGATACATGCTTAATGATTGTGATTGGTAAAACACATGGCAGCGAAAGATGAGAATGGATTATTTTAAGTTGCTGTTTTATTTCGTACAATAATATATATTTTAAATTTAGAAGGTAATAGCAAACTTATGTGGGTGGTGTGTAGCTTGGTGTGTACTTATACACAAAGGACTCCATAGAATAACCAGAACTATTCCATGGGGCTTCTCCTTAGCCTGTGAGCCACCAGTCTGGAACATAAATGCAACAGAAAGCTTTCTTGCCAGAGTCACCATCAGAAACCTATGGTCGGGCTCAAGGCATTTAGCTTCATAGACTAGGGCATGGGGGCAAAGGCAGGGGGCTGGAACATGACCAAGGAAAGCCATGGAGAAGCAGGGATAGGATGAATACCATTGACTGAACCCCAGGGGAAGGCTATGCTGGGTAGCTAGGGAAAAAGAAATGGTTAAATGAGGCAAGCAAAGATTATGGAGATTATTAAAGTCTAAATTCAGAGTTACAAACTCCTATTAAGGCAAAGCATAGGAGCCGGAACCCCAGAGCAGGGTGGCAATCCTGGTCTACTCCATCAGACTCTGGCATGTTAAATTTTGGCTGGCACCTCAACTGTCTTCATCAGTACAACTGGGATAATGACATGTACCACTCGGGGAAGAGAGCATCTGTGAAATCTCCTAGTGAGCTTTCAGTCTATTCGGATTGAATTGGGAATAGAGAACTATCTAAGACTATTGAGCTGGGAGTCAGCATGAGGAAAGTGATATATTAAAGGAGATTAGGTTGGCAGCCCGGTTCTGGTTGGATTAGAGTCAGGGGAAAAAAAAAAAAACCAACCACACACACAAGAAAACTACCCCAGGGACCCAGGCTCAAAAACGGTGAAAAAGGGTCCCACCGAGGTTGAGATAAAAACTGATTGGATTTTTAGTTGATGAGATATCAGGGATGGGATGAAATTTTAGACAGCTATAAGCTATGGATGAATGGCTGACACTCTGAAAAGGGAAAGGACAGAGAAGCTGAACTGGATGAGAAAGCTGTGACGTGGGCACAGTGGATGGCACCTGAGAGCCCCTAGTTCTGTGGGGACAAGCCTTGGAAATATGCAGAGTCAGTGAAAGGGAAGATTGAGCGGAGATGACAGGGGGTAAGGGACCCAGTGCTGACAGTGAATTGTGCGATCGTCTGGGTAACTGGTAGGAATTCTAAACAAAAGAAGGCCAGGGATTTGGGATCATGCCTGTGTGATCCTTGGCCTTGGGAAACTATTGTAAAGGCTGGTTAAGTGATTAATTTGAAGGTCATAAAGATGGAATTAAATTTTCATCATCTTATATGTTCTCAGACCTTTGGGGCTCACCCTCTACCCTAGCACCACACAGTATTGCTCAGCTCCCGTAGCTGCACAGGTTTTCCCTCCAGGATACCAGCTCATAGGCTCACTTCGAGCCCTGACTTTGATAAACCTCTCTTTGTGCCCTCTTGTGAGATTCTTTAAGTCTCAGCTCTCAGCTCTGCCCAAAGACTATCCTGGTCCTCCAGTGAGAACGTTGCTGTTAGGCTGCATGCGGCACCTCTTCTGGCTGCTTTACATCGCCCGGAGCATCATGTACTTGCCTCCCACACAGAACTTTGAACACCACTGCAGGGGATGGGACTGACTCAAGGGCACTTCCCATGCAGCACCTGGCCTCGTCCCTGACGTCCTGATTACTGAATTGAGAAGAGGATGATGTTTTCCCAGCCGCATGTTTGTGCATCAAGAAGGCAAAAAAAAGTAGCCATGGACAGCAGGGGTGGGGGTTGAAAAGAGGAGGAAGAACAGTTGGGAAGAAGCTACCACTGGGGTGGCCTGGAAAAGGCTACGTGTTTGTTGCAGCCTGGAATCTCTAAGTCTGAAGGTGAGGTCAAGGACACAAGGCTTCCGTGGGCAGGTTTAGGTAAGTGGCTAAGGTTTAGAAATGTGAATCAGTTTGGGTGACCTTGCTACAGAGAGGAGAGGACTAACAGCTGGTAATGTCCAAGAGAAGCCATAGAGGTCATGTAGTGGATTGGTAGGAAGACTGTCCATTCTAGGAACAAAGGTGAGACATGAGCAATTTGAAATTTCCACATATGGAAAAAAAAATAAAGGGATCCTTTAGGGAAAGAGAAAGGCCATCTCAAGCCCAATTAATCAATCCCCAAATTATTAAAAACACTATAACCTGTAGCATCTAGCTATAGCCACCAAGTCCTCAGATATGGTTAAGCAGTGACTAGTAATAATCAGTAATAATCAGGCAATCAGTAGGTAGTGGGCCAAAAGGATAAATTAGGGTCTTTTGCTGTAATTCCTTGTGCAGGTATTCCTTAGGTAGTGCTTTTCCATCTCCAGGGCTCCACTATCTTCATTTGCTTTGTTAAGTCTCACAGTCAGGCAAAAGTGAGGCTCATGCCTGGATTCCTGTTGATTCCGAAGTCCCCACTGCCCTTCTTATGCATGCAGAG
The DNA here is from genome assembly GCA_001685075.1 of Bramus lutescens. NCBI lineage: Eukaryota > Metazoa > Chordata > Mammalia > Rodentia > Cricetidae > Bramus > Bramus lutescens. Next base: position 159,023 of record LOEQ01001517.1, on the reverse strand, counting down.
AGAGATCTGGTGTGTTCTGACTCCTTAGCATGATACCTGACTGTCCTTGCCTGAAGCTCTGTGAACACAGGGCTAGCATCTTCTTTCTCAGCCATTGCACACATTGCCTTGGCAGCTGCTATTTCTAGAAAGTTCCTGAGGAGTGCCTTGGTAGAGGAATTGGCAGTGGAGGATGTGGCTAAGGTGATAGAAACTAGAAAAGACCTCAGTGCCTCGAAACTTCATTTCCACTGAACTGTTAACTAGCCCCTAATCATGTGTTGAATTCCTAATCTCTAGTTTCTCAGAATATGGATATATTGAGAAATATAAGAGAATAATTTGGGACTAGGAAGATGTCTCAGTCAGTAGAATCTCCCAAAACCATGTGGAAACTCTGGGCTCAGGGGTGCATGCTTTAATTCTAGCACTGAGGAGGTAGAGAGAGAAGGATCCCTGTCAGGATTCCTGACTTGATAAGCTCTATACTCACTGAGGAACCCTGTTTCGAAGAAGGTTGGCCTCTGGCCTCCATGTGCATGTACACCTGCACACACATGTGTCCCCAACAGAGAGAGACACAGATAATAAGAGAAGAGGAGAATTGGAATCATGTGTGAGCAGAAGGATAGCCATGTAAGGACACTAGGACATGGCAGCTGCCATGGTCTGATTCACTCCAAGTTTACAAATTCACACTTAGCAGTGTCATAGGATTAAGGAGGAAGGGCTATAGGAAACAAATGAGTTCCCTTTGCATTCCTGCCTTCTGCCATGTGAAGACACAGGGTTCTCTCCTGCATGTGTGTGTCTCTGCTCTCTGCCATTGAGCCAGCTATGAAGAAAGCGGCCTCTGCAGACACTGTACCTGCTTACACCTGGGGCTTGGACTATTAGACTCTGTAGTTGTGAACAATATATTTTGGTCCTTGTGTATTATCCTGACTGCAGTATTTTGTTATGTCCATAATAGCACACTAGGACAGTGGCCATCTCTTCTGGCCAAGAAGAGGGGAAACAGAAGGAACTGACTGTTCTAACACCTTGGTCTGGAACTTCTAACTTCCAAAATTGTAGGGAAATGAATTTCTGTTGTTTTAGTGCACCCAGGCAGTGGTGGCTTGTCATGGCAGCCCTGGGTTTTGTGAGCACTGGTTCAGAAAGAAAGGTGAAGAAGTGATTGAAGGAGACTCCTGGCGTCAACCCCTGACCTTTACACACATGCTCACATCTGCACACACATGTGCACACACTCTTAGAGAGTCAACATACTCTCCCATGAGAAATTACTCCTCCACTTAGAGATCAATAAAGAGAAACTCTTTACTAATCATGCACAGCTGGTTCTGGTTAGTGCAGAAAAGGGAGCCAGCACCAGAAATCCCATCAGCTTATATAGTTTTACAGCCCCAACTTACACTTTGATCAAACATATTTCACAGAGACATAAATCCCATGGTTTGATTGTTTGAGCAAATGTGGAGATTTTCAATGTAAACTATTGCCAGAGTTACCTTGAAGCAGACTGGTGCTGCTTTGTCCAGGCAGCTGGTGGCCAAGAATTATGCTCTCTCTTTTTGATCCGAGAACCAGGAGCATGGCTCTAGCTACTTCCCTTCCTAAGCAGGATCGGTAGACCCTTTACAACACCAACTCCTTATTCTCAGTTTCTACTCTAGCAACACAAACACAGCGATGTTCTGAGTAGAGTTTAAAACGGAAAGAGAAGCCCTGCACTCAAGAACTACAACTGCTCCTCTGTGGCTCAGGGATGTCATCTATGAGAGATTAATATATGATATCAATTATATATAGATCGATTAATAATGTACATTTAACCATCAGACAGTCAAGGGCCTCTTTCTGAGCTAATGCTGTGTGCAGATTCATCAGGCATATAGGTCAAAATGACTTCTGTGATTCTGTTACACTTCAGCTCCAGAATATTAAGAATCAACTTATAGAAATGTTGCATCATATAGTATAGACACCAATGTTCTTGGGGGAGAGTGTGAAGGAATTTCTAAACTGATTGTGACTCACGCCAATTCCAAAGCCATATGGTTTTCACCTTTACACTGAAAATTTCACATGTCAAGCATCTTCTAATGCCCACAGAGGAAACACTTGAAATCACTTCACAGAAATACCAGAAGAACCAGGCACGGTGACTAACTGTCATAGTTACTATTCTGTTGCTGTGAAAAGACACCGTGGCCAAGGCAACTCTTCCAAAACAAAACATTTAATTGGGCTTACTTACAGTTTTATAGTGTTAGTTCATGATCATCATGGTGGGAAGTAGACAGGTATGGTGGCAAGTAGCTGAGAGGTTTACAACCTGATTCCTGAGCAACAGAGAGAGAGAGAGAGAGAGAGAGAGAGAGAGAGAGAGAGAGAGAGACACTACCCCTAGTGATGCACCTCCTCTAAGAAGCTCACACTTACTCTAGCAAGGCCACAACTCCTCCGAATCCTTCTCAAACAGTTCCACTAACTGGAGAGGAAGCACTCTACAAAGGAGCATATGGGGGGCATTCTTATTCAAACCACCACAAGGACTCACCCAGCATGTGGGAGACAAAAGCAGGGGAACTGCTGTAAGTTTGAGGCCAGCTTGGGCTACAGATGGAAAGTGTCTCAAGAACACCAAATAAAACAACACAAAAGAACCAATGTGCTTAAACTTATCATTTTGTAATCTGAAGCCTCCAAGGAAGAACCAGATTTAATAGACCACTCGGTTGCAGCTCTGTCTTGACTCCCTGGCCTTGGGCAAAGTGACAACACTGACAAGACAAGCTTGTTTCCCAAGCCTAAGGATGATTCTTTTAGCCTTTGTCAGTCTAGGGTTTTGCATGAGTTCCATTATGAAGAAAATTTTCATTGCCATTTACAGAGAGCCCCAGTGGTGGTGCTTCTAACGGAAGAGCTCCTAAAAGCATCAGGTAGAAACCTTGACAGTTGAGAATCATGATGTATAAATCTGGATATCTATCTCAACACTCCTAGTTTGTGTCATTTGCAGATGAAATCAGCCTTGGGTTTTGATTCTTCCTGCCTGCTGAGCAGTAATGCAGAGCCCACTCTGAATGAAGAACTCACATTTTGTATTTTTAAATTTGAAACTATATTTTATAGGAGTATTGAATAGAATTGAAATGTGCAACAGGACTATTATTAAGTTTTTAAATATGTAGAGAAAGAGACAAGTCTATAAGTTTACTTCTCCCACGGCAAACATTGTCTGTGTGACAGTCTTTGTGAAACTACAAAAGAAGTAAACAGTTGTCTAATTAGGAAGTAGTGAAGGAAGCATTTGTTTTACTTACAGTCTAGATAGTATTGTTTCCCATGAATGCTTAGCTTACCATGAGTGCTCTAGACTGTGTCTGGCAAGGTTTGAAAATAAAACAATTATGCACAGTTATAAGGCAGATGACTAACCATGGCTGACCATTGGCTGTGCTCTGCTGATGGGTCATTCAAGTTGTCTCTCTCACCATCTCAGTGGCCCAGGGCGTCATCCTCACAGGCACTCAGTAGCCTGGCACGGCATTTCTCCTAGAAAGGTTGGTTGGTTGAGACCATTGGTTATTGAGCACAATGTTGTTTGTTTTTTCAAGTTTTGAAGCACATATGACCTAAGACATTGAATCTCATGGAAATAAATGCTGTGCCTGAGCAGCTGGGGCAACACACTCCAGAAGAAAGACCACCAACCCAAATCATGGCCAAATTAAACTGAGCTTTATATGTGTACACATCAGAACTGAATCTGTGAGTGTTTCTCCCTAAGATAGGTCTCATGAGACCAGCCTTGAGTCAATTTTCCATACTTCCTTAATAGGAACAAAACCATAATGCAGGGGATTTTTTTAAGTAAGCATGGTTACAGAAGCAAGACCAGGTAGTTAGAATTTTACAAAACAGTTAAGGAAATCTTCCTGGAGCATTTGTTACAGAATATTTCATGGTTATGGGGTGGGACACAGTCTAGCTATGAGAAATAGGAATTCAAGTTTTACAGTAAATAGAAAGAACTTAGCTGAAGACCCCAAGTAGCTTCCAGGAACAGAATGGGGTTGTGCTGGTTCTTTACTTGGAGGACCATGACATCAGCTGCAGCCCCTTCTAGAAGGCAAGGGTCTCAACGTTGCTCTGGAGGCTGCAGAGCCTTCTGTGGGCATAGTCAGTTCTTGTGAGTCTGTCTCTCTGCAGAATTGGGACAGATGGTGGGATTCCTCCTCCACTGTCTACAGCGATCTCCGGGACTGGAGAGCTGGTTCAGTTGGTGCAGTGCAGCTCACAGGCATGAGCTCCTGAGTGTGGCTCCCCACAGCCCAGCCCATGTGAAAGCTGGGTACAGGGCACTTCCGGTCCAGAAAAATGGGTGCAGATGTATCTCTGAAGCTCGCTGGCAGGCAAGCCCATCTGACTGAATCAGTGATCCAAGACTCAGAAAGACCCTGTTTCCAAAAGGAAGGTGAGCAATGATTGAGGGACGTTTACCTCTGACCTACACACACACACACACACACACACACGTACAAACAAACTATATTTATATATAAAATGTTTGTATATATGTATGTATGTGTATGTATATAATAAATTAAGCCATTTTGCTGTCTCTCTGTGCTTTCCAGTGCTATATAATAGCCTTGAAATCCTAGACATCACCCAGCATTTCAAGTTTGGATTCATATACTTGCTTGTTTGTCTATTGATTTAGAAGTGAGAGCTCTTGTTTCCCCCTAGGAATCTGCTTCTGCACATGCCAATAAAAGTCAGTGTTTATTTGAGCTAATATTGCCAAAACACTGGAAGCAGCAGCTCCAGCAATAACCAAAATTAGAATAAACACAGAATATCTTTCGCCTGCATGGCTTCTTTCTCTAAGGAAGAGGAAGGTTTAGGTATGTATGGCAGAAAACGGGGACTTCTGTCACTTGGAGGATGGTAAAAGATTGTGGGCTTCAGTACCGCTAAGCTTTGGGCCAGCAAGATGGTCAGCAGTTAAAGGTATTTGCTGTGCAAACCTGACAACCCAATTGTGATAGCTGGAAGCCGCATAAAGGTGGAAAGAGAGAACCAACTGGGCTCATCCTCTGGCCGCTGCATCTGCACTATGGCATGGACATCCCATCTCCCAGTAATAAATAATGATGAGTACAGTAAATGACGTCAAGCTTGCTTGGTGACAGAATGCCTGGTTTTCTCTTCCCTGGTAGAAATGTATTTTCTGTGTTTGCAACAGCATTGTCCTTCAGATTCAAGGGTGTTTCAGGGGACATGAGAAAGTATGGGAGAAAAGTATTTCTGAGGAAATGAGCAAGCATTTGATTTTGTTTAAAAGGGTGGGTGTTAAAGAGATACAAGCACACGACAAACAAGGCATGCTAACATTACTTCAAGGTTGGGGAACAATGAAAACATATCTGGCCTGTGGCTTCTTGGCCTGTTGAAAAGGAAGTGGGTAGTTTGGCCTGGAGGCCTGTGCTCCTGAGCCAACCCCAGGTGATCATTTAAGGCTGGTCACTGTCCAAAGTGGTCTGGCAGCAGCACTGAGAAGGCAGGGCCCTGTGGCTGCTGGGAAGAGGCATTGCGGGTTGAGGGTGCTCTGTGATGGGTGTTTTAGTACCATGTCATCAGGAAGAGGTTGTTTGTGAGCACCACAGCCACAGGTGTAGCATGAGGGCCTGCTTGGGGTTTCTGTCCTGCCCAGTACCCCACAGCTGGCAAGGTCCCAAAGAAAGTCACACAGAGGACTCCATATCTAATATTTGACTAACCGGGTAATCGAGTCCAAAGAATAATCGAGTTATATTAACCCATTATTCTGATCTATGTTAGCCATGTGGCTCAGTACCTTTCGCAGTGGGGCAGATCACATATTGCTTCTTCAGAGTCTGGGCAGCAGTGGTGAGAGTGGGCTTCCTCCTTTCCAGCATTCTCCTGTTCTCATCGCCTACCTCTACTTCCTGTCTGGTTGACCCACCTATACTTCCTGCCTGGCCAATCAGCATTTTATTAAAATACATGATTGACAGAATACAGACAATTCTCCCGCACACAGGGACTTGTGTCACAGATGCTATACTGCTGATAAACATGGCCATTTAGCCCTATTAACCTTGAAAGAATTAACTCTTATTTTCCACATAAGAAAATTAAAGTTTTATGAAATGTTGACTGTCTTGTCCACAATGACAAATGTTAGCCCATGTTTGAGCCCTGAGCCGATTTCACTGAGGTGATGGTCTGGTCCAGAGTGAGTCGGGAGGCCTCTCTCTGATAAAGAGTGAGAAATTGCTCCCTGAAAACAAGAGGTAAAATGTGCCCCTGATGCAGGGTAAGTCACACGATGCTGTCACCTTCTGCGCAAGTCCAATATTTCGTGCTGAATACCAACATGGCCGAGGCAGTACCTGGGCATTCTGTACATTGGTTCATCTTTCCTCCAAGAATTTTGTAGCAAAGCTCTTCGCACATCCGGAAAGTCTGCTGGTTTCCTCTGCTTTCGCAGCCTGCAGTCTGCAGAGTAGGGACTGCTCCTGGAATTGCTCACTCAGTAGTTCTAAGGTGGGATTCCTTAATTTACTCACTCAACCACAGAGAGCAGTAGAGGAAATCGGGAATTTATTTCCATGGGAAAACACCCTTGCATTATATTACGGTTTAACAATTTGAAGCAATCATTTGTTTATTTTTTCCTTTTCTTTCTCGGTGGTTCTTTTGTTTCTGTTGCAGGATACGTTATTACATCCAGATCCATGGTTAGACAAGCCAATAAACCAGTGGAGTTCCATGTTTGTATTGAGACAGCATCGTGAGGCGTGTCTTGTCACCCTTCACCAGCTCTGCAAGATTTCTCTTCTCGACTGCTTTCTGCTAAATTCTGTTTGCATTCTGTGGCACACGGCAGAGTGCGTCTCTGCCTATATTTTTAATTGCATTTAGAAACAAGAGTGACTATTGTAGCTAAGCAAGTTCATAATCATGATTCCGAGACTCAAATTCTGTCTTCTTTTCTCTGGCTGTGTATCCACTCATGAGTGCAGGAAACAAGAATATTTTATTCTTGTTCTGATATGTCCTACTAATACATGTTTATGGAAGAAAATTGTGATAGTTATTAAAAGAGTCTATGACATTTTCTAAAGAGTGTGGGTATTGCCTGCACAGGCTGGCTGAATTCCAATTCATGTAATTACATTCAGCTGTCTGGTTACCTTAGCGATTCTCTCTCTCTTGCTCCCTGGGTCCTCGCAGTGGTTAGCTTGGCTCAGATATTCCTGTTTGCTGTCCCTGGCTTTATATAATAGGAGCCAAGGCATTCTTCTCTTTAGAAATGTCTTTTCTGTCTAGTTGAACACACTAAAAATGTATGCATTTTGAGGCACATAGTCAAGTCTCACTTCCTAATCAAATTTTTTGTTTCATTTTTTAGAATAGAGTGGGCCATAGAATTGGGTGGGAAACTGTGATCCTTGGTTTTCTTCTGTCTTTGTCATATTAATTATTACTGTGGAAATTTGAGCAATTTCATAAGTTTATTTACTCCCACCCAGCTCTGAATCTTCATAGAACTTGCTAGAACTTTTCTGCTTTTTCTTATAAGCCATCTTAAGGTGGAACCACTCATGCATGGGTTTTATGTTTCCAATGGAGGTTTGTGTAATTGCTCGTTGGGTGATGTTAGGTTGATGGCCTTTGCTGGTGTTGCTGTGGTCTGGACTATGAACAACTGCAGGGAACTTATCACACAAATTCACAGAAATGTTGCATTAGAAACAAATCCCATTTCTGGGCACTGGAAGGCTGCTGTGGAGACTCTCCCATTTTAGTTTTGGAAATCCTAAGGATCCGAGCAAGCCTGACCAAGATTGTCACAAGATTGCTTTAGGAGGAACAAAACTTTATGGCTTCTCCCAGAAGACTGAACTCCTGAAAGGGTAATGCAGAATTCCAAATTTGATCCACCGTGCACTGGATAGATGGCAACCGTCGCAGGCAGGTACCACAGCTGCAGTCACCTCTTCTGCCTGAGGATGAGGAGCATCTTCTCTTTCCCAGTGGAGGAAGTGCCCTGGAATGCAGCTACCTCAGAATAACCTTCTACAGGTTTCAAATTTGAAAGTATAATGTGAACTGGTTTCACATTTGAAAGTATAAGAATTAGTATCAATGCTTTCTATAAGGAAAAAATATTTCTAAATGCCCCTTAACAGATTCTACTGTTGTTACACACACACACACACACACACACACACACACACACACCCCATGATCTTACAGCTCTACATAAACTCTAGAATTTGGAAAGGAGAGAAAACATACATTTGTCTTTCCAGTTTGGCTTATTTCGGTGTTTCAGATACCTGTAAATATGCTCTCTCATCCTCTAAGCCTGGTCTTGGGGAACCATGGACCCAGGTGGAGTGTTTTACAATAGCAAACCGCCTTTCATTCCTTGATACTGTGGGTCGTTTCTGGATTGGAGTGCCTTCAATCCTTCTGATTCCAATATCTCCTTCTAGATGAGAGGAAAAGCCTAGAAACTGGAGCAGGTGCTCCCCCCTTAGCCTCTGTCATACTCAGCATTTATGTTGGTATTTGTTTTCTTTCCATGCAGAGATGCTAGTTTTATCTGTGTTTTCTATCAGTGCTGGTGGAACTGGGTGAGGATTCCATAGATGTTTGTATGTTCGATAAGAACTCTGTAGATGCTTTTGTGTTGGATGGGGACTCCATAGATGTCTGCGTGTTGGTTGAGGACTCCATAGATGTCTGCGTGTTGGTTGAGGACTCCACAGGCGCTGTGTGTTGGATGGGGATCTTATACATACCTGTGTGTTCATGGAAACCCCCAGAAAGAGCCACTTTTCCCTTTCTGAGGAGAATTTTTTCTCAGGGCTGTAGTCAGCAATGAGGAGGTGCAGGTCTCAGTGAGCTGGATGAAGCCACAGAAAGGAAGATCCCATCTGCCTGATCTCATTTCTGTTTCCACATAATAATGTATCCAAGTGTTTTCTTGAAAAACTGAATCTGAGGAGTGGGGATGTTTACCTAACATACCCAGATCCCCAAGTTCAATCCCCAGCATGCCATAAAAGCAGACATAGTAGCAGAGGCCTATAATCCCAACACTCTGGAGATGGAGACAGGAAATTTAGAAAGTCAAGATTATCCCTGAGTACATAGTAAGTCTGAGACCAGCTTAGGATAGCAAGAGACCATATCTAAGAAAAAAAATTTTTAAATGAGCGTGATGTACAATCAAGACTGAATTGCTCTCTTGTTCAGCTCCTAGAGTACTCTTTCTAAAACATTGATCTCAGGCTAGAAATGAGGCTCATCAGTTAAGATCATGCACTGCTCTTCCGGGGGACCCAAATTCTGTTCTCGGCACCTGCAGCAGGTAGCTCAGAAATATCTGTAGCTCCAGATGCTCAAGACTGGCTCACTGGGCAGATGCTGTGGAAACAAAATCAGGGTGACATCGTCCATGAATGTGAGAGTTAATTATTATACACTCAAGGGACAATGCAGCTTTCTCAGGACACTGAACTAGGTGGGAAGAGCGTAGCACAATATTCCAGTCATGTATTTGACAGCGACCGGGAGATTTTCCAGGGCTGAGACTCTGCCTCATTGAGACTCATCACCACTTTTACAGAAAGGTGAAATGGGAAAGCAGCAACAGGAGCAGACACAATGATGAGACCAAAAGACTAGGAAACATGGACATTTGAGAGAAGGAAATAGCCAGAAGAAATCTGTATGTTCCAAGGCATTTGCCTCTTCCATGTAGGACACTGAGCAAAACCATTTGAGGACAGGCAGTCAGATGTGAAGGCACACTCTAAAATCAAGTGAGAGAAGGAGCTGGCATTTTATTTTTAAAAGCGTCTTTGTGAGCCTGTGTACCTAATAAGGTACTAGTGTTAAGGAATTGCTTACAGTTCTGTCTTAGCTTATAGAGTCACCTGCAGTTTGTTCATGATAAAGGTCTGGAGAGGAACCTGTGTTGCGTGCTTGTGAAGGTGGAGGGCTTGCATCACTGCATCCCTAAGACAGAAATCTTGAAACTAAGAACATGAGCTGTGTCCAAATCTGGAGAGGCAGCTTCCAGGGTTAGGAACAAGGACTTTTTATAGATTAGTAGAGAACTGTGTGTAGACTCTCTACAGACTAGGACAGGACTTTAGGTTGATATTCTGTAGAAATATCAACTATAAATGTTATAAGAAAAACTATAGATGTGCTAGCTATAGACCAGGACAGAGCTGCAGCCGAACTCCCTCTAGACTAGGACAAAAAAAGTAGGTGGACTCTCTAAAGACTTGGAAAGACTTGTAGGTACATTCTAATAGAGAGGGATAAAAATGTAGGGGGCATCCTGGTATTCTAGAACAGACTATAGGTGGACTCCCTATAGACTATGATAGAACTGCAGTGGATTCTCTATAGAGTCGGTCTGAACTGAAGATGTACTCTCCGTAGTCTAGGACAGAACCTCGGGTAGTCTCCTAAAGACTGGGACATAATTGAAGGTGGAATCTCTATAGACTAGAAAAGAACTGAACATGGTCTCATATAGTGGAGGACAGATTGCAGGCAGGTGGGCTTGTGTAGACTAGGAGAGAACTGCAGGTTGACGTTCTGTAGACTAGGAAAAACGATAGGTATTCTCTTTATAGACTATGAGAGAATTGCAGGTGGGTTACTTATAGATTAGGTCAGAATTGTAGGTGGACTCTCTTTACTCTTGGACAGAACTACGGTTGGACTCCTAATAGACTTGGAAATAAATGCAGGTGGGCTCACTATAGACAAGGTCAGACCTACAGGTAGACCCATTATGGACTAAGATAGGATTGTACATGGACTGTTTATGTGCTAAATATAGAACTGCAAGTAGACTTTCTATATACTAGGACAGAATGCAGGTAGATTCCTTATAGGCTAGGACAGAACTGCATGTGGACTCTCTAAAACCCAGGACAGAACTATCCATGAACTCTCAGACTAGGGTAGAACTGTAGGTGGACTCTCAATAGGCTAGGGCAGATCTATTGATGGACTCAGTATAGATTAGGACAGAATATTAGGTGGCTCTCTATAGATCTGGACATAACAGTAGGCGGATTGTGCATAGACCAGGACAGAACTGTATGTGGACTCCTTATAGAGGAGGAGATAAGTAAAGGTAGATGGAGTGATGTTTCATTTGTATTTCAGTAAATAAAGCTTTCCTGAGCTCAGAGAGTAAAGCAGCTCCAGTGGTCAGCCTCACGAACCAGGCAGTAGTGATACACACCTTTAATCCCAGTAGCCACACTAGTTTACCACAGAAACCGGGCAGTGCATACATTTGATCCCCAGTGGTGCATGCCTTTAATCCAAGCTCTAGAGATGATTATAAGGCAGGGGACAGCTCACAGACACAGTCACATTCTGAGATTCCTGGAGGCAGGATCGCTATTTCGGACTAAGGTAGAGGTAAGAGCCTGTGACTGGTTGTTTTACTTTTCTGACCTCCAGGTTGAACTCCACTATTTGTGCTTCAGGTAGACTTTATGTAGACCAGGGTAGAACAGTAAATAGACTCTCTATAGACTAGGACAGAGCTGCAGGCGTTCTCCTATAGAAGAGGACAAAACTGCGCTGAATCTGTAGAGACTACGGCAGTGACGCAGGTGGACTCACTGTAGACTAGGGCAGAACTAGAGATGTCCTCTCTATAGACGGGGGCAGAACAGCAAGTGGGTTCTCTGTAGACTAGAACAGAAATGTCAGTGGATTCTGTATAGACTGGGACAGAACTGCAGGTCAACTCTCTGTAGACTATGGTAGAGAGCACACTAAATCGCCATAGATTCAGGAAGCCTAATAGACTAGGGCGGAGCTGCAGGTGGTTATAGGTTAGGACAGAAGTGTAGGAGAGCCCACCTCCTTCATAGCTCTCTGTAGATGGGGACAGAACTGTAGGCATACTCTAACAGATTAGAACAGAACTATTGCTGGATTCCTTATAAGACTAGGACAGAACTGAGATTGGCCTCCTAATGGACTCTGACAGGACAGAGGGTGGACTTGTTATGGGCTAGGGCAGAACTGCAGATGGACTCAGTTTACATTAGGACAGACTGTAGGCAGACTATCTCTAGACTAGGAAAGGACTGCAGTTGAGTGTCTATAGACCAGGATAGACCTGCAGGTACACTCCAGTAAACTGGGACAAAGTTGTACGTTGGCTTCTTATATGACAGAACAGAAGGCTCATTCCTTATACAGTAACACAGAGCTACAGGCGGGCACTTATAGAATAGGATAGAGCTGAAGGCTGACTCCTCAAAAACTACCAAGGAACTATTCTTATTATCTATTAGAGTTTACCTACAGGTGTATCTTAATCTACAGAGTCTACCTGCATTTCTATCTTAGTCTATAGATTGTCTACCCACAGTTCTGTCTATAGACTGTCTATAGATTGTCTACCCACAGTTCTGTCTATAGATTGTCTGCCCACAGTTGTGTCCTAGTCTATAGAGAGACCACCTGTAGTTCTCTATTAGTCTATAAGGAGTGCGCCTGCGGTTCTGTCTTTACCTATACAGAGTACACCTGCAGGTCTGTCCTTGTCTGTAGGGGACCACCTGACCACCTGCACTTCAGTCCTAGACTATAGAGCACATCTCCACTCTGTCCTTGTCTATAGAGAGTCTACCTGACCACCTGCACTTCAGTCCTAGACTATAGAGCACATCTCCACTCTGTCCTTGTCTATAGAGAGTCTACCTGACCACCTGCACTTCAGTCCTAGACTATAGAGCACATCTCCACTCTGTCCTTGTCTGTAGGGACCACCTGCACTTCAGTCCTAGACTATAGAGCACATCGCCACTCTGTCCTTGTCTGTAGGTGACCACCTGACCACCTGCACTTCAGTCCTAGACTATAGAGCACATCTCCCCTCTGTCCTTGTCTGTAGAGAGCCCACCTCTAACTCTGCCCTGCTCTATTCATCCACTGTTGTGTCCTTGTCTCTAAGACTTCTTATGGACACTGCAGGTGGACTCCTTATGACTAAGACAGAGCTGCAGGTGGACTCCTCACAGACCCATAAAGAATAGCAGGTGGACTCCCTATAGACTATGAGAGAACAACAGGTCAACTCTATAGACTGGTCCAGAAAGTCAGGTGTCTCCTATAGATGAGGACAGACCTGCACTTGGAGTATGTATAGACTTGGACAGATCTGTAAGTGGACTCTCTTATGTTGGCACAAAGCTGTAGATGTGCTCTCCATGGACTAGGACAGAACCAGACATGGTCTCTTATAGAATAGATACATGCAGACTACTTATATATTAGTTCAGAACTGCAGTTGGATTCTGTCTTTATTAGCACAGAACTGCACGTCGACTACACACTAGGACAGAAGTGCATATAAATTCCTTATATGCTAGGACTGAACTGAGGTGGGTTCCTTATAGACTGGGACAGAGCTTTAGGTGCACTCCTTATAGACTAGGACAGAACTGAAGGAGGACTCCTTACAGAGTAGTAAAGACAGCAGGTTGGCCCTCTATGTACTAGGGCCGAACCGCAGATGTACTCTCTATATATTCCAACAGAAGCTCAGATGGGCTCCTGTAGACAAGGACCCCTTATAGACTATGACAGAGCTGCATGTGGGCTCTCTATAGATTATAACAGAAAGTGGGTCTACTCTCTATAGATTAAGACAGAACCGAGGGTAGGATTCTTAGAGACTAGAAGAGAGCTGAGGGTGGGCTCTATCAACAGGTCAGTCAGGACTCTCTATAGACCAGGACAAGCTGTAGATAGGCTGTCTCACATGCCCACAACAATATCCCTAGAATCAAACAGTTAAAAGTTCACCTGGCCCCACATTGAAGTCAACAGTTTTAACTACATTGCTAGTGTCTTCAATCTTAAGTTACCAGAACTGCAGCTCAGACCCAGTTTCTGGGCCTTCCAGGTTTTGTCTCTCAGTGTAAACTTCGATGCACTCATTGATAATGTGTTGGTATCCCCACTGAGTTATCAGATCTCTGTGTGTAAATTAACTAAAATAAAAACTAAAGGGGCTCACAAGGTTGCTTGTTGATAATGAACTTGACACACAAGCGTGAGGATGTGGGCTTGGACCTTCAGTATGAATGTAAAATGCCCGTCATGGCAGTACAGACCTATCTATAATCACAGTGCTTCAAGGCATTAACAGAAGCTTCTCTACTATCCAGCCACTTTAGCAATCAGTGATCTCAGGTTTCATTGGCAGACTGTGTCTCAAAATTTGTGACAGAAATTGATTGAGGAAGACATACTTGATATCCACCTCTGGCTTATACAAATGCATTCTGGAGTACACACAAATTCATATACACTAACAAGAAAGAGAGAGAGAGAGAGAGAGAGAGAGAGAGAGAGAGAGAGAGAGAGNNNNGAGAGAGAGAGAGAGAGAGAGAGGGATTTCTTCTAAGATTTCAGATCATTTGAGGACCAGGACAATATAAATTTGAAGGAAATACTTAAAATATGAATTCATCATAAGCAGTGCTTGTGATTATTGCATTGTAAGTAACCATTGGGCTCATTCTGACCTTGGCTTTGGAGGCAGAGTTGGAGGATGGTGCTGAGGAAGAGTTAGTTATAGGGCAGCTGATTTCAAGAGCAGCATTTGATTCCCTAAGCTGGAGCTAGACACTGTAGTGCCTGTATTGTTAATTATCTTTACCAAATTTGTGTACAGACATTTCAACAGAAACATGTTTCAGGAAGGACTAGGAGACTCACACAAGTAGATGAGTGTGTAATAAACACTTCAATATTGTCATTGCCTGTGTCACCAATGCTGCTCAGCGCACAATTGGCAGCATGGAAGGTCGTGAGCATGAAAGGATAAATGTACATTATCTTAGACCTAGCGCTTTGATCTTACTTTCCGCTAGAGCCATAGCATTTGCATGGCTCTTGGCTTGGGCAAAGGATTTTGTGGTAGGACTAAGGGAAGCAAAGCAAAGAGCTGAAGATGGCATTCAGTTGGTAGAGAACCCACCTAACAAGCATGGAGTCTGGGGCTCCAGTCCCAGCACTACACAAAATGGGCATGGTTGTGTGTGCTTATAACAGCAGCATTTAGGAGGTGGAGGCAGGAGGATCGTGTGTGTGTGTGTGTGTGTGTGTGTGTG
>LOEQ01001517.1:127189-143781 GCA_001685075.1 Bramus lutescens | reverse complement strand
TGTGTGTTAGCCTCAGTCCAGGGTGTGATGCTGGTGTGGTGCAGCTCTGCATGCTAGGTATCCAGACAGGACCTCCCCACACATCTTTCATCTGCGGCCAATCTCCTTTCCATCGCATGCATTTGGCCATCAACTTTGCAAATCTTATCTCTACTACTACCTTGAACTCTGTCTTTTCTGTTTCCAGGGCCACGGGGCTGTCCAGCTACTTGCCATGTCCCACCTGGTCGACCTTTTAGTTCATTCTCTGCAGAGCTGCCTGGCTGGGTCTCCTAAAGCAAAACTGATAACATTGTTTTCCTTCACTAAGAACTTCTCACAGTTTGCCCTGCTACTGGAATAGCCTCCAGCCATTTCCTCAGCCATGCGGGTCTGGCTGTGTCTCCTGCTACTTCTCCAGTGCTGGGCACACCTGGTTTTGTTCTGGACTGCCTCTCAGCTAGTGGGTGCAGGTAGGACTACCTTCCTGTGTGCCTGGCCAGTTCAGGCCTTAACTGATTGTAAAGTATTTTGAACGCCCTCCTCGCAGTGGTTAAACCCTTTTTTCACTCTCCAGTTACACAGGTTCCTACTTCTCTGCGCTTAGAAGGATTGGTTTATTGCGGGAGACATTATCCTCTCTTTCCTTTATCTCGAAAATTAGCTTTAATCCTCCAAGATCTACTCAGGCATGAGTCCCTGTCTAAAATCATTCCCAATCTGTGTCCACACAGGCAGAACTCTTTCCCTGGTCCTTTAAGCAGCACTTTGAGATCCTAAAACAGTACACTTTGACTATAGTGTTTTTCCTGCTGTATCACAAATGCCACTAATGGGAATTTTTTTTGTAATATGTTGTTTTAATCTCTAAATATATAGCTTCATATCTGGTACACTGGAAGACCCTGGTAAGACATTTGTGCTTTTGAATTGATCAGTAGATCTAGAAGAGACCCACAAAATGAGGTGTGAGCTGAATAGTGAAGGGTTGGGTAAGAAGCATTCCAGGGCAGTTTGTTTCGTGAGCCAAAGGAAGACAGACAAACAGACATGCTAACAGTTACAGACAAGCTTCTTATACCTAGGGTCCTGGCTCCACAGTTTCTCACACGTATTTATTCTGAAATTCTCCATGTGAATCAATGCAAGCGTGGCTGCAGAAGTCACTGGGAACTTGAGAGGCGATGCCGTAGGTATGCTCAGGGCTGTGCAGAACTGGTGACGGCCACAGTTAACACAGCCATTGTGGTCACCTCCTCCATCGCGGGGTCAAGGGAGAAAGACTGTCTTTGAACAGCACTCGCTGACAATACAATTTAATGCTCGTTTCACAGACCTTTTCATTTTACTTTGAAACTGCGGCTTTTATTTTATATCTTATTTACTTCTGTATGTACTCATGTGTACATGCATGTGTGACCTGTGTGTTGAAGTGCGCTTGTATGAGCATGCGCATGTATGTGAGGGACAGAGTACAACTTAGACTGTCATTTCTTACATGCTGTCTGTCGTCTTTCATGGGCACAGGTTCTCCAATTGGTGTGGGACTCACCTGAGTAGCCTAGGCTGTCCAATAAGTCCCAAGGGGGAGATTCCAAGCACATGCCACCACCCTCCACTTTTTAGGCAGGTTGTGAGGACCAAATGCAGGTTGCTGGGCTTGAAAGACAAGCACTTTGCTGACTGAGCCCAACATCAGTTGCTTTTAAACATGATTAACTTTGAATAAGTGAGAAGCCTGAGAATCCCCGCTCAGTGAACAAAGTGTGGCGCGTGTGGTAATGACTGCACATCCGGCACTTGTGCATGTGAGAGGTTGCCGACGCATGCTGGGGCAGGCCTCGAATCTGGCCTGCATGCTGCTTTGAAATACTGCAAAAATAAAAGAATGCCATTTATCTCATGAGTACTTTGCTAGGTGTGCCTTGGGCAGAAATGATAATTCTTTTACTAGCTTGATCAAGTAAAATATACTATCTGAATTGATTCCTCCTTTCTGTTTGCTTTTTAAACGTGGTCCCTACAATATTCACAGTCAAGTATATGGCCCACAGTACCTTTCTATTGGGTGGCCCTGGGATGTTTTTCCTAACAATCAGACAGAAGTCATTTAGTTAGCACTCAGAATACGGGTAGTTATGTTAAGTGCCAAAACCTTTTGTGTTCTCTGAGGAGTAGCATTTGGACAGCATCATGTGGGTAATTTGAATGGCTTTATACTATCGTGTGTGTGTGTGTGTGTGTGTGTGTGTGTGTGTGTGCATGTGCATCTGTAGGAGGCCATAGAACAGGTTTCATTCCTCAGGTGCTGTCCACCTTTCTTTTGACAGGGCCACTTACCTGGAACTTGCCAATAAACTAGGCTGGCTGACCGGTGAGCCTCAGGGATTTACCTGTCTCCTGTTCCCCAGTGTGAG
The DNA here is from genome assembly GCA_001685075.1 of Bramus lutescens. Lineage (NCBI taxonomy): Eukaryota > Metazoa > Chordata > Mammalia > Rodentia > Cricetidae > Bramus > Bramus lutescens. The sequence goes on along the minus strand of LOEQ01001517.1, from coordinate 141,385 downwards.
TCAGAGCATGCACCAACACACCTTTTAAATGTGTGCGCTGGGTGTTGAACATGGGTCCTCTTGCTTGTAGAAGGCTTTACTGACTGGGCCATTGGATAGCGTCTCTGTCAGTCCCCAAGGTTGTTAGAGAACCAGATCAGAATGTTGGCAACTTTGTTGCCTTTCCTTTTAAGCATCAGGCTGTTCTCTTGTGTTATCTCCACAATGTGCCATGTAGCGATTTGCAGCCCGCTAAGTCCTCTGCTCATTACAAAGCAGTCAGAAATTTCCGTTGGAAGTTCCCAGAACCCCTTGGTTAATAGAAAAGAATGAGTGCCTATCCACAAGTGGGTGGTCGGGATGAGAGTCCCAGAATAGAATCACAAGGCTTAATCCTCACACTACAGCACCCACAAGCCTAATTCTCTCCTTTGAAGAATCAGAAGATGGCCTTAGGGTCATTCAGAGGACCATCTGTTATCCACATAAAGGGGAGGGATTATTTGCACTTTATAAATGCTAGAGTTTCACTGTGCCAATGGCCTCACTGGCATGAAGTTTGCACAGCCTTACAGAGAAACCATGTTAAGACCTGCTTTAGACAGAACAGTGATCACAGCATGGACAGAGTGGCTCCTGCAATATTTTTTTAAGCAAAATGACTTATGATTGTCCAGTAATCTTAACTTTAAGTTTTTGAGCAAGGCGCCTGACCTTCTATTCAGCCATCTCTTCCCCTTTCAAATAGGAGCGTATTTTAATTTGCTTACTTTTTTGAGACATGGTCTTATGTAGCCCAGACTGGTCTCAAACTCTCTATTTAGTCAATGGTGATCTTGAACTCCTGATCCCCCTATGTTAGCCCTGAAGTGCTGTGATTATAGGCAGATGCCACCAGTCCCCGCTTATTTTATTTTTTATGGGAATGAGAAGTAAATACTTTATTTTCTAAAAGCTAAGTTTCTAATTATAATGGACAGTACTTTGGTGCTGCTGTGCACAGACTAGACTGTAAGTAGCTGAAACAATGTAGTCCAGAAGCCACCGCGTCCTCTGAAGGCCAGGCTCATTTGAGGAGGGTTCCTGGCTGGAGTAGCATAGTGCCTGTGGAAAAGAATGAGTAGCTGAAACCATTCCTGAGTACCCAGGAAGTATTCAATGAATACAAGACACGAATGCATCTTAGCTTTGCAATTCCCAATTAATAGCCTGAGTAGGCACATCTCTTACTTAAAAAGGGCTGCCTGAATGGAGGTTAAGTTATGTTCCGTTTCCCAAGTACCACTCTGGATGCGTTTTTATATTTTGATTACTAAAAAGCATTTTATTTCCTCTTTAAAAAGAGAAAATTTGCATCAGTTGCTGAATAGCTCACATCATGGACTAAAATGCTCTAAAAGTACGAACAAACAAAGCCCAAACAGGAAAATGGCTAAGTTTTTCAAATGAGTGCTGTGAATTGAATTATTCAAGGCTAGACTGCATATTCAAATATGAGTTATGCATTTTGACAAAACATTGTTAACATTCCTGTTCACTGTGAATAAGTATTAATAATACACAGATTGTACCTAGGGTGCACCCTGCATTTGGGCTGGAAAATATGCCAAATGTACCTTTTTTTCCTACGCATTCAGAGTAGGGTTGTGTTTTCACATCTACACTTAAAATACATGCTACTGACCATAGTCCCTGTGCTGTCGCAGAAGGAAACACTGGAGAGAGGGATTGTTTTATGGCATTTACACATTTAAAAGCACCAATGACACTTAAAACATTTGGGTTTCTAGTGAAAGGCTTTAGAAGAAAAGGAATTAAACCATCAAACAATAATGGCAATAAAACAAAGGGGAAAAGCAAAGTGCTATATTCTCTTTAGAGCAAGCGCATGGAATTCTGTCCGCAGGCTAACCCACCTTCTTGGACCCAGACACAGATGGGCTCTGAACTGTCAGTGGCTCAAACAACTCAGAGAAACACATTAATCCTGAGCTCACAGCCCATGTGTTTATTTTGAGCTAATGTTCAGTCATCGATTTAATAATTAGTTATTGACTTCCTTTTACAGATCAAGCCTGAGAGAAATAGACATGATCCGAGGCTTCATGGTGTTTGCAAATTCTAGGGTTGGGAGAAAACTAGACATACGATGGTTAGTGGGTAGTGCGCGAAAATTTGGCAGAGAGAAGTATTAAGATTGCACACTTGGACCTGTGGGGTCAGGTCTTAGCTGTGGTGTCTTGGGCAAGTTATTTAATGTCAGTGTGCTGAGCATCCCCTACACTGGCTTGGTGTGTCACTTCAGTCAGAACACAGAGTCACATGACACACAATAAAGGCTCTGTGCTTGCTGTATGACAGTCACAGGCAACCATACCTGGACAGAGCATGGGGGTAGAGGAGAGCTTGTCCCAGATAAGAGTACTCGAACTGAGATCTGCAGAATGGGGCACCCTGGAATAGATGGAGGGATTAAAACTGTATGAGGAAGTGGAGATAGTTAGGGAGATTTCTTAGCAGTGGGAAGCATGTACAGGAGGATTTACAGTACTTTGACGGGCCCAAAAGAAAAGTACATGTCTGGAAGAAAGAAAGAATAGAACAGCAGGAGAGAAAGGTCATGGCCTTGTCTACAATAGAATCCTGAGCTTGTTCAGATGGTGATGGCAGTGGTGTGTGTGTGTGTGTGTGTATGTGTGTATGCATGTGTGTGTGTACATGCACACACCTGTGAGCATGCATGCATGTATGCATAGCTTTGCTTTCCACATCCATCTCTTGCATGCAAGGAGGTGAGAGAATAGTGTCTGTATGTCTCTGCTCAGCCTTGCAAATAAAAGCCCCTCAGAAATGAATGGACTTGTGGCTGATGCTGTCTAAATATTAGATGTAAATTAAGTAGCCTCTTGATGCTCAACTTATCTTTTCTAGGCACTGTAATCCTCTGTGTGTGTTTATGCTCCATGGCTGAAGTACTGCAGCTAGATGTAAAAAATAAAATTTTTTTTTAGACTACTTGATAGAAAAGAGGTGGGGTAGATGGGTACTAATTAAACCTCAGTAAGGAAAAGAAATTTCTGTATCTCTCCTAATGGGATGAATGTCATGTTCTGATTCCTATTTTATGTAAAATCCATTATAAATATGTTTAAAGAATTTGCCAAATCTTGATTTCCTCAATTGAAAAATGACCTCAAGCACTGACTCTGAGAAGAAGAAGCTTAGATTTCTTGATCTTTGGCTCTTTTGTTCTCCTGCACATGGTCCCTTAAGCCAGCAGAATAATTTGGGAATGGTAGATATTGAAGCAACTAATTTTTTCCTTTCTGTAATCTGCATAGACTTCAAAATGCGCTCAAACCACAAAGTGCTGGTACATACAATTTGTTGGCAAGGATAAAAAGAAGAAAGGAAATTACTTTGTGAGCGTGTGGATCGATCCAGCTTTCACAGATATTTTTCTGCTGTGTGGAGCCCAAGGGTTTATGCCTATCTGAGCTTATTTGACAATTACCACTTGCCAGCATAATTAAACGATAATTTATAAATACTAAGGAAGCATAATGGGGGAGGGCAGATAGGTGCTTATCAGGGCATGGGTAACGTTGATCTGCTTTCGTGGCAATTCCCATCACTTACCTAGGTTGTTAACTGGTCTCGCTTTGTATGTGTTTTGTTAGGTTTGTCATTTCTTAGCGTGTGATTCTCTCCTGCACAGACCCCCTCTCTCCCGATCCCGAACTCTTTGCCATTCTTATTGCATACATAATATTTAAGGAATATTGCTTGCATTTTAGTTCAGAATGTAAATGTCATATTTAGAGTTGCATATATTACTCGAAAACCTTCAATTAATGAATAATGTTTCTGTGTCCCCTCCTTTCCCTTAGTCCTTTTCTGTATGATATGTGTATTTTCTTTTAATCAGTTTTTAAACCACCTGGGCTTTACACTTAATTACATTCCATAGGGCTCTTCATGTTGTTCTAGAATACTGGCAGGTGTGTGTGTGTGTGTTTAAGAAGGAGGAGAATATGCTGGTCTTGGACTGTGCTCAGATGGCTTGCTAATCTTTGGTGATAAGAATGATACTTTATATGCAGCATGGAAATGCTGCTACGTTTCTATTGAACATAAAAATTACCCAAAGAAATGATGCTGTAGAAAAGACAGCTTTTGTCCGTCAGGTATCTCCCCTTAAGCATCCTCACTTACCGTAAATATTGGGGTGGTCTCTGCAGTGCCTTCTCCCAGGAACCAGCTATAGCACCTAGAAGCAGGGTCTATCTGAGCAGAAAATGTCAACAAAACGACAAGTTAGGAAAAGGATCAACGCCTTTAGAAAAGCAGGTCCAGGAAGACAAGCGGGTGGTGAAGGCAGCCCGTCGGAGGTCAGGGAGATCTCTTGTGCACTCTCTCTCAATTAAATAATTTTAGTGTCTACTGATTAGGGTGGAGATGGTTTGAGTGAAATGTGTGGGAATAGCTTATCAGGAGAATAACAAAATAAAAGGCTTTGGTGTTTCAGATTGTCAATTCCACGAATTATTCAGCATTTTGTCCTTATAAATAGCAATTATTTTCCTTTTTCAGAACTGAAAAATTATCTTTCATATTCAAATATTTAAATATACTGTGCTGTCACTGGGGCAGAAAAAAAAGTCCTAATGTCAGAACAGATTTTTATGCAAGAAATAATTTGAAAGTGGTGGATTAGTTTCCACCTTTTGAAACACAGTGCTTTCTGTAATCTTCAAACATTATTTAGGATAATGGAAGCCATCATCCCCGTCCTCAAACGGGAGCACTCCCATTAGACTTGCAGCTACCTCTCATTTTTTATATTAAAATACAAGGCTTAAAAGGTATTATCTTACTAAAGGGGGGCAATTGTAGAGATGATTTGATTGAATAAAGGAAAAAGCTGTACAGGCCTTTTAAGATCAAGGATGTATTGACGGAAAGCTATCATTACAGACAATTAATGTTCTCCAAGGGAAGAAATTGATTATGGACAAAGATGGACCCTAAGGAGCAGACATGTCTTAATGCTCTGAGGCCTTGAGGATTATGCGTCTCGTTCACAGCATTCGTATTTAACCCTTTGTGGTGACTGGAACACTAGCTGATTCTTACAGAATGACAAGATTCGAATTAAGTTGGGGGAGAAGGGAGAGAAAGGCGGTTATTTGTCAAGGGTCGAATGTGGTCCACATTTGGCTCTTTAAACAATATCTGGATAATTAGATTTGTAGTTTCTTTTCTGGTTACACCCTTTGGAGTAGACCTAGCCTGAGATTTGCAGAAAAATGAAATTGGAGAGCGATAGCCAGCCTGTGCATTGTTGAGATGTGGTAATGCCCAATAATTACAGTTAAAGACATGCTTTCCTAAGGAGATCCTGAACTTCGGCTGCATTCATGTTTCCAAATAACAAACCCTTTAACTTTGCCTGTCCTTCCTATAGATCTCATACAAAGCATTCATCATGTCGTTAGCTAGGCCCTCGCAGCCGTGGATCACAATTGGGTACTTAATAAGGTGGCAACCCCACTGGGGACATTTCACATAATTATTCTTAGCAGAAAGGAGGTTGTTGTGGCTTTTTTTCTCCTTTTTGAGTTTGGCAAAATTCCAGGTGAATTAGTTTGTGCTCCTAAAAACCTGTTCTGTGTAACTGGAGAATTTCACTCACTACCAGGGCTGTGACTCCCTATTGCTGCTCTGGTCAGTAGAGTGAGTCTCCCCATGCACCTGGCCTCTCCAGACCAGGGCTGGCCCTGGAACAAGTGGATGATGTTGTTAATTAGGGCATACTAGCTTCAGATGCTGTATTTAGGTATGGTGAGCATGGGAAAAAATGGTCTCTCTCAGGACTTTATTCTCTGATGGTATGCTGTGATTCTTACCAAATAATTGGAGAAATTCACTTGTCAACACAAGTAAATAGCTTTTCTAGAGAACTCAGACTCTAAGGAGAAGTTAAGGGAAAAGAGGTTGAAGCCTGGGCTCTAATTTTATAGGCTTGTAGAGTTGAAAATGGCTGTCATCAGTTTGCCCAGATCATTAAAACCATTTGTTCTTCAAACATGAACAATTTGAAGCCATCTCCTGATGTTCTTAGACCTTAGAACTTAGATATTTAGTTTGCCACCCACCGAATGAACTCACCCCCAAATTTCAAACTGGAAATAATCATTTTAATGAAGCAATGGGCATGAGCATGACCTATGGCCCTCCTTGCTCACGTGACAACCCTCCCGTATCACCGGCTCAGACCCATCCATGGCGGCCAGTCAGTGCCCCTCAGAGCTTGGCACCAGCCACAACTCACATTCTGTATTTGGTGGTGAGCGGCTTCTTCTGAAAGACAAATGCCTTCCTAGATGAGGATGCTGTTTGTTATGTGGCTCCTGGAGCACAGGAGTTGGATGCGGCGGTGCATACCTATGAAGACAGAACCCAAAGCAGGTGGCTAGAGAGTTCAAAGCCAACCTGGGCTGCACAGTGAGTCTCCATCTCGCGGGGGATAAACAGAATACAGAATATTTGAAGGCCTAACTCAGAGGAAGATTCTGGCTAATGTGCCACTTAATTCCTGGGAAATAGGAATCCTAATGGTGGTCAGCTGCCACTGAGAGGGTCAGAAAGGGTTTGAAGAGGGGAATGTATGTAAAAGAGGCACTTGGAGTGGCAGTTGCTAGGTAGAGCTCCATTAAACAGCTGCCTCTGAGGTTGTGAATCCCAGTGCCAAGGAGGCAGCAAACCCATTAACAAAAATAAACACGGAAAAACAAGTGACTGTATGTATTGCGGGGGTGGATTATACCACACTTGAGTTCCAGGTCAGGTCCATGTAATGATGTCCAGATGGAAAGCAAGATCTGGAGGTTAGGAGAAAGGGCTGTTAGAATCCTTGCTTGCAGAAAAGTGGAAGTCTAGAAAGAGAGGGAGATGGGCCAGAGAGGAGAGGCCGTTGAGAAGAGAGTTCTTGCTGCTTCTGTGACCTGGACCTGACAGAGTGAGATTCTACAAAGTAGCTCTCAGGCGTGGTCATCGATAGTATATCTTACGCCAGAAAGTTGAATCTGCTTGGGTTTAAATACCAATTACCAAGGGACCTGTGTGTCCCCGAGGAAATCATTTCATTTCTCTGAGCCCAAACTGATTCATGTGCAATTTAACGACATGGTAACAGGGCTGAGGAGATGGCTCAGTTTGTGAAGGCTTGCTTATGCAAGCATGGGCACCCGAGTCTGCCTCCAGAGCCCAGAGCCGGGGAAATGGGTGTGCTGGTGTGTGCCTGCAGTGCTGATGTTGGGGAGGCAGGGGCAGGCAGAACCCTGGGACTTTCTGGCCAGCCATTCTAATTTGAGTGACAAATCCAGGCCAATATGAGAGACCCTGTCTCAAGAAGAAGAGGATGAAGAAGATGAGGGGGAGAGGAGGATAAGAAGGGAGAGAAAAAGAGGAAGAGGAGGAGGTGGTGATACTGAGTGAAACACTAAGGAAGGATACCTGCGTTTGGCCTCTAGCCTCCCGGCATACCACATGCGTATATGTCACACACACACACACACACACACACACACTTAAGAGGAGGGATGAAGAGGGGAAGGAGAGGGAGAAATTTGTTACAAGCATCAAATGTAGAATGCATATACAATGCTTAGTTCATCAGGTGCTTGTGAAGTGGTGGGGCCATAATCAGATGTCTGTGGTTAAAAACTGAGTAAACAAGGGCCCAGAAAATGAAGGATTATAGCCTAGCATTTGGAGGCAGGAAGTGAAATGTGTTTTGTGAATTAGCCAGGGATCTGAGCAGCATGAAAACGAACATATAGAAATCCAAGCCACATATTCTGTACCTGTCACATAAAGTCACTCATGTATTCTTCCCAGTCGTCCTCTGGGGAAGTAATATTAGGACATGCCTGACATGCTGGCCTCCTCTGTGGCCCACTGACTTGGCAGTGATTAGAATCAAGGAGAATTTGACTCCTGACCCTTCTTGTCTGGCAGCAGGAGGAAGACAGGGGCAGAGCCGTGATTTGAACCCAAGCTCACCTGACGCTCAGCTACCTGCTTAGTATCCACGTGGTATCTACCCTTTCTGATTCCCAATGGCAGTGGCTTGGAGGGCTTGGTTTGCATGACTGAAATATTATTGAACTCCTTGTCCTTGTGTGGCTTTGTGACCTCCGAGTTCAGTGGCCAAGCCACACTTCATTCTGGGCTTCATTTAGAAGTCCCAGAGCCAGGTCAGAAATTCTGCAAAGTGTGCAATCTATGCCAGCATTCCATGAGTGAGCCTTGACCCAAGTATATAAACCTGTGTGTTATAGAGAGCACAGGTGAAGGTAAATGAGGAAAAGCTGCTTGGGGCTGGGGGTAGAGCATCATGTAGGCCAGTGATTCTCAACCTTCCTGATGCTGTGACTCTTTAATACAGTTCCTCATATTGTGGTGACCCCCCAATCATAAAATTATTTGGGTGCTGCTTCATAGCTATAATTTTGCTACTGTTATGAATCATAATGTAACTATCTGGTAGACAGGATCTATCTGGTGTAGATTCCTGAAAAAGTTTGCTTGACCCTAGGGGTCGCAATCTACAGGTTGAGAACCACTGGCTTAGGCCATTAGGAACTAGGGCCCAGTGTCTGGAAGCCGCCAGTAGGGAGCAGAAACTCTGAGAAGTTGAGAAGCTGGGTCACCACCTTGTCTGACATGGTCAATACCTGAGCAGCCCCATATAACACATTGCTCACACATTTGAGTTGATGCTGGAGACAAAGACTTACACACCTTTAGTCAAGCACTGTAGAGCACATACAGTTACACAGAACATGTGCTGGATAACAATGGGTGTCTATAATGACGGTTTCTGTGTCAACCATACGATACCTTCGTTCTTGGTTTGTCATGAATCCCTTCCACTTATAAGAAAGAAATGGCTGGGAGGTGGCAAGCAGGAGGACCTGGATTTGAACCACATGAAGGGCAGGCATAGTAAGTAGTGTATGCATTTGTAATCCCAGTACTCCTGTAGGAGATGGGAGGCAGAGACAGGAGATCCTGTCTTGCAGTGTCTCAAACAAGGTGGAAGGCAAGGACGAGCACTGAGATCACCCTCTGACTGCTGCACAAACACACTATGGCAAACACACATACACACACACACATACACACACACTCAGAGAGAGAGAGAGAGCCCTACTCAGAAGGACACACACGTGATTAAAAAGAAAGTTTATCAAGCATCACAGTGAGTTATGCTGCCAGTAGCCTCATTAATTTCTGTAATTGTGTCTCTTGGTCTGAATGACTGAATTCTGTCTCCAGGTTGTGTGAGCATGTCCGGGAACTGCTACAGTGAGAACATTGCCTGCCGATAACTTCCTACGACTCAGTGACTTGATGTGTGTGTGTGGGTGTGGGCGGGCGGGGAACTGGGAGTTATTGCTTAGCTGCCTTGTAGATTTGGCCATGGAATAGATCGTGGCTCCTAGCCATGAATACCAATAGAATTGCCTAGAGAGATTTTATGGGTATATCTAACCCAGGATGGCTGTGCCCAGGAAGGCTGTGGATGTGGCCCAACACAAGATCATGAACTTATTTCAGATTTTGTAAGAATTGGAAAATGATTGTGGAACTTGAGTGTGAATGCTATAGATGATGGCATCCTATCACAAGATCCAAAGGTCTGACCAACGCCTGGAACTTTGAAGTGCATTGAACCTGAGAGCTAGTCCCTGAAGTTCCTGATCAATCTGAGACATGGCCTGCACAGTGGAATTTCTAGCACCTTCCTGAGATATAGTTATGTGGTTTGGTATGGAGAGTGGCAAGCAGGTTCAAGGGGAGGCTTTGGGACTTCAGTCTGAAGTGGGTTTTGTATTCCAGGCTTCCAGCTTAGGGACCACAGTTGAGAACTGCAGGTCTAGAAGTTAAACAGGGTGAGCTGAGCTAAGCTGTCAAAAAAAAGCCCCAATTCCTCCTAATGAGCTCTGAAGAGAGCCACTCTCAGGCTCTCCCAGTGATGTCCACTGGGGTGCCGTGCTGGCTGGAGACCCTTGGTCAGGAAGTGTGAACAGGAGCTCACAAACTTTAATTGAAGAGATTCTCAAGGATCTTGCAGGAGGTAATTTTGATTCTGTAAGACTGGTCTGGGCCTGAGGATCTTAATTCCTTCACCTTCCTAACAATGCCAGTGCTGTGCCCAGAGGCCACACAGAACAGTTAGGCAGTGAGGATGATGCTTCATAGGCTCCTACTCACTAAATAGCCCGAGAAGTTTACAGAAGTCTTTTAGACCAACTGCTTCAAAATCCTCAGCAAACTCTCTCCTTAAACTCTGTATCAATGTGCTTAGTTAATATTTATGGAATTGTGTTCTGAGCCAAGGTCTAGAAAACATGGAAATGAAGACAGACATGCTACTCCCGGGCTGGGGAGATGGCTCAGTGAATATGGCATTTTCTGGTCAAGCATGAGGACTGGAGTTCGGATCTATAGCATGTGTGTAAAACCCAGGCTGATGTGTTGTTACACCGGAGTTCAGAGGGGCTGAGATGACGGATTCCCAGGGAAAGCTGCTAGTCAGTCTAGCTGAGTTGGTGAACCCCAGGTTCAGCCGGAGACCCTGCCTCAGCAAATCAAGTAGGGTGCAAGTGAGGAAGACACCTGATGTTGACCTCTGGTCCCCAGAACCAGCTCCGTGTGGACTCGCAGAGATGTGACGGTGCACACAAACACACATGCAACACACGTGCGTAGGCATGCGAGACTGTCTCCTGATTTCATGGTGCTTACATTTTAGCCAGAGGTACATGTTTTTCTTTTTCTTTTTTTTTTGTTTTGATATGCTCACAGCTGTCCCCAAGTACACAAATCAGTGCTAGGCCTCTGAGTTCTGGAGTCAAGCCGGAAGGTGCTGAAGAAAGCTTTCAAGTCATGGCATAGGGGAGGTCAGGCTGTCTCTTCAGAGCTCAGAAGGCTGAGGCAAGAGGATTGCTAAAAACAACAGGTCAATCAGACTACATCATGGGTTACAGGACAGCCTGGGCTAGAATGAGACTCTATCTCAAATTACAAAATTGAAGGTCACAAATTAATCGAATGGCTTTCAAAACAGTAGCCATCCTGATCTCTGCTTGTTCTGGGAAGAGAGTAGGAATGGGACATGAGGCTCTGCATGTACACAGGACAAAAGGGAGGGAGGCTACATGCCCAGAAGTCACAGCATTGAACCAAACCCTTTTGGAAGCATCTCCAATGGCTTGGTCACTGGTCCCTAAAGGAAGAATGCAGAAGTGGCTGTCAAGTCCCCTAATGGCCAATAAGAAACCATCTCTGAAATTCACAAGGGTGAAATCACAGTGACCTCCTTCTAATTGTGCATAAGTCACCTTGTACGTAGCTAGAAAGTAGGGAAAATATCAGAGAATTATGCTCTGTTTACAGTGTTCCCAGATAACTTTGGAGTTTATGTAGCATAATAATGTCTTTTGGGAGTGTGTTTGCACAATTTTCCTAAAACCTAACTTTGTCATTACAACAAGCAAGAGAAACTTAAAAAGAATCGTGGGAACAAAGCAGAACATAACAAAAATCAAAGAATAAACAGGTTTTCTGGGGGAGACATCAGCCCAAATCCTCTGGTGACAAATCTGTTTTATTTGGGTGTGCACACAGGTAATAATCTTGAGCGCGTCCTTCTTGTGTGCACTAAGAACTCCCTCAGTGACAGAGGAAAGAAATCAGAAAAATCTTCAGGCAGAGGCAGCTTTCACCTGTATTTCTTTTTTTTTTTTTCCGAGCTGAGAGCACTCCTTAATTACAAGGGTTTTTTTAAACACCATTCTCAATTGGTAACATGTGTTGTTGTCAGCGTGCATTTAGCACCTGCAGAAAACGGCAAGAAACGCATGACAGCGCATAGGTGGAACACCCACTAGGTGGCTGCGAACACTGTCAACAAATTGTACTTTGTTAATTTTTTTCTTATAAAAAAAGTCCAAGAGAAGGAGGTAAGAGTGCAGGTGTTTGGAGCACTGAGGTAGAGAGAGGAAAAGAGACGAGGTTAGCGCGGCCTTGGGCATAGGAGCCGAGGCTGGGTCTATACGTCTTTACTTCTGTCTACTTACCTTTGGTTAAGAAAGAAAAGCCTCTGTGCATGCTGGCTCTGGCAGGTTCGGCGTCCTGTGAGGCTCTCGCCTTTGGCATCAGACCTCTCTGCTGATCTGTTGCAGGAGCAGGCAGCCGGCACCTGGTGTCACACAGGATGTGTTTGGAGAGGCTCCTCGTGTGCCTGCTTGTTCATTCATATTAATTTGAGGACTTTTTGTTCTGTTTGGTTTTGGTCTTTGTTTGTGTTTTGAGACGGAGTCTCTTGTAGCCAGGACCAGCCTTATATTGGCTCCATTGCCAAGGATGACCCTGAACTCATGATCTCTGTGCTCCTTACCCAAGTGCTGCAATGGCAGTTGTGCGGCACTGTGCCCAGCATCTTGTTTTCTGATAGACGAGATGCGGTCATGGTGGTGAGGTGCTCCTGCATCTGTTCCTTCGGTGATGATGTCCTAAGAATACAGGCCTGCCTTCTGGTCTCTGGCTGTTCTTATACCCCATTAAAGGTCAGTTCTCTTAGCTGATTGTGTCCCACCCAGCACCATGTGTTTTGTAGACAGAGCATGTCTGCTGGGACGATGCTACGTGGTGCCCTATCCTGGGTTTCTTGGGTTCTTTCAGCTGTGGAATGAGACTTTCCTGTTGTTTTCCAGGACCTCCCATCACAGATAACTTTGTTTCCTCATTCTTATAAGCCTGGCCATTCAAAGTGTGCAGTTAATAGTTTGTGTTTGAAGAGACCCCCCCCCTCCACCTTCCCGAGATGGTGGAGACTGAGACTGGACATTGAGCTGGACACGGTAGGGACTGCATGTGATGCAGGAAGATGATGGGCTCTAAGCGGTCAGCACCACTGCCTTATATCCAGTGCAATTAACAGGGAGCCCTGTCTCTTAAATAAATATGCAGTGACCAAACACATGTGCGTGGTTCTGCTCTGTAAAATTTAAGAGGTCTTGGTTTCAGTCTCTTCTCCATTCTTACTCTGATAACAGACACTGAAGGCCTTAGGACTGCTTCTAATCTTGATGGTAGATCATACAAAGACGCTCAGAAGCCAGAGTCTTCCAGCACCACAGACAGGGAGGCTCCGACAAAGCTTCGGTTCAGCCAGGTCCGTGCTGCGCCCTCAAAACCAGGCAGAGGCCTTTCATTCCGTCGTGGCTCTGGCTGCACCATGTGGGGAGTGCCTGCACTCCTCACAGCTGAGAGGAGACCCTGGGAATGACACATTTGACACCTCTCAGCCGAGGCTCAGCGCTCGAAAGCACTTCACTCCCATCCCTCTGGGACGGAGAGTCTGTTTGCACCGATCACTCGCAGTGTTGACAGAATATTCGAAACCATCTGCTCAAGGGCAAGTGTTAACTCTATCAAATCCTAATATTTTAAGCCCACTGATCCCCGGGCCCAGGAGACCTCCCGATGGAACTCTCATTGGGCTGCGTGTCAGCCTGCTGTCAGCTATTATCCCACCGCAGCAAGGCCTGATGCCCCAGCCAAGGCTCAGCGAGGAGAGGCTTGTGATGAGAGGTGTTGCAGCTGGCTGTGCCAGGCAGGCCCTGTCAGCTGCAGTACAGCCGAGGCGCCTGAGGCTCGCAAGAGTGCTTCTGCAATATAGATGCTTCTGCCTCTAAGCTCGTTTTAGAAACAGGCCTCTCCCCTTGTCGGTAGAAGGGGATGTCTTATTAACAGGTTTGTATAAGCGTGTGCATTCCCACTGTGCACATATGAGTATATACAGATGTGCACGCAGGCTTAGACCACTGCAATCTGCCAGAACTACTTTGTAAAACATAGAATTCGGCACGCAGGTTTTCTGGGGCATATTATTCTCCCATAGTAATAGCCAGTGATAAGTTGTTTAAGTACTCAGAGCGTTCACTTATTTTCATACGCACAGCTAGCACAGTGGCCCTGTAATGTCTCAGAATTAAGAGCATATAGGACAGTTAAGGGGGGATGCAATCAGCAGTGAAAACATCAGAAACCCTAATGAGCTAATGACCTTGTTTTTTCCAAGGAAGCCGAAGGCGTAAGTCATAAACAATCCCACACCAGTTGGGATTTAAAGGGGTATTT
>LOEQ01001517.1:108716-127084 GCA_001685075.1 Bramus lutescens | reverse complement strand
AGAGAGACCACGCCCCAATGGGCTGGTATCTCAGTGGCTATTGGCTGAAAGAGCAGAAGGAGCTCCCGCAACAGGAAGCCATCTGAAACTTCCCTCATGTGTCCCCACCACTGGGAATGAAGCATGCCGGGGAGGCCTCCCCAAGAGGACTCGGGCTCTCATCTGTGATAGACACTTTAGTCAAGCAGATGCTGTTGGCCAGAATGGCTTCCTGCACAGTGAAGGAGATGCTTAAGGGAAACCCAGCACTAAGGAGCAAATTCTGAGTTATGAGCCCCCAGATTCCATATGAGGTTTCAAGTTCTCATTTTGTTGTTTTCCTTTATGTGCAATAGAATTCATCCCATGCCTGGTTTGTGCTGGGCCATTCAGGTGCTTAGCAGGTGATGCACGAACAGTGAATGGATGTGGCTCTAGCCTACCACCGTATTGATAGTGCCAGGGCTTATGTCCCAGATACAGCTGAGAGCAACTGGGGCGATCCATGGTCCCTGGGATGGGTACCATCTCATGCCAGATACCACCAACATGCTTTCATATTAGCAAACTACATCAGACATCATACTGTTATCATAAACCTTCTCACAGAGTGAGGATGCTAAGGCTTAGAAGTTTAAAGGCTTGGTCAAAGCCACACAGCTAGGAGGTGTTTGAGCTCAGGCCATAAGTTACACAGAAGACTCAAAGCTCCTTCATGCAGCTAGGTGAATCAGTGCCGAAACAGCCATCACCCAATGTTCGTAAGTCTTAGAGCAAAGCAGTGGTATTGTGCGTCTTCTTCTAGATTCCGAAGAGATGCCAACTACTCATCTACTAGTCAGGCATTATCAGGTCCTGTGCTTCCTGAAGGAATTAGGTGATCCAACTTGGAGTGCAGAGTCTATACTGTTCATACGCGCATGATTTTGTGGAAATTGGAAGAATGTTAAAGCACGCCATCTGAGAAAAGTGCATAACTAGCTACTTTGGGATGCATTTGTGAGTGTGCATTGTGTTTGTGTGTGTGCACACGTGTGTGTGTGTATGTGTACTATAGACTCAGAACTCCTAGGAGAGGCTATAATCTAACAAAGGGGAAAAGGTCTACATCACACGTGATGGAAGTTCTAAAGTGTCTCAAAGTGAAGGCACAGTGCTCTCTTGCAGAAGTCAGAGAAAAATGACGCTTGGTCTTTCCAACATGGAAGATTTAGACATCATGCATCTCACCAGCAGACAGCAGAGAGTGCTCTGTTTTAACAGCTTTGTAGACATCTTTATTTGGGGACCTGGCTCCTCCTCTCAATGATGTAGTTGACGTCTGCCATGCAGATGCCATTGCACGTTGCTGTTTACTGTCCCGTGTTTTGTTATACTTCCCTTCATTCCCATTATAAATCCCTTACTGGGGCCTGTGCCTTTCTGCATGTTGGAGTATGGAGGAGAGGGAGACAGATCAAACAGGCAGAGACTAGTCTAACAGCACATAAACAGGCAAACAGACATATGAATCCAAGTCCCAGTTACCCAAAGTCCTTACATTTTCTGGGCCTCTGCAGTCAGGTACATGAGGGTTCGGAGCGTCAGTTTCTCATCTAGGCAGGAACAGCCCATTCTCAGGGTCACTACAGGTTCAGATAGCATGGAAGGCATAGCAGTTATCCAGAGCATATTAAATGCACAGCAGTTATAAATCCTCACTTCCATTCTCTGCCCTTCATCTTGCTTACTTTCTTGCTTATATACTATATGTAAAGGGGGTGATATTTTTAACCTTGGTCCACGTGAAAGAGAGTGGAAAATAATGGCATCTTTCTAGAAAATTACTTAAGACATAAACTTCCTGGATATTAATTTATTTGGGGACATGTGGCTTTCTTGTTGGTATTACTTGAGGTCACCAAAATAAATAAATAAATAAATAAATAGATAGATAGATAAATAAATAAATAAATAGCTATGGGGCCAATGAGAGTGAGTGAAAGGTGCTGCCAAGGCTGATGGCCTGAATTCGGTCATCATCTGCCACGTGAAGGAAGAAAAAAAGAATTGGCATCACCAAGTTGTCCTCTGGCCGCCATGCACAGTCTGTGACATGATATGCATTTTCCCCCCACACGTAAAGAAATAAATGTAAAAAGATTATTAAAACGAGTAAGGTATCATAACAGTTTGATACTTAAGCATGTCTAGAGGTAAGGTTTTTAACTTGTGCCCACGTCTTGGACGCTAGCATTTCAAGTTCTCCTGCACTGTGCAGAGCTGGAGCGGGAGCTGGAGCAGGAGCTGGAGCCAGTTGATGTAGAAGGGCCATCTGAGTGCTGGAGGCCTTCCCTGCCACGTGCTGCCTCCAACCCCTCCTAAAGTGGGCTGTGGAGCGTATGAATCTCTGTCCCAGGTGCTGAAACGACAGACCAAGATTGCCCATAAACAACCATTTTAGTGTTCACTCACTCATGGGTAATGATTCTTCTGATCAGGTCTTACAATGGAATTTGTAAATAATAATAATAATAATAATAATAATAATAATAATAATAATAATAATAANAACAAACAGCAGCAACAACAAAACACTTCCTAAAAATCCATCATTACAATTAAAGTAGATATAAATATCAAACCTATGTTAATTGCCTATAGACTACATAGCTAACATGAATGCAAGGTACTATTGTCATTTTAATTTTCAGCTTCATCTCTGGGGTAAAGTGTAGACCCAGGAAGATGTGTTTTTGTTTTGTTTTTCCCTTAGCTACAACACTGATAACGAGGTGGTTCAATTTGTTTCATAAACAGCGGCTTCTAAAAGTTCAGACTACTCAGCTCTCTCACACAAAGGTCTTCAGGGGGATGGTGCGTTGCTATTAATTCTTACTCTATGCAGCCAACTTGGCCAGGAATTGTCTTTTCTGGGGTGACAGATGACAGGAAGATCGAGGAAGCACTCATGTGTAGGGTGTGGAGTGTAGAAAGGAGAGCAAGTCCTGACATTCAAAAGAAACTCTGGGTACCCCCTTGCACTTCTCTGGGCATGGTTTTACCTTTGGGGATAAGGTCAGACAACCGGCAGGGATGTGTATCTTGGGTTGACCTAACCACAGTGGCCATGGTTGTCAAAAAGGGTAAGTGGGTGGTTGAAAGGCACCTTCTGATTTTCTGAAGTCTGTGATGGAGGCGAGGCTGTGACTTAAGTTCCCCATGGGGACGTTTAGGTGGGTTGCAAGCTGTGGCTCCTCTAAGTAAGTCTTGTCTCTTGCTTTCACCTTGCTGAGCTTCTTCCCTGTATGGCTCCGTCCGGCCAGCTGCTTCTGTGAACTCTCCTCTGTCATGTCCCGTCCCCCACGGCTGCTCAAATGTGATTCCCCTGAGCTCTCTTCCTCTCCAGCTGCATCTGTTCGCCTCCCCTGCTGATCCATCCACTTCCTCAGCTCAGGGGCGGCACGAGGAGATGATTCCAGCAGCTAAACAGCTTTTATGCAGAGAGAATATTTAAATATTCCAAGTTTGCGTGATTCTCCTCACCTCATGCTATGATCAGAGGTTAATGGAGACACTTTGGAGCTTCTCACTGTTGGTAGAGACCGGAAGACTTTCAGAAACGAAGGACAAGCTCTTTTAACATCCCTTCCCCCTAAAATATGAATTTTCATACAGGAAGACCTTTGATACTACAGATTCATCTTTAAAGATGCCGTCCTAGGTTCCAGCTTGCCTTTGACCCAGGCTTCAACCAGGTTAGAAGCTAGTTTGGCAATTGCTCTATTGGATATCATTTTACACTGGAAATTATGTTCTAGTGTTTACATCACTCAAAATATTTTTGCTATATAGATTGTGTTTTATAGTCCTTGATGGATATTTTGCTTTTTAGAAACATTAATATCCATTTAAGACATGAAATTCTGTAAAATGACCTGTCCGGCAGGCTTGTTCACAGGATGACCACAGCTGCATTGTGTACAACCCACGCATAACAGCAGGCAAGCATGGATTTGCATGTGTGCTTATATGTCTGTTGACATAGTTATACATGCGCTTCAAGCATTTGTTCGGCACACACCTTTCCTTCAGTTGGCTGTGTGGAGCCTCCAGCTGCTGCTCAGTTAGTTTGCTCAGTTAGTTTGCTTGTCTCTTCCGGGGCTCCTCACAGTCTTCTTAGTCCCCCTTCTCACTCTGCTTCCCTCCCTTGCGTTCTTCCTCTCTCTTTCTCTCTCCTTAAAACATTTTCCTTCTTTATTCTCTTCCATCCTTCTCAAACCATATAGTTTATTTCCCTTCCTTACAAACCCCGAGAGGCATCGAGAAGACTGTGTTGTGTTGAATTTCTACATTTTTGTAGTACTTTCTGATGATATGGTCTCCCCTGAGAAGCTTCTTAGGCCCAGGGTCTGCACAGCATGGGTCTAGCTTGTTTCGCAGTAGCACACAATTTTACATGTTTCAGGCCCTGCAAAGTCCGGGCAGCACTGAGCTTTTTTATTTTTATTTGTTTTTGTAAGTTTTAGTAGTGTATTTTTATAGAGCTTTTGTTCAACCAGCAAGGCTGTAATTTTTTCATTTGATAATTTTCCATTTATCAGCTACCCTTATGCTACTTACTTCATGGAATCTGGGCAATCATATAGTCTATTCTTTGCAAAGCAGAAGATATTTTAAGCAGTAACTCAAACAGTGTATGATAGTTGAGTGACTATTTTTGTGCTCAGTATTTTTCTGAGAATATGGGGGAATGTCAGAATTCAGTGTCAAATGGTTCCTGGATTCTGGGGGGGCGTTCAAGATGTTTGTCTAATGAGCAGGTAACTGGCGTATAGAGACTGTGCATCATAATGTAGCAGGTGTGATAATGAGGATATGCATAAGGCTATGTGACTCCATATCAGATGGGGATAGGTAACCAGACAAAGAGGCAAAGAAAGCTTCTCTCATGGAGCACAATAGAGAAGCCCTTATCAACTGGTTCCTTGTTTTCCTTCCAATTCTCTTGGAGCTGAGTCTTTTTGGATTGTTCTCCAGAGCAACTGTGTGGCTTTAGTTTCCTTTAATACCACCAACTTCTGGGGGCCGTGGTATATAGTAACATTGACATGGTTGATTCTGCACTGAGGAGGAGGGCTTTACGGAGCTGAAGACAACTAGAACAGGACGTTAACCATGCTCAGAGCCCAATATGAACACACATGACACACATTCTCAGGCTCATACCGGCTCCTCACATCTTGTCCATGCTTTTTGCAGACGTCCTTGGAATAGCCTCATGAGAAGGTGTCTTAGGACAAAACGAGAACTTGGAATAATTTATCTCTTTCTCCTGCATTTTCGTGGGCAGCAGAAATTCTGGGCTTTTTTTTCCCCAAGATCTTTCAGAATGGCACCAATATGAAAAGGCCTTGGGTTTGGGAGCAGAGTTTCACTGGCTCTCTCCTCTGCTGGTTTGGACAGTTTGCTTCTGGACTTTTCATAAACATTCAGTAGCTGCTTCAATGTTCTGCTGGTGGCTTAGCATTCTTTGGCAAGTGCCGCAAGTTCCTACTTCCTTCATCCTCTCTCAAATGTGATTGTGGTTTTCCATGAGCTGATTGGGATTCTGTTGTACTCATCGGTATTCATACATGTAAAACAGCAAGCTTGCAGCTGATAGACCCGCACCAGACACTTACCTATGATTGAAGCAAGCCTTCCCTGCCTTTGAGCTCCCTAGAGCTCCAATATCTAAGAATCACAAGATACCACCATGCACTCAGTCTCTGCCCAGCCCAACACCTACAACTGCTGTCTCTGAGTGTCGGGATGTCCACTAGAGGGCACTGTTTTGTCAGAGGCTTTTTGCCATTTTTTTCAATACCAAGATAGACCCCTGAAGTCCACGTTTCACTCACAGCTCCAAGTTCTCAATGGATGCCACCAATACAAAATAATTATAGGAAACTGTGATCAAAGGACAATTGTAGCAAGGCTATATGTAAGCTAAGACACACCACCCCAGATAACAAATATGAATTTGATAGTAAAAGAGCAAATCCTAAATGTTAATGCCCATGTGCATCAGGACAGATCCTTCATGCTTCGTTTTTCTCTATTTTTTTTATGACCAAAGCTAGAAGAAGTAAAGTTTTCATTAAATCTTAAAAGTTTCATGTGTGCATTTTCAATAAACGTTTTAAAATGTAACTGGGGAAGTCCCAGGCCAAATGCATTCCCAAGCCCAAAGGGAACTTCAGTGGAAATCTGTTTTGAAAGAGAAAGACACATCCTAGTTGCCTCTGTCTTTGTGGGTGTGGCTGTGTGTGGCCTGTGTTTGTGTGTTTGCATGAGTGGAAGCTGATGGATGTTCAGTGTCTTCGTTTATCACACTCTACCTTGTTTTTGAGGCAGAGTCTCTCACTGAACCCCAGAGCTGACCAACAGATCTATACTGTCTCCCAAGTCCTTCCTGTCTCCAGGTTCCTTCACCCTGGAATCAGAGGTGCACACTGGTGTGCCTGGTCTTTTATGTGGGTGTTGGGGAACCAAACACATCTCCCAAAGTAGCATGGCACCTTCTCATCAACCCTGCTACTATTTCTGAAAGCTCTAATCGTTGCATTTTATGATGGTCCTTTTTTTTTGTTGATCTTTTCTAGTCCTATGAACTATTTTGGGGAAGAATCAAATGACCCCCTGAGTTCCAGTGTCCAGTACCCTGAGTTTGTAAATACCTTCAAACTGCATGTGAGCCAGCACAAGGGCTGCACATAAAGGCAAAGCTGCCCCATAGTCAGTTAACTTCTAAATACAAAGCAAGTAGAGCCCACAGTGGGTCTCCAATTTGCTGCAGAGAAGGAAAGGCCAGCACAAGAGGCCATCTTTTCCCAAGTGTAAAACCTGAACCTCTCGTGGGTCCCAGTAGACCCTGACTATTGTGAACAAGCAAAGCATAAACAAGGGCCCTCAGAGACCCCTTGCAAGAGTCCTTGAGGCAATCTGTTAGTAAACTCGATTTTGCATTATGTTTAAAGATTTTCTCTTAAGAGGGTTTTTTTTTAATGGCAGGCTTCAGAGTCATCTGTGAAGTGTTTAATTAAGCTCAGTCTGATTAAAAATGTAGCTTAAATATCTGTTGATTTTGTGGCAAGCTGTGGATGTTAATTGTCTTGATTGGTTTTATATTCCCAGGACAACAGGGTCTTACTTACACCACAGTGATGAAGGAAGGGGCAAAAGCGTAATTTTCATAAAGAAACAGGTATTTCCTGAGTTAGCCAGGTGGTAGAGGACCACATCCGTGAGAAACAGGGAGTCTGAAGGAGAAAACCCGAAGACATTGGTAAGAAGCCAACGTTTTTCCCACCACAAACTTACATCTAGAACTCCACACGATGGGGTCTGGATAAACCGTATTTGGGCTCTAGAGTCCGTCTCTCTGGCTTCTGACTCAATAATGCTGGCGTTTGTGCATGTGCTAATAACACCACTTAAATGTTATGTTTCATTCTCCTGGGGGCTTTGAAACTTTTAACAAGAGGAGAACCGTTTTTTTCCTCACCTGTTTGATGGGCAGATTATTTACAGAGCCAACGTGTTGACACACTATAAACTGTAAAAAATGAGGCCTAATAAGGTTAATTGTCATTTGAACCTGCCTCTGTGGGCTGCAATCTGCAGGCTTTGATTGCTTCTCTAGGAGAAACTCTGCCCAGATGGCGAAGTCCTCCAGGCCCTGACCCACAAGAGGCCTGGGGAGATGGGGAACAAGGTGCTTCTCAGAGACTAATTAATTTACCACTGTAGCACCTGTTCCAGAATAGATAGGGCTGGAAGGGAGCGCAGTCCGTGGGCACAGTGCGCGCTCATGAGTAAATGGATTTCAGCTGATTGTATTAAGCTGCTGCTTTGATCATCGAAAGGCGTTAAAATGGAAATATGTCCCCCCCNCCCCGGCTATTGGCTTCCATGAGTGTGGTTTGTATTATTATTATAAATGGTGGCAGGAGAAAAGACTGTTTTTGATTACAGCATACCCCACTTAAAAATGCACAGTGCATTTGTCTAGTTCCTTTTGCAGCCCCGAATGCGTGTTGTCATTACTTCGCACCTTTTAAACAATTCTGCTTCCTTGTTTCCATTTTATTCCAGCCAAATTACTGGCTGGAAATCAGACCCCAGCACAGAGCCCCTTTGAGCTGAACAATTTATTCCGCACTCACACCTTTAATTCGATGTGTGTAATTAGGCTTTAATCTGCCTGAACACTATTTGTGGAAAAAAAAATATTAGACCCTTCTTTAAAGAGCATTCTGGTGAAGTCGCTCAGGGAAGCTTCCGTGGCTAGTTAGCTGCGCGAATCAGTCTTGTCTAAACAAGGCTGGGTAGGAAGTGGGTTTATAGTCTGAGTCTTTCTGCACTGCCTCGCTTTATTACCCTTTGATTCCCAGGAGGATTAGAGGTAAATTTTTTCCATTCCTTTAGATGCCATAAAACTTTTTCCTTTTCCAAATGAACACTGTGATCTTCCATGTCATGTGTTCGGCAAACATGAGGAATTTGTAAGACCACATGCCCTGGGCTGCCTGGGAGTGGGGATAAGGAGTCAGGCCATGGCTGCCAGGGCCTTACAGCGTTGGCTTTCACCAAGGTTTTCAAAGGTCAGTGTTTTGAAAACAAGAATATTCTGGATTGCGTAGGACACAGGCTGCAGAATGCTATTGCTGCTAGTTGCTTCGTGATGATCGGAAGGAGTCTCATTAGAAAGCAACTTCTTGCAGCAGCGTTTCTCAACCTGTGGGTCATGACTCCTTGGGGTCGCATATCAGATGTTTACATTATAATTCATAACAGTAGCAGAATTACAGTTATGGAGCAGCACCTCAAATAATTTTATGGTGTATGGGGGGGCATTCACCACAATCTGAAGAACTCTATTAAAGGCTCACAGCACTAGGAAGGGTGAGAACCACTGAGTCTAATGGGACAGATGGCTTGTGTCTTTCTCTTTAAGAGCAGCATCACAGAAGAGCAAGTTCAACAAACCCAGTACAGGATTCCCATGTGGATTTGTCCCTGTGCCCTCGTAGCCCTTGTAATGGCCAGCTCTGGGAAGGAAATGGGAAATTTCATGAAGCTTTTCTTGGTTTCTCTCTCCTAAAACTCCAAAAGCATTTACATTTAAAACCAAATATGGAGTTAGCCAATTTATTTGTCTAATGAACATTCTTTGTAAACACCAAAACGCCAAAATAAATAAATATATAAATAAAAAGTTAGAGCAAAATAATTTCCTGTTTTCATTCCCATCCCTGGCTCATCGGCAACCTCTGGGATTTTAGTAACTAGCCCTGTATAAGCTAAAGGATGCTCATACATGCCTGGGATCTGTCTCTGTAAGTGGCATAGCCATTGCCGTCTCTGGACCACAGGAGAAAATGTGCCTTCCACATCCTCCTAATTTGCCAGGCCATAGGCCTGTCACGTGAACAATGAAAAATACTGCTGAGCCACACACTAAATATGATGCGAGCTATAAGACTATTTCCACGCTCAGCCCGTTCTGCTAACAAGAAAGTCAAATGTCTTATTATTGTTACTTGCATCTCTTGAATGGTCAGAGATGGGATTATTTTTAATTATTGTTTATTTTTATTATTATTTATTTTATTATTATTTTTATTATTATTTTCAGATGACTAAAACTCCCTTCGTGTTTGTTCACTGTGAACAGTCTGTCCTTTGCTGGCCAGGACACTGTCCTCAAACAGCTTAGGAGCCCCAGATAGTGTGTGGGAGCTGCCAGGCACAGTCCTGTCTTTGGGGCTGTTTCCTGCACACCTGCCTCTCATTGACCACGCCCTCCATGACTTTCCTTTTCTCACTGGCGGCTGGATTTGGGGTTGCTTCCTTCTTGGAAAGCACTGTAGGCAGTTTTGTAACTTGACTTTGAATGAAGCAGAAAGAGGGAGTGAGGGCAGGTAGAGGGTGCAGGGACTTCAGAGATTTGAAGGCTTTTCCAATTATGAGACCTTGGAAAGAAAATAATATTTATATTTTTCAAAAGCAATTTACCTTGCCATAATTTCCTGCTTTTCTTTTGACATTATTATAGGCATTTGTGTTAGAATAAAAATGTTCTTCCTATTTCTGTGTTTTAGACATCACAATTGGTGGACATCAGTAGATGGGATTGTAAAGTGGTCTTGATGCTGGACAAAGTTGGGCCAAGTTAGTTAAACGATAGCCCTAAGACTCACAGCCCTCTGTTAATGGCTGCATTTAACTCCATAAGGACAGCAAAGGAAGCAAGAGACAAGGTTTAGGCAGGGTGGCTTTGTATCAGATAAAGCACATAAGTGATGTCCCAAATCACTTGGAAATACCATGGGCTCTGGAATCAAGCAGCAAGGGTGCAAACTCACAGGCCTTCTACCTCAGTTTGTGTCTAAGTTCGTTAAGTTTGTGTCTCTGACATAGAGGAAATGAGTCAAGCTAGTTCCTGGAAAATTAGATCCTACGTATGTACGGAATAGAATAAACTTTAGTAGTATTGTCAGTGTTTTGATAGCAGCTTGCTCACTAAAGAGGGTTTATTAAATGCTATCCAAATATATGCTTGGTTTAAAGTACGTGCAACTTATATGTGCTTAATATGTTAGTGCATTCATTAATCCTGTGTATTTCTGGGAAAATTTACATGAGATCTTTCTCTCTAACATATGTATCTGCCCTGATTGAAGTTAGAATGTCTAGGTTTGCAGCGGTAGTGACCTCATCCATGCCAAGGGCCTCTCCTATGCCTCACTAGGTCAAGGGAGCATTGGCCAGCTTCCTGGTCCTCAGTCTTCATAGCAATCGTGTTTGTTCATGCTGTTCCCTCTGTTTGAAATGCTATTCCTAGCCTGACTGTTCATGTCGAAATATATACATCTCCCCTTATCTGTCAAGGAAATTGGGAGCTGAATTTTTCCCTCAGCCATTTCTGCCGATGAGCAAGAATAATGGAAGGAACACTGTTAAATTGGGTGTGACGATGTGGGGGACAAGCGTGTTTATTTATTAGTTTTAATGAATGACTTTCAATCACTTCAGTCAACATTCCTGATATGAATATTTTATGTGGGGTGACTGCTATTGTGTTGGTTAGTTTTGCAAATCAAAACCTATTTGCAAAACACCATCAGACCAATATATCTTATCACAGTGCTTGCATTACCCCAGGCCTAACAAATTAGTTATTGTGACTGTAGTTTCCTATTAATGTGGATTTACTGATTAATGTATTTACCTTACAAGAATTCATATAGCAAAGTACCAGTGTTCCATGACTAAGTATGAGGACATGCGTTCTTGGTTTTAAAAACAGTACTCAATTATGCTGCCACACACACACATACACCCTGGGTTCTACACGGTCACAGATGTACCTGGTAATATCAATTATAAAACAGCCACTTAGGGAATGCATTGGTAAAATTTTACAGGCTAGACCTAGAAGCCAAGCCTATCACGTTCTGAGAATCCTCAGAAATTGTATCTTCATCTGGGTCAGGGCATGGGAATCCTTGGCTCCTGGTAATTTTCCTTTCTCCCCAGATAAACTATGAAAATAAAATCGGATCCACTGTCATCTGTGGAATGGGTAAGACTTCTGAAATAGTAGCCTGTTCTGGAAACAGGATGAGAACAGCTGGGGAGGCACCAGCTGAGTTTTTCTGGAACGCCATTTAACATTACACGTTAAGAGTCACAGAACTCTGAGTTCTCTGCAGGTTCCCAGTGAGTCACCACGGGGACACAAACCCTGCCAAGTGCCCTGCTGTTGCCACTGTCCCACCTGAAAGAAATTGGCTCAAATGAACAGAAAGACTGGTCTTTGGTAAAGTGGGGAAGGAAAGGCGATACTCACAGCTTCTCAGCAAACCCAGTGGCCTCAGACAGAGTTCAGTATGTAGAAAATCACACATGGGTGGGGGGGAGGTGTAGGCGCCAAATATCATCATTACAAGTCAAAAGTAGCATGCTTTTCTTGTTACTAGAAAAATTAGAGGATCTGTAATATAAAAACTAAAAGCAATGCAAAACACAAGGCACGTATTTCAAATGTAAATTCATGGTACGGCCTATATGTCCAAGACCAACTCTATATTATTCAGGGTGTTTGTGGCATGGGGGCTATGAAGTGAGTGCTTCCAGGTGCAGTCTTGAGAGGGCAGTATGATGTCTACAGGCCAGACAGCTCTCACTTTGGGCTAAGACTCTCAGCTACCCAGGATGAATCCAGGGCTTCACACCTCTCAATCTGGAAAGATTTGCTGTTAAGAAACCTCAGTTCATTGCCTTGACAACTGGCACCCTTTAGTGGATATACATGTTTCTACCCCCAGAAAATTTTAAATTAAATACAGAAAGGCTAAGAGAGTCAAACCCTAATATGTAAATATTTTGTAGAAAAATATCTGTCTTCGTGAATTTACTGTCTTACCTTGAGCTTAACTAGGTCTGAGCTCATTTATCCAAACCCAATATTGACCTATTATAGCCTTGTAATTTCATGAACATGTGTAAAGTTGTTAACTTAATCTGTTAAATTGAGTAATTTAATTGATATATTAAATTAAATTAGGTTGAAATTTTTAAGGTGAATCTTAGCTAAAGTTTATATTGGCAACCAAAACAAACAAAATGTATAAACATTTTTTAATTTTTGAGGGGTTGCTAATTAAGCCAGTTGAAATGATTTCAGATGCTGAATGTATAAATGTAGTTTTAATGTCCTTTGTCATCTGTAAGTGGGATCAGACACTACCAAATTGAGAAACAATTACTGAAGTCTGCAAAGTTATAAACAATTAAGAATTTCTTATGTTCAAATGAAAAGCAAAGAGGAAAACTAAATTTCTAAATCTCTAACTTTCGTATCACATGGAAAGTTTGAAACAAAAACCAAACCCCCAGATAGATACTTTTTCCCATTTAGAAGCCACTCTCAAGGATAACAAAATACATCAACAAGGACGAGACTAGATTTAAAAATAGTACAGGATAACAATATTAGTATTTAAAATTAAAATTTAGAACAAGAAGCAAGCCATGGGACAGAGAAGAGCTGCTTACAATAATAAAAAAAAATCCAGCTGTGCACCCACTGTGCACAAATAAAACAACATGGAAATAAGTCAGTAAACAAAAGCTCAAGGAGAGCTAAGAAACACGTATGAATGAAAGGTTCTCCCCCAACAGCAAAAGATGTCTTTAAACGCCTTAAAATAAGTCACTGTTTCTCTGTTGTGAGCCTTCACTACCAGGAAGGAGCTAACACAGGTTCTTCTTGACTTCATTGAAGTTGTGTGCTAAGAGCTAGAAATACACTACAAGGTGCCTTTAACACACCCAACTCTGACCCTCCTAGCCTAGCAACAGGGCACACTGGGTATCTGATACACCCTAGAGATGGAGTGGCCAATAAGATCACCCACACTGCCCAGAACTAGACGGGCTAGATGTCAGAATCCAACATGTCTCTACTCATTTGGTTTACTTTTGTATTTTCATGAGTTTGAAATGTTGCAATTTGAACTGCGTGTATACCAGTTTCACGTGGCATAGCCCTACACCTCAGCCAGCTTGCTAGGCCCAGCCTGGAGTCAATGGCCGATATCTTGTGACTTCACAGAATGCTCTTTAGCTTTGGCATTTTTTGTCTGACTTTGGAAAACTTACCTCACCTCTCTGGCCATCAGACAGCAATGCCAGCTAGCTCCTGGTGCTGCCAGAAGATTAAGTCACATGATGCTTGAGAAGGCTCTTCCTACAGCATGAGACAGTCAGTCTGGCAAGGTGTTGCTGGGGAGGACATGATGGCAGAATATGCCTCTGATCCCTTTTTCTTCTTTTCTTGAATATCCGCTAGAAGGGCTCAGCATGAGATGGGTTTGACCAGCTCTTTGGCTCACTTATTTATTTTTCTTCATGCTTTAGTGTGAAGCCCACCAAGCTCTGGGGAATCAGTGTGAAATTACTGGGATTCAGGTGGCCTTTTTTTTTGCCATCTCTTCCTCAGTCTCCCTACCAACCACTATTTCATCTCTGTGCCATCGTACCAGATATCTGAAGAACCGTTGGAGCACCCCGGTCATGACTGAATGTACAAATGGTTTATAGCCAGGTGATGGTCTCTACAGAGTTACCATCATGGCATTTATTTTGGGTACAAGATATGGTTGAAGAAAGACTCCTGATTGTAGCCAAACCAAAATCAGTATCATCTGGGAGCTTGAATTTGTAGAAAAGGGACACAGAGAAGTTCTGTAACTTGTCCCAGGTCACACAGCACGTCATCTTCAGAGCCCTGAGCCTGTGTGCAGAGCATCCCCTCCCCCAGACCTGGTGAGCCTGTCAAACCCACAGAACCCAGACCCCATGTGAAACCCACAGAGAATTCCTCAGAGAGCCGAAACCCTGCTCGAACTCCCCCAAGACGTGTTTCCAGGAAAAGTTCTCTGCTTCTCCTCCACCCAAAAACCCTCACGATAGTCACTACACTGGCTGTTTAATATAAAGAAACAAATTGAGCAGGGTGGGGGCGCATCATTCGTTCTCCCCCAGTTGCTTTTTGTGCAGGTGGATTGTTCAGGGGTGGCCTCTCCCCAGCCCATCTGGTGGTTGTTTAGCTCTATTGATGTTTAGGATCCATCTCTCAGCATAACCACATGCCAGACAATGAGCAATTGAACTTGATGTTTGCCTTTTAAAAAGGTGTAATCTCCTCCTGAAGTGTGGGATGTTTCATAGGAGTTTTTTTCCTAATTTATCTGTCATCAACACGTTGTGGGCTAGGCTCCAAGCCCGACTGCAGTGTCTCTTATCACCGTCGTTTGATGAACACCTGTTTCCACCATAGAAACATATCTGCTGAGATGCAGAATTAAAATAATTTAAACAGTGTGGGAATAATTAGGGACCTTTTTTTGAAAGGTCCACCTGTTCCAAATATCATAGTATATTTACTTGTCTACAGCCGTTATCTCTGTATGTTTTGTATGCTGGGTATGACAGTTCTCCGATAGTCCACTTGCTAAAACACATCTTCACTTTCTGGTTAATAGTTTCAAGCAGACTTCTCTATAGTATTGAGGAATCACCCCACAAATTCATACGGAATGGAATGTCCAACTGCTCTATTATTTATGATTGATTGTGCCTTGTGTTAAGGATTTTGCTTCATAAAAAGAGCAAGGATTATGTGAATCTGAAGTTAGTTATAATAGATACTATCTGTTGAAGGAAAAGATACAGGGTCTCAGTGAAGGATTCCGGGTTGAAGATGCATAGTAAAACATCTAAATTAATAGATGTGATATGAGAAACTATTTTTGTAAGTACACCTCTCTGTTACCTTACATTTAAGGCTTTCTTCAAGTGTATTGTTGGGTTCCTGACAAATTATAATTTGGCTGGCTGGCAACTTCAAAGTGAGAGCGCTCAGAAACTGTGGTCCTCCACCTTGTGGGTCCTCCCTGGTGGTCGTCAAGCTGTGTAATGTTTCCCATTTGATTCTAGCCACACTGGGTTCAGGTAACGTTGAAGGGAGCCCATATTTATACAGACATTCAGGAAAGCAAGCTTACAGGTGAGAGGCATTTTTTTAAACAGAAGACTATATTACAGTCCATCTCTATTTTCAAAATGTAAAATCCAAAGCTTCCATTTCCCCCCCTGACAACCATGTAGAAAGCTACCTGGCCGTCTGTGCAAAGTGGCCCACGAGGCATGGCACGGTGGTAGCTTTTCAGCTGTCGGGGACATTCGGGGCAGTGGTTCCGTACACAAGCCTAATTACACTAATTACTCCACACCAAAGTGTGAGCAGTAAGCATGTTTTTACAATTAGGATTTAATTCTGTAAAATCCTTTATTGGGTGCATTTAGAGACACAGCAGTTTCAGACGCACCATACAATAGGGAGTGGAGTTCTCCAAATTGAATAAATGTAAATTTCAGTTTGGGCACATAAATTAATAAATGGCAAGCGAAACCTACATTTGTGTCTTGAATGCGCACTCCCATAAGGGGGATTTTCCAGGCAGGTGAGTGGCTTGCAGATTTATGGTCATTAAATCACAAGGGCTTTGAGTCACATTGCCTAAGGTCACATGGCACCTTTACCTGCTTCACCCAGCTCTTACTTGGCCCAAGGTGGACAGCCATGTGAGGCAGAAAGACATCTGATGTCACAGACCTGGGCATTTGTCACTTTATGCAGCATGTACTTGGCAGATGTGACTAGGTAAAGGATCTTAAGATCTGGAGTTTATCTTTGATTGTCTTGGCAAGCTGGGTACAGTTACCAAGAGCCCTGAGGAGAAAGGAAGAGGCAGAGGGCCAGAGGCAGAGGTGGACATGCCAGAAAGACTTAGACAGTCGTGGCTGGCTTTGAAGGTGCTGAAAGATGACACCAGCCAAGGAGGGATCATCCAGGAGAGTCAGGGCATTGGGTTCTGTTTGAGGGTCAGGCCGCAGGCAGTGGGCGGCAGGCAACAGTGTGACTTTGCTCTCCTGCGGTTTCAGTCTCTGGAGAAAGAAAGCTGGTGTTCCCTCACTTTTCTGTTGCTTTCTGTCTTCTGCAATGTTGGGAAGCCACTGTGGCCTTCTATTGGCTTCTCAGCACCTCATATTTCTCATCCATAAAGGATAATAACATTTGCTTCCTTCAGCTGTTATTTTGTATGAAATAATAAAATAATGGGTGCTTTACAAATGATCAAAATTTCAAAAAACATCACATTTTCTGTAAAAATCAGCAGAACTGTTTCTCCAAGGAGGGGTTGAGTAGATGTGACTCTCACGTTCAAACGTCTTCCCCAAAGCCCTGTCAATTAGTAGCTAATGACTGAAGAGGATGGAGTCTGCCCAGCTTCGTTAAAAAGCATGTTAGGATGTCTCCATCAACCAGGTAATGGGCTCTCAGCATATAAGATGGACAAGATAAAAACCCAAGATCGTAATGGATAGCAGCAAGGTATGGGTAAGAAATGGTTTCCACAGAGCTGGAGAAAGCAGAAATATTAGAACACATTAAAGACAAAGCCAGATTACTTACAGAAAAGGGACTCTAAAATTCTATTTTTTTCTAAAAAGATGTATATTAAAATTATGTTCAGAGGCATTCAGCGCTAAATAAATTAATTAGGAAAAAATGAGAAGTCACTAGTGACTTAAGTATTAAGAAATAAGTTGGTAAAATATGATTTCATGACAGGATTAAATACAGTAACTGAAAGTGTTTCTGAAATAACCATGGGGGAGAGAAGATGCAATACTTGGAGCATCGTAACAGCTATGCTATGCAGAGACCCCTTAGAGGGTCCAGGAGCAGGAACAAGGAGGAGCTCCCCAGACAAAAGCACACACTGGTGAGACTATACTGTCTTTTGTCATTCTCCTGTTTCTATTGTTCTAAACTGCACGTCATTCCACATTTATAATTCTCCTCAAGTAGCATAAACAAGGACTTACACCAGTAATAGTTTCTTAACTGGCAAGTTTTTTCAATGTTGCCATTTCTTGATTGATGGCTACTCTCTCCTCTCACGTCTGACAACCAGGGTTTTTTGCCTGCTCTGTGTAACTTGAAAAGAGGGAACCCTCAGTGGAAGAATTGTCTCGATTGGATTGGTCTGAGGACATGTCCGTGAGAAACTGTCTTAATTGATGAGTCATGTGGGAGAGCTCAGCCCACTGAGGGAGGCTTCATCTCTAGGCAGGTGGGCCTGGTGTCTAGGAAAAGCTAGTGAGCAAGCCAGTAAGCAGGGTCTGTCCATTGTTTCTGCTCCAATTTCTGCTTGAGTTCCCACCATGAGTTCTCC
Source organism: Bramus lutescens (assembly GCA_001685075.1). Lineage (NCBI taxonomy): Eukaryota > Metazoa > Chordata > Mammalia > Rodentia > Cricetidae > Bramus > Bramus lutescens. The sequence continues at coordinate 109,268 of LOEQ01001517.1, read as the reverse complement.
CCCCAGTGATGGACTGTAATATGGAGTAAACCCTTTCCTCTCCCTTTGCTTTGGGCCGTGGTTTTAACAGAGCAACAGGAGAAAAGTATAACAAAGGAGCTGCTTCGCCCTTAGTACTTCCTTGGGCAGTGGAAACACAACAGTGACTGAAATCTAGCAACGGCTTTTGTAAATTTACGAGCTGGAAGGTAAGAGATGCACTTCGTAAACAGTGTGCCCAGGCCTGGCTTATGCAGACAAGACTACGGAGGAGAGGCGAAGTGACGTTAGATGCCTTGTAGAGGAAGTAAGACTTGGGCAGAAGGACTGCGGAATGCTGGGACCCGAGCGAGGTCATGGGTACAGACGTACAAGGACACAGGGCCGTGCTGAAGATAGTGGGGAGTCACGGTGGTCAAGGGGAACTTGGAGGTGGAAATAGTTATGGTTTTTGACTCTTTAAGAGGCAAGCTACGCCCACTCCCAGTGACCCTGCCCGCCTCCCTCGCCATCTTGAATCTCTGCTCTCTTCTCTCTCTCTCTCTCTCTCTCTCTCTCTCTCTCTCTCTCTCT
>LOEQ01001517.1:93405-108679 GCA_001685075.1 Bramus lutescens | reverse complement strand
TGCACCTTCGGGGCCTTACTGTGCGCCGCACCAGCCCACCCCACTGCAAGCGGAACCGGCCGGGGCTCGCGGCTGTTCTGACAGAGATTTTTAAACATAAAAGAAATCATAGAAAGTTGGATGGGATAAACAGTGAACAGAAAGCTGGAAGGAAGTTGAAGGCTTGGTCATACCGTGCCTAGGGGCCTGGTTAGACGAATCTGGTTTGTTTTGTCATAATCAATTAGATACACATTTTAGACTTAGAAGAGGCCCATGACCGTAGCCAAGTGTGTGACTCCAGGTGGAGACGGAGGCTTCCTCTTCACACTGATGGTTTTTAGGGTCTCAATATCGCCTGAGGACAGATATTTTCCCGATTGCTACTGTATAAGGATGTAGAGAGGTTGTTTCTTGCTAGCCTGTTCTTTGGCTCAGTCAGATCCCTAAGCTGAAGCTCAAGGCAGGACTCTTCACGCTGAGTAAAGTCAGGACTTGAGACAGCACTCTGCCACACAGCCTGCGGCCTCCCCCGGCCTCTTCAGCTTGCATTTCCTATGCATGCTTCTCCTCTGAGACCACAGCTCTCTCCTGGGGTACAGCTGAGTCTTCCCATCTCTTATATATGGAAAGGAGGAGGACCCTAGAGCTGGTTTTGTTTTGATTGTTGTTTCTCTTGTATTTTGAAATTGGGGATTGACCTCACAACCTCCATCTGAAGGGCAAGAGCTTTGCCACCGACCTATAGCCTCGGTGCTTTTTAGTCTTTATATTTTGAGACCTGGTCTGGGTGGTCTTGACTTTGCTCAGTGGGCAAGCCTTTAACTTAAGGTCTTCCTACCACAGCCCCCTGAGTAGCTGGGATGGCCCGCATGTACCATGCCATGATGAACTCTTTAAAATAATTGAAACTCTACTCACCTGTGCCAATTCATGTATTGCCAGGGCAGAGTTTTTGCTGAGACTTTGGTTGGCTTCAGGCATCGTTGTCTGAGGTATTTAGGACCATGATATCCTGTATCCTCCAGTGCTCTCTGCCATTTTGCCCACTTCTGCTACGCTCTCGGATAGAATGTACAGCTCTTAAGCATAAGTCCTGTCTAAGCTATGCTATCTGGACACAGGAGAAAAAAAGTCCTTACCTTTGGAGCTTTCTCTCTCTGTGGTTTGTAGTCTCTGCAAGGCTTTCTGAACTCTTGGCAATTTGCACCCCCTTCTCTTGAACTCTTAAACTGCGTGTCATTGGTGGTATTCTCTGGATTCTCTCCAAATTGGCAATCTTTTTTATATAAAAGAGCCAAAAATTGCATGCAGTTCTTGAACCGCAGCTTTAGGGGCATGGTGAATAACGAGGTAATTACTCCCCACGGGAGCTTTCATGACACCCACGTGGACTCATAGGCATTTGCTGCCCCCACCCCTCTTCATCATAAAGGGTAATATTCACTAAGATATTACCATCTTTTATGGAGGAAAATCTGACAAAAAAATTGCTAAGTAACAAATTAGGAGATGCCAAAATACAAACAATCATCAAAAACGGCGCCCCTTTCTTTTGGGAAATGTTACACTTGGTAGAAATTCCAAGCTCCAAGTGGGTATTTTGAGTTTGATCAAGTGGTTGATAGTAGAAAATCTCCCAAGGTCCAGAGTGGGGGTGAGGGGTGGACACTGCACTAATTCTGCGAGGGAGCAGACAGTACCAAAAACTTTACACATCACCAAGGACAAAAACAGAAATGAAACAGCCACCAACGAGCTCATCCCCACCGCTATTCAATGGACACCGAGCACCTCCCTGCATGCATTCTCCCAACATGTGCTGTCCTTCAGCTTCCTAGGCGTTTTCTCACCATGGGGCCCTTGCACTTCATGGGAGGATATTCTGACAGTCGTGTGTGGAGGGCCATTGCTAGTCTTTAAACCACCAACCTTTTTCATCAAAGAGCTGGACCTTGTTCACTATGCAGAGTGGCCCCTATATCATTACTAGGGCCCAAAGTATTTCCTGGTCGCTTTGCTCTTGATTCTTCTCAGCTTCCAAAAGGAAACATCCCTGAATGAAAGGAGGATGTTTGGCTTATTCAGTGCAGAACCCACACCTGCCCACCTGTGTGATGTACCGAGGCATGTAATATCTAAGGGAATGAATGATTTCATTACTGGTAGTGCGCCTCTGAAATAGAACATAAAAATGAACAATTTATAAAATAATGGTCCTCAAAGTGCAGAGTTCATTGTGACAACATCTGAAATATATTTATCAAAGTTATATAAAAGGAATCTGAGGACTCCAAGACAATGTGGCAAAAGCTGGCACCAATGTTAATACTGATTACAATAAACCTGATGAACTGAATGTTAGATCTTTCAGATTGAGCTTCAAAAAACAATCAAGCTACTGATTTATTTGAGCTTCAAAAAACAATTGAGTTGCTGACTATTTATTTGACACACACCTAAAACAGAACAATGTGGAAAAGTAGTGGGATAGGGAAACAAAAATACACAAAATGCAAAAATGTGAATAGCAATAACAGAGTCAAAACAAAAAAGCCACTTATTCCACAATGTTAATGTGTTCACCCCACAAAATAGCTAGAACCTCCATTACCGCATGGGCAACTTCTTATATAGATTGAATGCATAAATTAATAAGCTTGAAGTTCCAGATTTTAAAACTAGTCGTGGGGTTTTGTATACCTTTGAGACTGGTGAAACTAAATCACAGAGGCACTGAGCATTACAAATGGTGGCTTAGCTGAAACATGTGGGTGACTTTACCTACCTTAAGAGCTAGTACTAAAGGAAAGCTGTCAGGCGGGGGATGTGTCTCACTGGATACAGTACTTGCCAGGCTAGCCTGAGGGCCAGAATTTGCATCCCCAGAACCCATGGAAAAAGCTGGGCTGGCATGGCATCCTGCTTCCCATCCAAGTGGAAACCAGAGGAGGCTTTCTAGAGAGAGAGCCTGTCTCAGTAAGTCATGCTCCCCAACTACCTAGCATCAACATATACACACATACATGCTCTACACACATGTGAACATGAACATGTGTATTCTCATGCATACACAAAAAGGAAAGGTATGATCATCACCCACGTCTTATATTACAAGGAAGCTTAAAGCCGAAACACATCACTGTTCTTTCTTGACAATGGTGCAATGAAACTAGAATTTTAAAATATAATCAAATCTCAGATGAAGCATTGTTGAAAAACGGTTGTCAAAGAACTCAAAACCTAAGTGATTATTAAATCAATATGTACCAAAATGTACAGGTTATAGTTATTAACTTACACAGGAAAAATTTATGAATTTAGGTAATGTTATTTTTAAGGATGGGAGAAATAATAAGCTAAGCACTTACATGACGAATTTTATTTTTATTCAGAACGTTATTGTACATGTTTATTGGGTGCACTGGGGTAATTTGATATGTGTATTCACTGTGTGAATCCAATCGGGCTAATTAGCATTTCCATCTCATTAAATGGCTAAAAACATCCAAACAAGCATGAAATAGACAAAGATATTAATGAACAACAAAGCAGGAACTATTGAAATAAGAAGCAGAAAATGATGGTATTTAAATCTTGGAGTCTGTCTTTTCAATAGGCCAACAAATTAAACAAACTTTAGTCTGTATGAATCTGTATGAATTGGGAGAAAAAAATGATAAGACACAAGTAGATGTATCATTGGAAAAAAGAGATGATAATTGTATAAAATATTTTAAAAATTAAAATGACATGCTATATAATTCTATATCACTAAAAGGTAAAACTTTAAAGAAGACCCTATTTTCAGAGAAAGTATAAATTATTCAAACTGCGAAAAGCAAGAACAGGTTCGGGTTGAGAATTGAAATCTTTATGGTTTATGAGTAGGATCTGATGGCAGTTCATCCAAAACCTTTTCATTTTCTTCCATGTTTGTCAGAATGTATTTATTATTATTGTGGTGGATGGCATGTGTGTTGGGCTGTCTGTCTCCTCCCACTGGCATGACTTCTGGGCCCTGAGATCAGTTATCAGGCCTTCCCCGCTCAGCCAGTCCTATGTTGTTTTCCTTCAAATTCCCAACCATAATTTAAAAGACTTCTTTAGAAAATATATCCTATCTTATCTAAGTTTCTCTAATTACAAATATGGTTGTTTTAGAATTTATTGGCCATTTTATATGGCTGATGAGGGTTTTAGAATTTGTTGGCATTTTATATATCCAAAGCCAGTAAAGGTTTCAGAATTCATCTGTTGGGTGTTTTTTTTTTCCCTCTCTGTTCTTGGTTTGTCTCTTTTCCTAAGTCAAGGTGTATGTTTCAATAACCACTTATCTTTGTGTCCACATTTATCTCAGTTTAAAACATCCTTTTATTATTTCATTGGGATTTTACTCAGATACCTTTAATGATAACATGTAAAAACGTGCAAATATTTTTCTTTAATCTTCCCCTCACTGGTATCATAACTAAGATAGCATAGCATCTTCAAACACCATAGGACTCCATAGAATGTGCCTGCATTTTACAGTATCATAATATTTTCCTATTCATCCTTTAAGTCCTTAACACATCTGGAATTTACTCTTGTATATGGTGTGAGGTAGGGATTGAATATTAGTTTTTAGCTCTTTCACATTTGCTAATTCTAATACCATTTATAGAGAAATCTGCTTATTAAGTTATTTAGAAATTGTGCCCTGCCAGCATTCTCACTCTTAGGTATCTCAGCTGTTCCTTTAGTTGTGTTGATCTCATCAGTCTAGAGCTATCACATATTCTTTTACTTATTATTGTTAGGTGATAATATTATTTAGTAAAAGAAACCCATTTACTTCATTTAAAAATGCTTTATTGCATGTTATCTAATCATTATTTTAGAAAAACCCACAAGATGGGTTAAATGGATTTTATTAATTTTTAAAATAGTTTGGAGATAATATTTGAAGTCATACAATCCAATGAGCTTTTATCTCTAGTTCAATCATTTTTATTCCCACTAATATAATTTTATAGAAAACACACAAACCATGTGAGCTAAGAATGGCAAAATAAATTATGTATTTAAAAATACCTTTCTTTGTTCTGGTTTATTCCTTTACCCATTCCTAAGATGCTATGTCAAGCCAGGCAGAAATATATGATTAGATAACTATCATTATCTGGCAGAATAAAATACATCTTATAGAAAAACAACATTTTCTTCTAAAATTCAATTATTTAACATGGTTCAAATTAATCAGTCCTGACTATGGGGCACCAATATGAAGACTGTAATTCATTAAACATGTTGGGATGGGGTGATTGAGTCTACATGTCTAGGTAGGCTAGTTGTGTGCACATGTTGGGGTGGGCTGGTTGAGTTCACATGTTGGGGTGGGCTGGTTGAGTACACATGTTGGGGTGGGCTGGTTGAGTTCACATGCTGGGGAGGGGTGGTTGAATACGCATGTTGGGATTGGGTATTTGAGTGCACGTGTCGGGGGTGGGTATTTGAGTTCACATATTGGGGTGGGGTGTTTAAGTCCACAAGTTGGGTTATGGTAGTTGAGTTCATATGTTGGGGTGGGGAATAGAAACAGGAAAGTGAGAAATTGTAAAATGTTCTGATGATGAAAATCAAGTCCACTGTAGAGTCTAGAATACTTAGAATAATAAATGATGAGCTTTTGTCCATCACCTTCCTGTCTGGACAACATTCTTGGGCTCTCACAGGGTCTGGATGAGTTCTCTGAGCCTGGTTGCTAGTTCTTGACCATTCTGTGAGAGCAGAACTTTGGCCATTGATAGTCACTGATAAATGGAAGTGGTCTCTATGCTATGGTGCTATTTCCATGGAAGCCATGGTGTTCTTTGAGTAGAGTACCTTCAGTGAGCCAAAGCAGTGGCCAAGCAGGTGTGCAGTCAATGTTTCAGCATCTGTGGACAGTCTGAAGCCCTTTTCTTCACATTTTTCACAGTCATAGACTCTACCCTCTTTGATACAATCAATAATTACAAAGACCTGTAGTTTTATTATTGATGACAATGGGTCAGGTGAAGGAATGACACCATTTATACAGCTGTGAAACCAGAGCGAGCTAAGTCTTGGATATCTGTTTCATGAGAACCCACTATGCCACCCTCTTACCTTCTCTGCTAAACATACCTACATTAAAAAAAATCTGCCATGGTGTGAGTAACATTCTCTCTTAATATGAAGACATCAGAGTGAGAAAAGATGTTCTGTCTCCTGGGTTTTAAGGCATGAACTTTTAACTTCAAAGCATTTGTTTGATGTTTAATTCCTATAGGAGCCCTAGAATCTTGGCTAAAGAACAGCTCCTCAGACTTGGCCACACCCCTCATCAGGGCATCTCAAGATGGAGTAGGGCCATTGCATTGCTAAATGCTCTGATGAGGCTGTGGTTTCAGCAGCCGGAGCCATAGGTCGCCATTGGTTTCTAGTTCTCTGACTCCGAGGCACTCCAAGGGCAATTATAATGGACTAACAGCATGGTGTCTGCTGTCATGTAACACACTGACTCTGCTTTTCTTGCTCTGTGTCACTGGGGTTGGGAATGAGGTGTCTTCAAAGTACCCATATCCTGTTGCTTTCATGCCCAGAGACTTGATGTCGTAAGCACAGAGTGTGGCCTGTATTGAGGTTTAAAATATTCCCCAGTTGACTAATATGTAGTTGAAGTGAAGAACTGTCGGCTCAGTGTGAGAAGCGGGGAACAGATTTCTGTGTGTGGAAATGGAAGAACCTCCATGTGCCATGATTAGATGAGTTGGCTATGAGTTTGGAGGCACATGCTGGGCTTGCCAGGTGAGGAGATTGCAGGAAAGAAGATTGCTTAAGAGAATCTACCATTTCTGAGGGAAATAAGGAGGGCCCGGGTCAAGCCTCAAGGAACGGATGGGGTAAACAGAAGTTTAGGCTCTATAATTGGCTACATCTACTATCGTTCACTGTGAGGAGTATGGCAGAGAAGGGGTGCTTGCTCAACTTCTGGGATGGAAGGCAGAAGGGTGGGGAGAGCTTGGTCCACCAGGGACCTCCCATGTGGCAGTGGTCATATATGATGATAACGGAGATGCGAAGCCCCTCATGTCCCGTGATGCTGTGGCTGTGTAGCATACAGAACAATGCACCGCTCACTTGTTTGTTGTGATAGTGTAAACAGACACACCGAGAATCCCTTCACGGAGAAGTCAAGCACATATAATTATGTGCAGTGTATAATGCTTGATAATGATAATGATTGATAAATGACTATGTTCCTAGTTCATGTATTCACTATACTGTATTTTTATCATTACTTCAGAATGTTGTACTCTTCCTACCTGTGAAGGAAAAGTTTACTGAAAAATAACTGGTGTGGTTTGACAGAGCGGGCTCCTACCTCTCGTGGCCTGCATGTCTCCTGAATGGACCAAGAGACCTGTTGAGTGCTTGACCCAGCCCCTTCCTCTTTATGCAAAATGCGCTCTGTTCTTTGTGCCCAGGTGTCTGGTGTCACAATTTTGCCTCTCTGCCCTTAAGAGCTGTGTGCCTTTTGCTGTATTCATCCTGGCTGTATTAGGATGCATTTCTGTATGACTTCAGACAGTTTATTTAACTCCTCCATGTACCACATCTAGTGGTGTCTCCATAGCCAATGGTGTCTCCTATCTGAGAGTATCTTCTTATCTGATGGTGTCTCTGTATCTAATGGTGTCTCTGTGTTTGATGGTGTCTGATGGTGTCTCCGTGTCTGATGGTGCTCCACCTCCCTAGTATATGATAAGAGCTCAAATATTAGTTACAAGTAACAGTTTATTATTATTATTATATTATTATTAAAAATTTCCACCTCCTGCCCTCCTCCCAAATCCCTCTCTCTCCCCCTCCCCCCTCCCCTTCCCTTTCCAGTCCAAAGAGCAGTCAGGGTTCCCAGCCCTGTGGGATTTGCTGAACGAGGCAGAGGCAGGAGGATCATGAACAAGTAACAGTTTTATCTTCCTCCTTCAAACATTTTCGGTCCTTTATTCCTCATCCTATGAGACTGCAGAGATGCCCAATGGAGAAAGTGCCTGGTGTGTAAGCATGACAGCCAAGCTCAGTTCCCCTCACCGCACAGAACATAGACATGATGGCACATGTCTGTAGCCTCAGTTCAGGGCCGAACCAGGCAGATTACTGGGATTACAAGCACAGGCTTCCACATCCACACTTTAAAATGTGGGTTATGGGGACTGAACTCAGGTCCTTACGATTCCAAAGCAAGCACTTTACCAACTAAGCCATCTCCCCAGCCTCCCATACATTGAATTTTGTAATGGATTAATCTACAGGGTTGGAAGATCTTCCCCTGACAGTGAGTCTGCGTTAGGAAGGGCTCTCTTGACAGTATGTGCGGTGTCTTCTCTGGAATCACACACAGTAGTGCTTGCTTTGCTAGATCCACTTGCTTCAAGCCTGCAAGCTGTATGTCAAGGGATGGTCAGTCTGACTTGTGTGCGTTTGAGCTAAATCTACCATTGCTGTCTTCTCAAGCGGTGGTTACTACCCTTTACCTCAGGAGTGCACTCCAAAGCCAAACATATGGATGAGAGAGCTTGTCCTTCCCTCTCTACCGATTGGCTCTACTTACAGGAGGCTCTTGTAAGACCTTGCTTTACTTAGCTTGCTGCCAATAGGAAAAAACTTTTAAGAGGTTTGAGCTATCCTTAAAACTCAGGTTTACCTTCTTCTCTCGGTGTCATGGTGTCGCCTTGCGCTCTGGGCCCTAGTTAAGACTCTGAATTTTCACAGACCCTTAAACATGTTGCTTTCCACTGCTGTGACCAAATGCCTGAGGAGGTCAGCTTAGCAGGGAAAGGTTATTCAGGCCCTCAGAGTCACTAGCTTCACTCTGCCATGGCTTGGCTGTGGCTCTGGGATTTTGGTGAGACAGAATTTAGCTATGCAAAGCAAGAGGGAGGCCCAAGTTACTAGTTGCTCACCTCAAGCAGTCAGGAAATGTGGAACAAGACAGACAGACAGAAGAGAGCTCACTTGAGGGCTTAATACCCCTTAAAAGACATGTCTCCCACTTCCTACTCAAGGGCACACCCTTAGTGACCCACTTCCCCAAAGTAAGCCCCATTCCTAAAGCTTCTGTTTCCTCACATAGCTCAATACACTATGAAGTTATTGGTCGATCCATCCATTAAGGAAGTTACCGTGTGATCCTACCACCTGGCAGAGTTCCACTGAACACTGCTGACTTGAACCTTCGATTCATTTCAGATCCAAAGTCAGTTCATAGTTATCATCTTTAGATCAAGTGTGCATGTTTGCTCATTTGTTCAGTCGGCAGATATTCATAGAACACATGCTGTGTGCGGAGAACAGGAGTGCTGGGAGACGCCCAGTAAGAGGAGGGACACACAAGTCCCTCCCTTCAAGTAGCTCACAGCCTGATAGGGAGACAAAGCAAGTGTGTCCACAGATGAGTTCAGGACATGAATGGGGAGCATTGAATACTGTCTGAGACAGTGGTGAGAAGACATAACAGAGACTGAGCAGTCATGTGGGTCTCTCTGAAGATGCTAATCCAGATCTGAGCATTTGGGGGTGTGGAGGAAGTAGCTTGACTGTGCAGACAGCGGCTGGACTGTTGGCTGTGTTCTTGTTTCTGGAGCAGTGTTGTTTGGATTTCTGTAGTGACTTCAGTCACTCTTAGGTCCTCCTTCACCCCTTATAATTGGCTTTAAGAAAACTGTATGTCTTTATGCGGCTCTCCTTTAATGTACAGCTCACAGGTCTCTCCTGTGTCTCTTGGGGTGTTTCATCTATGTTAGGCACTGTGGGCCCTGCTGACATTCTTTCTTCCTAGCTGGGTCTTTTTGTGGTATGTTTGTGTATCTTGCTTGTATCACCACCTTCCTGGCTTTCCTTTTGCCCATGCACATGCTGAATATTTTGGTCCAGATCTTTATTTCCTCTCCATCCACACATCTTAATTCTGCTGCCTTTTCTTGACACTAGATTCCAGAATTATTTCCTTCTCTCCAAACTCTAAACTGAGAATTGGTGGGCAATCGCTTGTCTGAGCTTCTGGGGCTTGAGGTGGTGGATAGGGGCTGATAGAAGATATTCTGAGACTCTTAGATTATGCCAAACCCCTGATCCAGGGCTCACCCTGCCATCATCCAAGGCATGTTTTAGACCACAGCCCTTTTCACAGTGGAGGCCAGAAATGCCATGATCAGCCTACTCATTTCTCCTCCACAACTCTAGAAGGTTCCATGTTGACTCTTCAGGTGACATGTACTCACCTTAGTCCCTGTCTTCTCTACGAGGTAGCAGGTAGGGGCTGCAGGTGGAACCTGTGGCTTACGCAAGGCTTGCTGTAGTCTTCCACTGCTGCCGCTCACATGTTAAATTTTGAAGTAAATTGAGTGTTGCAAGTCTTAGCTAGGTCTCTGTATGTGATTTTTACATTGTTTAAAAATTTTTCCTTTACTATCAAGTATTTGGGTAAATTTTCTTTTTGAAATAACTTCATGTCTTTATCCCCATATACTCCCTTCTGAAAGACTGTTATGGTTTGGCTGGGGGTTGGCTTTGCAGACTCTGAGCTTGAACACCTGGTTCCTAGGTGGTGCTGAGGTTTGGAAATCTGTGGAACCTGTAGGTGGGACACTCTCACCTGAAGACTGGGTCATTAGGGGTAGATTTTGAAATTGCAGCCCAGACCTACTTCTTCCTCTCTGCCCTCCGCTTGCTGACTGAGGACACAGTATGATCCACCCCATGTTCCTACTACCCTACCTGCCTTTAGGAACTAGCTTCTATCTTAACTCTGAGATAAATAAACCCTTTCTTCTTCAAGTTGCTCGCTCTTAAACATTTTGTCACAGCAGCAAAAAGTAACTAATACAGATGCACCCTGCTTTCCTCATGGGAAGTCACTAAGACAGATGTACCCCACATTCCTTATAGGGAGTCACTAATACAGGTGCACCCCGCATTTCTCATGGGAAGTCATTAATACAGGTGCACCCCGCATTCCTCATGGCAAGGACTTGGAGATGCAATAAGATTGTGAAAGGCTCTGTGGCTAAGGTCTTTGCGAGGTATCAGCATTATGTGGAAATGTGTCAAATGGGAGGGGATGGAGAGCATGCTATACTTCAGGAGAACCTGAGCATACAGCGAGCTCTAAAATCCTTTATGGTGGGCCAGCAGTGTCTTAGTAGGTTAAACAAAACAAAACAAAAAATAAAAACTTGCCACCAAGTCTGATGAGATGAGTGTAATCCCAGAGAGTCAACTCCCACAAGTTGTCCTTTGACCTCCATGTGTGTACCTACCATGGTGCATGTGCACATGTGTACACACACACACACACACACACACACACACACACCTGTGCTCTGGGCAGCCCCTTGGCAAACCCCTGTCCTCTTTTAGACCGGCACACCGTTCACTGTCTTCAGATCTACAGTTTATGGTCTGTCTTCACCTGCTGCCACCCAGACGCAGGTATCAGAGGAATAATCTTGACTGCTGTCAGCACCGTGGCTTTGTTTCTCAGAAATATGGGCTTGGAGCCTTTTGTCCCCCACTGGCTAGAACAAGGAGGACACTGTGATGGTGTCACCTGGCCCAAAGCCCAGCTTGGACCTGTGTATGCACTGTAACTGTGTGTAGCATCCAGTAAGACTGCTAAGCACAGGGGTGCATTCCTGCTTATCTGCCCCTGCTGGCTCTTACCGCCTTTATCCTGGGGGTAATTATGGCCCCCACCTTTCCATTGTGAGCTTCTGGGAGGCAGAGGGCTCATCTCAGTACCTCGTTTGATAGATCCAAAAGGAAATTCACAAAAGAATAAAGAACCAAGGTAACGTTATCACCTCATGCCTCCTTGGGAGACACTGCTGCGGCGAATCCTTATATAGCCTGGCCTTCTGGCCCTTCATGTGCTCTCTGATTTTCTCCAAGGGATGGAGATGAAATCTTGATGACTTCCTGAGCTGCCCTGCTCAGAGTGGTTTCACAGGTCACGGCTGAGCTAATCTGGGGAGAGCAGATCAAAAGTGAAAGAAGTGTGTCTAGAGTGAGCTTGTGACTTAGAAGTTTGAATGGGGTGTGTGTGTGCATGTGTGTGTGTGTGTGTGTGTGTGTATTCTGAGTATTCTGCTACTATATTTTTATGTGAGTCCCACAAGTGCAGGTAAGAAAAATAGAATTGAAAGCTATTGTTGCAGGTAGCTCCCAAGATACAACAGTGCGTTCTGTGTGGAATAAAATTCTGAGTGAGCTCAGAGTGGGAGCAAGCAGAGAGAAAAGGGTGACGAAGACAGGTGTAAACCATGTGTGTTTATGTGAAAGTAGACCCCAAACAGTTTAGTAAACAGAGGGGACCAACAGGAGGGGGAGGAGAGAAAGAGGGGTGTGAAGCAGATGGAGGAATAGAAACAACACACAGTACACGCTTGTGTGGAAATATCCCTGTATTATATGGTACTGTGTGTAATAAATATACACAGCAAGCCTTTAAAAACAGAATGGCTGCTGATAGAAAGTGTAAGGGGAGAAACAAACAAAATAAAAGTGATCTAGAAAGCAGAGAAAGGAGGTACTCACAAGCGCGCGCACACGCACATGCACACACACGAGGGGTGGCAGAGGCAGAGGGGGGTAAAGGGAGGCAGAGGCAGATGCGGGTAGGTGTGGGCAGGTTTCCTGACAGTTCTTGCATCCGCGTGAAAAGGACCCCCATGTTAGGACGATAATAGATGGGTGTGTCTCTGGAACCTGCCTCGCGCGCATTTCTGCAATCACACTGTGCAGTCAGACCTTTAGAGGACAGACTACTGCAGCTGAGACAGCAGGACAGGAAACCCTAGGCCAACAACACAGTCTCCTGGTCCCACTGCATGTGCTGATTATAGCTAGAGACTTCTAGGATGACATTCTACACCGGGTCTGAGAATTTTGGAATATAAACATATTAAGTATATGGCAGCTTAGAGATAGATAAAGTCATTCTAGCTGGGGAGGCAGGCAGCAGGTGAAGTTCTGTGAGTTCAAGACCAACCGGGTCTTCATAGTGAGCTCTGGGACAACCAGGCCTGCTTAATGAAACATTCTTGATAAACAAACAAACAAACAAATAAGACCATGTTTTTTTGTTAAGAGAATGCATTTTAGCTTGAAACACATTTGGGGCCTACGATGACAGAGTGTGTTTGATGATCAAAAATTCTCTATCTGTATATGCATGCATGTCCACACTGCTCCCTGTCTCAGGGTAGCATGGGGTAACACTTCTTACAGGCACCTTCTAGAAGATTCTAAGTTAGCATCTGATGAACTTCAGCAATAGAATGAGTTTAGGACTGTTATCTAGTTCACCCTAATTTTTTCTCCCCTTCAAGGCTTTCAGCAGTTTCCCATAAGGTAGCTGAGATGTCACGCTGGTTCTTGGGTAGGGTCTGTTAGAACATGGGTCTGTACATTTAGGCTAGATTTCCATATCCTGAACCAGGTCACATGTCCCTGCAACTCTCTCAAGGACAGTTAAGGAACTGTCTTTGATGTGGCCCAACATCAACTCCTCATTTATGACCCTTCCCAGTACCTGACTCCTCCATGGTCATTGTCACATACATTGTGTTGAATGAAATCATGTGATGTGAAACTTCCTGTCACCCCTGAAAGGTTCTAAGAACTCAGATCTTTCTTTTGTTCTGGGGTTGCTCAGGAACCTCCTTGGGGGAGTTTGCTTGGGTGCTATTTTAAAGACTGCAACCTGAAAATACTCCGCTGGCCTCCACCACTCATTCCTCCAGACTTTAATAGGAAGCTTCAAGTTTCTCTTACATGTTAATGCTCTCCTTCCCACCTCAAGGCCCATTTGTGGCTATGAGGCCCAATTGTGACTGTGAGACTAATTTATGGCTATGAGGCCCATTCGTGTCCATGGGACCCATTCGTGGCTATGAGACCCATTCGTGGCTATGAGACCCATTCGTGTCTATGAGACCCATTCGTGGCTATGAGGCCCATTCGTGTCTATGAGACCCATTCGTGGCTATGAGGCCCATTTGTGGCTATGAGACCCATTATGGCTATGAGGCCCATTTGCAGTTGAGACCCATTGTGGCTATGAGGCCCATTCGGGTCTATGGGACCCATTGTGGCTATGAGGCCCATTCGGGTCTATGGGACCCATTGTGGCTATGAGGCCCATTCCTGGCTATGAGGTCCATTCCTGGCTATGAGGCCTTATGCATGCACAGTGGGCACCTTGCTACTGAGCTATCTCCCAAGGCTGAAATGTTCCTGACCTCTGTATCTGAGCCACATTCTTGGCAACCTGACCAGCTGTCGGTCTACTGCCATCTGATGCCAGTTTCCAGAGATTTGCTGTTGCGTGTGATCCTCAGAATATGCTCCAAGACCTCGAGTTTGTTTCTGACTTGCTGACATCCCCCACTTACTACCCTGCTCTCCAAAAATGCTTTCTCTGTTTGTCTGATTGGCCCAACCCTGCATCTAGACTAGTCCTGCAAGCATCTGGCCCCTGTGGTGTTCAGCTGGCTGATACCAGTTATTCCTGTATGTCAGTGAGAGTGACTAAATGCAGGGTTCACGTCTGCTGCAGCTCCACCCATTTCTCTGAGGATGTCATGATTTCATTTTTCTTTATGGCTGAAAGAAGCTTCATTGTTTACACACTTGCATTTTCTTTATCTGTTCCTCTACTGGCAGATGTCTGGGCTGACTCTGTTTCTTAGCTATTGTGACTATGGCAACCATAAACATTGGTGGGTAAGTCTCGGGAGTGCTGGTTTGGAGTCCTTGTGTCCCTAAGAGTGGTAGAGCAAGGTCGCATGGTAGTTCCAGTTTTAGTGTTTTGAGAACCCTGCATGCTGCTTTCCACAGTGGCTGCCCCAGTGTGGGTGCACTCAGTGTGTCTCTTGCCAATTCAGGTCTAAGGAGTTTCTGATCTTTTTTTAAATATTTATTTATTTATTTATTTATTTATTTATTTATTTATTTNACCTTTAGAAGAACAGGCAATGCTCTTAACCACTGAGCCATCTCTCCAGCCCCTGGAGTTTCTGATCTTTAACAGGCCCCAGGCTCTTTTAACAGCTCAGCTCCAGCTAGGTTGCTGCTCCAGCTAGGATGCTGCTCCAGCTAGGATGTTGAGCACGGTATGGAGTGATAATCCTGAGAGCAAGCATCTTGCTCACGTATAATAAACATTGCCATCTTACTTTCCAAAGCATTGCCTGGTGATCCTTTTAGTTCTGCTGGAATCAGCTGT